>JACMZG010001863.1:41046095-41291460 GCA_018340805.1 Microvelia longipes | reverse complement strand
ACAGTCTACAAGCATGTTTAACTTGATTGCACTATTTTCCCTTAACGCAATCTGGGTTTGATTTCTTACAATATCCCTCACAGACTCTAGAAAATTTGTCAAATCATCATTTGTATCGGATCTAATGAAAAAAGATTGTATCCTGTTTTTAAATGCTGTTTCGTACGGCGTAATCCCCTCTTGATCTGGCTTGGTCCCTAGTAGAGTCGATATTTTTGGTTCGGCCTTCTTCTTTTCAGGTGGCTGCCCACAATTCTTCTGATGCCTTGTCAAGTTGTATCTATTTGTAAAAATATGACCGCACATATCGCACTTACCTTCGAAAGGTACTGAACATGTAGCTTCATGTCTATTTTTATTATCTAAACGAGTAAACGTTTCACCACACGAATCACATTCAAGTTCACTTGTTGAACCGCACGCACTTTCATGGCGCTTTCTATTATCCGGACGGCTGAAATTTTTACCGCACTGGGCACACGCGTTTTTTTTATCATCGAGAGAACAGTTTTTATAATGTCGAAATAAATTGTCTTTACGAGAGTAGCTGAACCCGCAAGAATCACAGCTTAAACTGCTGCCGGATAAACAAGAATCTTCATGTCTTCTTAAATTATCCAAGCGGGTAAACGATAAACTGCATTTAGCACACTTAAACATTGTGTCACTTGAACTATCAATAAACACTGAATTTAATCACTTTGAATTAAAAAAAAAAACTTGATTATTAATTAACAAGCTAAAAAAAAACTTTTAAACTAAATAATTTTAAGATTAAGAAAAGAAAATTAGAAATCAATTACGCAACAAGAACTATTGTAACACATTGACTTCCGTTGAGTAAATGACCACGAAGTTGGTTCCTCACCGCCTTATATACCCTCGCTCCCCCCCCCCCACTCTTTAAAAAACTTGCATAAACATGTCAAAACCTGTTGAACTTGTTAAAACTTGCATTAGTGTGATGTAATCGCATAAACATGTCAAAACCTGTTGAAACATGATATAACTTGTATTAGTGTACGTCATCGCTTAACATGTCCAAAACTGTAATTATCGTTAAAAATTGCATTAGTTGACGTCATGGCATAACGTGTCCAAACTGTAATTATCGTTAAAAAACGTCATCGCATAAAACCTGTAATTATCGTTAAACATTGCATTAGTGTGACGTCATCGCATAAACGTGTCCAAACCTGTAATTATCGTTAAAAATTGCATTAGTGTGACGTCATCGCATAAACGTGTCCAAACTGTAATTATCGCGAATCGCATAAACGTGTCCAAACCTGTAATTATCGTTAAACATTGCATTAGTGTGACGTCATCGCATAAACGTGTCCAAACCTGTAATTATCGTTAAACATTGCATTAGTGTGACGTCATCGCATAAACGTGTCCAAACCTGTAATTATTGTTAAAATTTGCATTAGTGTGACGTCTTCGAATTAACAGCATTCGGGCAGTATACAACATTTAAGTAGAAATAGGTGCAATAACATTCTAAGAGTTCGGCTGGTCCAGTGGTTAGCGTCTTTGACTCGTAATCGAAGGTGTACGGGTTCAACAACTGGCTGGTCCAGTTAGATTTTATGAGTTAAAGGCTAGACATAGTGATTAGCGAACTCTATCCTTCCCGTGTCTCCACCTTGACGTGGTGGGAAGGCTTTAAACTAAGAGAGCACACTCGCATGTTCTCATATTGAGGATCCTTACCTTATTTTTATTAAGCTATTAATTACAAGTCACAACCTGATAGAAGTAAGTAATATCTCATAAAGGAATTGCGCCGGTTAGGGTGGTCAGAGCTAATAGATAAGCGAGGTTATGCGGGGTTTACGTTGATAAGGGATCTGATTAGGAAAGTAATAAGGGGGGGGGGAGTCAGAGCTATTCGATAAGGGATGTTATAAGGAAGGTTATAAGTGAATAAGGTAGGTTGTAGATGGATGCAGGTGGAAGGTTATAGGATGATAATGGAGGTTATAAGGAAGGTTATAAGTGGATAAGGTAGGTTACAGGTGGAAGGTTATAGGTTCATAAGGGAGGTTATAAGGAAGGTTATAAGTGGATAAGGTAGGCTATAGGTTGATAAGGGAGGTTATAAGAAAGGTTATAAGTGGATAAGGTAGGTTATAGGTGGAAGGTTATAGGTTGATAAGGAGGTTATAGGTGGAAGGTTATGAGTGAGGAGGAGGAGGTTCCGGATGCCCCTTTTCCCCCTACTCATAGTTTATCTTATTGTTTTTTTACATTGTTGGTAGGCACTGATGATGGCTGTTAACAGTCGAAAGCCGGCTTTGTAAATATAGCTTTTACATTTGTGGAGAGACTGTTGCTTTATTTATTAAATTGTAATGGTTACCGGTATGATTATCACAACACATAAATTTGAATTACAGTATTAGCACCGAACTTTTATATATTATGAGATAATATAGTATATCACATAATTAACAGCATAATGGCTTGGTTATATTCAATGTATTGTGTTGTAATTGTATTATTTGCGACTAATTGCATAGTATATTAGTTTTGATATTTGTACAGCCTTATATTTAAAAATATGTATTATCAAGTTGCTTTTCTTCACCAAATGGCGAAGGGAAGTAAACTGAACTTCCTTGAGAGGCTAGAAATTCAGCGATTCATAGACAAAGATAGTTCTAAATGTCTAAATGCTAGGAGTGAGGGTGGGGGCAACTCTGTGTGTATTCAAGCGGTGGCAAAGGCGCCATGCCCTCCAGTCAAGTACTCACCTTTAAATACACTGGTTGATTACTAGCCTCACTTTCACCGGTATGCTATGTTTTATTAATTATATGTTGTTTTAAATTTTTATTCTTTGACACCTTATTGCCACGTTTATTTTAGATTTCTTTGTTTATTGTATTATTTTATTTTTTACTCTATTTTTTCATTTTTACATTTTATTAATTGATCAATTGTTGGTCATGTAGGTACTGATGATGACCGTTAACGGTTGAAAGCCGGCTCTGTTATATAAATATAATAATGTGTGGAGAGACAAAAACTGTTCTGTTTTTATTCATTATGTATTATTATGTTCGATCAGAATTTTGAAAAGAATATCGTATACTACGGATTCTACAAAATTCTGGTCGGGGTACTTTATCGGATTTTTAAGAATTAAGTTTAACGGACTGTGAGAAATCTTAATTAGGAAAAGTAATAACGAACTCAGCAGTCCGAGTTTTTATTTATTTAATTTCTTATCAGAGCTTTCACACAAACGATGCTTGGCATCCTCAGTGAATCTAATAACAAGTAAACAAAAGCTTAAACCAATTACAAAAACAGAAATAAAAAACAAAAACAGAAACACCAATTACAAATACAGAACTACTGATTTTTGTAATTGATTAATGATCTTCTCTGATGAAAGAAATTAATCTTATAAAACTCGGACAGCTGTCTTTATTAATACTTTTCTAATTTATCGGATTTGTTGCGCCCATTCTAACCATGTTGTATTTGCTTCACTCGTCCTTAGAATATACAGAATGCCTAATTTATAATTTAGTGTATTTCGGACTGAACATGGAGGATTAGGATCAATCTAAGTGGTCACCAATCCACTTACTACACACGTTCGATGCTGCTTAATAGAAACTTAAAAGAAGGGTGAAAGCATTGAGATTTTGGCGGGCTGTCAATTGACTTTAGCCGTGTGTTATATTATAGGATTTAAAAATATATCTTTAATACGTTACCATGGATACGTTACATGTCATAATATTTTATTTTATTCACCCGACTGTACGTGATTCGTGAATGTTTGGCTCTGACGATCTCAAACGAAGCAATGTTATAATTTCTCCTTAAGATTCATGTTAAATTTGTTGGCCTCTAACATTAATACATTGGATATTGCGATGAAAGCTGACACACATATAGATGAATTCGTGAAAGCATCTCAGGAGGTCTTAAAAACAAGTAAACCGGGATAATTAAATTGATATTCTAGTTTCGAATTTTAGTGCCAACACAATACTTTTCTCGAGTGAAAGTAAAAATAAAATAATTTTAACTGCTTAAGGCTGCCCCAACACGAGCAGTTAAAGTTTATACATAAAACACTTAAAAAGAAAAAACACAAATAAGCCTTTATTTATTATAATTTTTATGTAACCAATTTTAAAATTTATACATTAAACACTCCCCCGTTTCGAAACCGCTTGAAAAAAGTTGGTTTATTTTTTTTTTTTTGCTCCAGAGTTGGTTTTATGCATAGAATGATAGATGACCCTACTATATTTTCTTTACAGTGCATAAAATATGGAAAATGTTATATAAAGAAAAAAATCACTTTTTATGTTTAAATTTAATATCGTCCGGTGTTATTTTAATCTTTTCCTCGTAATATCGTTTTTTATGATTTTAATAAATTTATTAAAATTTTAGTTAAAGGTTAAAACTTAATTAAAGTAAAAAAGTTTGTGGTTAATTATTATAAATATCAGATTGACATGATTTGATGGCTTAGTGGTTTCGGATGAAAAACAACACAAAAACTAATTATTGGATTTATGCCAATTAGTATCTATATACGGTGTAAATAATAAGCGTGATTTCCGGAAAACATGATATGTTACAATAATTAAGGAATTTTGAAAAATATTACTTATGATTCATCGCAAATAATTTCACATAGCTTTTTAATAACTTATATAAATCAAAAAGTGAATTTCATCGCATAAATAGTGTGCTAACGTATTGCAGGATTAAGCTAAGTGTGATCCGCGGACCCTTGGGGTCCGTAGAAAGATTAATAGTCAAACAATTACATCGAACGGTGACGAATTAATTATTTTAACAGTTTAGTAACTACCGAGATTTCATTTGTTATATTACAAATACAATGTGTTCGTCTTCATCTGGAATGAAATAAGAAATTGTTTTTGGACAAATGGGTATTGATTATTCCTTTTTTAGAGTATTTTCTAAGAAAACATGAGCTGAAAAATTAATTTTTAAAGAAAAATAAACTAAGAAAAATGTGGTTGGGTCATGGAAGGGAAGTGGATTTTTTAAGAAGGGAAAGGGTTTATATATATATATATATAATATATATATATATATATTATATATATTAATATATATATATATATATATATATATATTATATATATTTATATATATTACACATATCACATATTGCACATATTTGTAAGAAATCTTGTTTTTGTTTACTGTTAACGATTAATATCGTTCATGTATTAAATTTGTTCATTCGCCTTTTCACTGTAGACGAATTGATATGTGTGGGAACAATAAAGTTTTTGGTTCAACTCATAAAAAGTCACCAATTAGTCAAGATTTATCCTGATGCAAGTTTATCGAGCTTCTTTACACCCAGCAATTCATAAATTTAAACGTTGGGAGGTTAACTATAAGAGTACTCTACGGATTTTTTTGTGAAGAGATGGTTGGGGGGGGGATAAACAAGAACTATATATTGTACATAGTATGATTTATTGTCAAGGCACTGTGATGTTTGCGTATACCCCTGTGCTGGAGGATCCTTCTAAGATCATTCGGCATTTGTTATTATTGATGATTCGAAATTATGAGGCCCTGTCCTTATTTGTATTTTATTAATTACAATTGCAATGTTAGTAAACTGTGAGCTCATTTTAAGTACATTGTTCAAAGGTTTATTCTGAGTACATTGTTCAAAGGTTCATTTTGCTCAAAACACCAGGTTCATGAGACGCCGTTTACTCAGTTAGCTGAGTCAACGAAATTTAAAAAAATAAATAAAATTTAGGATCAAAATAGCGGGGGAAAAATCTTATCTTATGTTTTTTGGGGCGTAAAGTGACTGTTTTAAGTGATGGAAACTTTGAGAAATCCGTAGTAAATAACTAGAAACCTACATTACCTATAAACCTACATTGTTTATGGTGTTAGTTTGAGTCGATTTATTATTTTAAGGCCATCAGTCGAATCTAACTGGTTCGAATTTCTATACTATTGCTTAAAATGACTAAAAATTAGAAAAAAATCTAAGTAAATTATCAAAAATTCTATAATAGGTGTGATTGGTAAACAAAATATCTCGAGATTTTGGTGCTCATGAAAACATTAAATACTGGAAAGGTTGATAATTTTCTCGCTATTTTTATTGACATTTTTTTAATTTTTTATTGACAAGTTTGGCGCGGAGGTTATCAAGCCGGGCGAATTTCTATTGTACTTCCTGCTTCCGTGTTTAACAATTTTCGTTTCTTGATTATGTTTCCTGATTTATGGAGCTTTTAATTAGTCTAAATAATTGTGTGCAATGCTTACAGAACTCAGATTTTTAATTTTTATTAAGCTGATGGTTTTTTGGACAGTAGATAATTGTAAAACAATTTATAAAAGAATGCAGTATTCAATAAATTGTTTTAAAATCAAATTTTTACGATTCTTTTTTTATGATTTCTGAGAGGGAAGGTTGGATTCAATCCAACCTTGTTTTTAATTATTATTTTTTCTAATTTGATTGATATTTATTCACAAAATTTAAATTCTTCTTCCGCTTTCATTGCAAAATGTAATTTATAAAAAGAAATTATAAAATAAAAATTCCATATCATCAGCAAATTAAAAATCTATTTTTTTATGCAACCGTAATCATATTTAAAGATATTTTTTTCTGTAAAACCTTTGTGTATATTGACGTAAATAGATAATAATTGATTTTCGTTTCAGCAATTTTTAGTTCTAGTTTTCTTTGTCAATTACAATTTGTGGTAACTGACGAATTGGTATGATATCTCTTCAGTCTTAAATTAGTCTTCCTTTCGAAAGCCTATTGGTTATCTGTTTAATCCTATTTTTATAAGTTAATTAATTTATTTTTTAATCAAAAATGATAATGCAAGTTTTTATTTTATTTTTTATTTTAACTTTAATAAATGGTGATGAAGTTGAACTCAAAGTAGATCAACCTGCTGATAATAAATTACCACTTATCAGAGAAAAGAGACAGTTTGGTTTTGGCCATGGACTAATGGGCCATCCATTTGGTATGGGCCACGGTGGTATATACGGTCATCATGGATATCCATATGGTGGAGGTAGGTTATTTTTAATGTATATATATTTTTATGTTTATAAGATTTGTAAAAATTATAGCAGGTAATAAGTTCTAGTAATTATACGACTAAAATTATAAAACTTTAATATTCAAGTTACTTGTCTAAGTAGTTCCAAAGTCTTTTAGTTTTTCGAGTAATTAATTTTACTGGTATTTTAAATTTAGAATATAGTTAAAATTTTAAAACATGTTAAAACCTTATTGAATCTAAATTAATTTTCGTGATGTAAATTTATAATTTAATTTGAATTCAAATGATTGGCTACAGTTCCATTTTAGCTTACTCACGGATCCAAAGAAATTCTAATAAATTTAAAATAACTTAAATTTTAAATTTGCTTTTATTTCTTACGCTTGCTAGCTTTCTTATACATTGACCATTTATTAACATAAAATATCTGATTAAATTATTTTAAAATTTGACTTCTTAGGGACCTCGACCGCATGGGGGACGTAAACGGAAAAACATGTTGAAATCCCTTGCAATCGCCTTTTGATGAAACTCTGATCTTAGTTGGAGGAAGCTAAATTTACTCTAAACATTGTGATATAACTGAAAGATTCTGTTCAATTTTTCTATTAATTTGGAAACCCCTTTACTTCCCATGTCACCATAGAAATAAGCTTCATTTTCCTTTTGAAATGTTCGCAAATGATTGTTGTTCATGCATTACTAATACGGTTTCTTATTTTGCTAGGATATCATGGCCATGGCTACGGTTATGGTCATGGTTATGGTCATGGTCATGGCCATGGCCATGGTGGTTGGGGCGATGACTGTTTTGGTTGTGGTGGCATGGGATTCAGAAGTAGTGATGGTACGTTTTAAATATCTTTTGATAGTTTTATAATTAGTTAGTCTTAGTGTTAGATTCTTTTTTTATATTTCATTTCAATAAATGACCATATTGAACATTACACATATGTATATATATACATGCGTGATACATGTATGATATGTATATTTTTATGTTGATATGACTCCGTGTCATGAATTACACATATTGTGTTAATGCTATGGAGTAACTTAAGGTAAATACAAGTCAAAATTAGAAAAATTATAAAAAATGTACTATTGCCAAAATTCAAATTAAATCGGGTACAGGGTAGTTTGGATTTTTTTCTTATCACTTCGGATTCGCTTCGCTCATCCTTAATAATACTCACTTCGATCGTCCTCAGATTATAAAAATGGCCAAATTTATTCTGCAACACAACTCACAACACCGACCTCGCATGATGTTGCTTAACTTTTATGATGCAACAGAAACCGCACATATTCTTGCCGTAATGAAACGAAACATAGTATATTTATTTATTACTTATTAAATAAATTAATAATTTATTAATTGCTTATATTTATTTAATACTCTTTTTTTCCAAATTTAGATTTGATTAGACTATTATTCCAATCAAACATAAGCGGATAGCACTAGAACTAAAGTTAGATTTTTTACTAAGTTTCGACTTTGTAGCATAAATACGCTAGGTGGTACGATTATAACAGGTATACACACACACACTCACGCACACACAGTCACGCACACACATACAGACAACCACTCATGTGGTCTTTAATACTCCTGAAACTGATGGTTCAGGTGAAATCCCGGTTTAGTATATTTATTTATTACTTAAAATAATACTGTTTTACCAAATTTAGGTTTGATTCGACTATTATTCGAATAAAAAATAAGGAAAAAGCACTAAGACTAAAGTTTGATTTTTTTACTAAGTTTAAACTCTGTAGCATAAATACGCTGGGTGCTACGATTATAACAAATAAACATAGACACCCATAAACACTCACGCACACACATACAGACACACTTATTTGTGAAAACCACTCATGATGTCTTAATACACCTGGAATTGATAATTCAGGTGAAAATCCTACTTTCGGATTTTGCTAATTTGATTTGATTGCGAACACAGTGATTTTTCTATATACCTGCTATTTATAAAGAAGGGATAGTTATTTATAATGTTAATTAAAAACATCCTGATGGAGTTATATTCTATATGGTAGCCTGGTGAGTATACTTAGTATTTACCAGATAGGTGACGTTCGTAACAAATGGCTAGTGAAATTCTTTTTAAATTTTTTTCGAGGGTCATAAAATTTAGAAATTGAATTTTCAATGTTTCATTTTTTAGATATTTCTGGACTTCACGGTGGACTTAATGACGGATTGATGCATCCTGGTTTTATGAACCCTCTCTCAATGATTGGAGGTATGCTGGGTGCCGGCAGATCAGCTACTCAGTTTCAAAAACAACTGATACCGCCCCTTACTCAAGAAATGCCTCCGACGTACTTCATACCAGCTCATGATGCAGAACATATTTATCAAGAAGGGTACCCGTTATTATCAGAACAGTCTGGAAGGGCTGCTCCATTGCCTCACTATGTCTTCAGCTCACCATATAGATACAGAGTTCATAATGATCACTATGATTATGATTATCCCCCTCAATACGATAATCCTTCTTGTGGTCATTAATCAAATTAATATGCAGCCATATTCCTATCTCTTTAATCCTGGAGCCAGACCTGAAAAAATGTGATTAATTTTACACTGGTTCAAACCTATTTTTTTACATTGACCTTAAATAAAGAAAATAGTTATTTATGCCATAAGGCTGAGAAGTGAGTCTTTATGTCACGGCTATTAGATTTACCGACGAGCGAAGCGAGTCGGGAAAAATTGCCAAGACATAAAGACATTCTCAGCCGGATGGCATACACTATTTTTTTTGAGGTAGCACTCATTAAATAAACTGCGCTATATACTTAATTGAAAAAAAAAACAAACGTCCAATTAATTAACTTCATATTATCGTCGTCATTGAATTCATCCATAGCTTCACACTTTTACTCAAAAATGTAAAAGCTTTACAAATAAACACACAAAAATTGTCAATTAGAACACCTTTTAAAAACGAAAAAAAATAGTCTACAAACAAAAACAGAAACAAAATGAACGTTTTTAGAGAAAGCTCATGAAGGTTTTACACAGATTGTTTTTTTGAACACGCTACATTACAGTAATGGCGGCAATATATGAATTACTTTTACGTCCTAGGAGTTTTTTTTACATTCATTATTGTCCTCGGAGGTGAAAAGTACTAAATAACCTCCTATAACAATAATGATTAGCTTCTCATCCTAAAAACGGACCAATAAAGTGCTCAATTACGTACTACTTCAAAAAAAATATATTATGCCTATCTAGAGTGGATGTCTTTGTATGATTTTACTCGCTCAAATGTTTAGAAAATCGCATAAAATTTAGGTTTCTTAAAATAAGTGGTTCCTTGGTGGTGCAATGCTTGTCGAGTGTTTATTCATCAAAATTAGATAACTACAATCGGAGTAATGGCATCGTCAAAACCACCTAAAAATTTAAAAATTTAGCACCAGCAAATTTCTTTCAAAAATATCTTAGTTTTGTACATTTTTAAGTAATTTTGGAAATGTTATAATTGGTTGCTATTATCAGATGTTGATGAATAAAATCTCGATTTATTAAAAATTTTATCAGCTTTGAAATTGTCATCAAATTTTGCACCCGACTAACTGGTCACCACTAATAAAACTACTAAAAGGGAACTAAAATTTATGCTACATTCTACAGTTTTTGGCGTGCGCAATCATAAGAAGATTTCCACTATGGGTTGGCAGACTATATACTTCCCTGATCATTTAATTTTTAAAAAACTTTTATTTTAAAGCAGTACAAAATTATTTACGTTCATGTCTGACTCCTGGATTATTAGTCTATTAAAATTTAAATTAATTTAAAAGATCCTGCTTCGTCAACAGCATTCTAGTCATTACCCCACCTCCCCTATATCTCGTTTAAACGTATCAAACATATTTTGAAATAGCTTTTATTTGAGACAAAATAAAACTAACTGTTAATCATTGAAACCAATAAGTAAGAAATAATGAATAAAAACAGAATAGTTTTTGTCTCTCCACACATTATTATATTTATATAACAGAGCCGGCTTTCAACCGTTAACGGTCATCATCAGTGCCGGTGAAAGTGAGGCTAGTAATTAACAAGTGTATTTAAAGGTGAGTCAAGTACTCACCTTTAAATACACTGGTTGATTACTAGCCTCACTTTCACGGGCACTGATGATGACCGTTAACGGTTGAAAGCCGGCTCTGTTATATAAATATAATAATGTGTGGAGAGACAAAAACTGTTCTGTTTTTATTCATATTATGACACTCCACGGTTCAATTCAACATATAAGTAAGAAATATGATTTGTGTCAAAAATAAAATCATCCAACTTATTAAATAATTTTATTAATAAATACTCTGTTACTAATAATTAATCATATTGATGATGTATAAAAATATTTTTTTTTTATAAATTTAATTATTAGAAAGGTTTTATAAAGTTTAATAAAGAATTTTTTTAATTTAATTTTGTATGTTTTTTTAACTTTTTTAATTAAATAAATTTCATTAGTTGTACTTTTTAAATTATTTTTTAGATTATTTTAAATATTTGTTTTTAACGATTTAATATTTAAATTAAAAAACATGTATCATTCTTGAAAAATATATTTTTTAATAATACCTAATTTTACAACATAGTTGACACAATATCTCTTGTAGAATTTAAATTGTGTCAATCTTTGTAAAGATTGTCCTGGATTTGAAAATGCTCCACCTAGTAAATTCAGTCATGAGATTTAATTTATTGATAGCTTTTTATTATACGCCGCATAATAAGTTTTCTACTTACTTAGAAACTAGAAACTTTCTGAAGTTTTGGAAACTTTAAAAAGTTAAATTAAAGAATACAGCTTGTTTTAGAAATGATAATATACTTTAGCACAAATCTCTAACTTAAGGTGGATTTTCACCAAGCTCTATAAGGATATTGTTTTGAACGTGAAGCTATGATGTATATTAAACAATAGGTTGCTGAAACTAAAACCCATAGGGTTAAAGTTACCAGGTTAAGTAGAGATAATTTTCGAGTCCGGAATGTCTAGGACTTGGTAAGTACATTACCATGATACTGTTGGCTATATTCACCATTCGAATTTGATACAATTAAGTTGAAATGTAGGCCCTTCTTTTAAAATGCCTAATCTTTTAATACATGTTTTGTTCAAATATTATTATAGTATGGATTTAGAAATAACAAAATTTATTTGTGCTTATTTAGACCTTAATTGTTAAATTCAATTTTATAGATTATTTAATATTTGTGCCGAGTGTTGTCATTTTCTGGATAATATTTTTATGATGTGGATAGTTATACTAAAAAACATAAGTAATAACCTTATTCCTTAGTACAAACGTATTTTTTGATGACGGTTGTGAAGTTTTTCAGAAAGTATAGTAGTAATAAGAATCAAATTGTGCGTAGTGAAGCTGAAATATATCTCATCTCGTTAATACCTATTTACTTTACCTGTTTTTTGCGTTCTATATGTTGTCTTGTTGACTCGCATTGTAAATTCTATTTCCTTCCCTAGAAAGTGCAAGAAGCAGGCAAAAAAGAACGATTGATATTTATTTTGGTTAAATAGAGAATCAAACCGAGTATGGTGTGATACTTTTGTCTATTTGTCCGTCCCCGTATCTCTTCACCGACTCCCTAGACTAATTTATATTTATGTATACTGAACCGTGGAGATATTAATTAAATAAATAAAGCGACAGTCTCTCCTCAAAATGTAAAACTATATTTACAAAGCCTGCTATTGACTGTTATCAGCCACAGAGGTTGAAATCTGACTTATCATTCAGTCAGATTTCAACCTCTTTCTCAAATGATCTAGTGTGTATATTTTCTTCCTTCCTCGCTTTTCTACGGCACTGATAATGACTGTTAACAGTCGAAAGCCAGCTTTGTAAATATATTATTACATTTTGTGGAGAGACTGTCGCTTTATTTATTTATTTACTCTATATTTTTATTTGTATATTGTAATAATTACTTTATAAGTAATTAACTCCTGTTATCAAAATCATTTATTATATTTAAACTTTTTCCCTAAACTCACAGCATCTGAAGAATATTTATTTTATGAAATTATTGAATGTAAAATGCAACAGAGATAAGAGGTTTCATCTCTCGCATTACCTTCTTCGTTTGAGCCTCGAGAGCATACTATTTTTTGATCGGCTTGGTAGCTTTGGGAGCTAATAAAGTTTCCAATTTCGGAGCGCTTTAAGAATAAACTTAAAGTTGAGTTGTATAATATGTTTCTATCCCTTGCTTTAAAAAATCATCATGATGTATTATGCTTTAGCTATAAAAATATTTTTAAGCGATTTGTTTCATATATGTGCATACCAACAGAAACTTAAAATTCATTACTTTTGGTAAAGAAAAATATTACTCACTATATTTTTTTTTTTTTTTTGGCATTGGCCTTTATTAGCCATACAGCCATTTTATGACATTTATGTGATTACTGGACAGAACTAATGTGAGATTAAAATTTTTATAATATTTTTGTATTTAAAAATATCATTGTTTACTAGACAGAACTAGTAAGCAGATTTTATTAAAAATATATAAAAAAAATATATTTATTATTTACTAGACAGAACTAGTGTGAGATTAAAATTTTCATAATATAGTTGTATTTAAAAATATTATTGTTTACTAGACAGAACTAGTAAACAGGTTTTATTAAAATTATATATTTATTATTTACTAAACAGAATTAGTAAATGAAAGTAATATCAAATATATTTTATGAAAATTATCTTACAAGTATCTTATGCTAGCGATAGATAAATAAACAATTTTTATCCTGATAGATATTTACTATACAGGTCTTGCCGACACTTAAATTAAACATATAAATATAAATAACATAAATAAACATACTCACTATATAAATGTTGCAATAACGTATACATTATTCCTTTGAAAAATCAGAGAACTGACTTTCAGATTTAATCGTTACTTTAAGTGTGTAATTTTTATTACATCATGCTTGGGTCTCATTTACTGCGTTGTTAAAAATAAATAAAAAAGGAACTAATGCATTATTTATTTTGCTGTTTTAACGTGATTGCTAACGTTAAAATTTTTCTAATCTAATATTAACAGGTTAAATAAAATGTTCACTAGAGGTTAGTTGTGTTGAAAAAGTAAGAAATAGTTGAGAGTGCGGACTTCTTGACAAATGTTGTTGGCATAGAACAGGGCCACACATTTATTCCCGAGTAGGGCCTACATTTATATACTTTCTTCTAAAAGTAAAGGTAGACCCTGAAAAGAACCCTTTTTTCACCTCTGAATTATTAACCAGGCTCGGAAACCATTTTCTAATTTTTTTACCTTATTTCTCCTTTCTTTTTACGATTTGTTCCTTAGCACATTTTCTTATCTGTTTCTATTTTTATAAATAAAGTAAAAGATGTAGTTAAGAACGTGGGCTATAATAAGAAAGACTTATGATAAATTATGATTAGCTATTTACTCGCCTCCCTTTTTATACAATATTTAACTTGAGGGTAATATTTTTAACCAAATCCTTTTTGTGCCGTAAAAAAGTTTATACAGTCAAGGTAGATTTTCCGCAGTAAAGCTGAACTCTAGACTTGCTGACTAGGAGTAGGGAAAGAGGAGAGGTTCTGAACAAAGACGTATACAACTAATGGTTATTTTTGACAATGATTCATTTGTACGATTGTGCAGATACTGTAAAAATCACATTGAATGACCATATTCGCTCTATGAACATATCGCTTTTTCGGTTACTTTCCAAAATGTTTTTTGAGCAAGAACTTGTGCCAATCAGACAAAAAATGATTTTTCCAGAATATTAGTCAACGATAGAATTGCTTTGTGAATTTTCAATGAACATTTTGCTTTCGAGAGAAAAGGGGGATACGTAATTCCTCTGTTCTAATTCATTTTGAATTTCTGTAATATCTTAAAAGATCCATTTCTAGCATAAACATCAGTTTACTTTAACCGTATCTCTTTAAGTGGTAAAAGGAAAAATACTAAGAAAACACTTGAAATTGTTCTTGTGGATTACAAAGGCAAAGTACAACTAGATAAATTTAATTTTTAAAAAAAATCACAACCCAAAAGAAAGAGTTTAAGTAGTTAATTAAAAGTAACAGAACCTCAGTAATGGTGTTTAATTTTTTTTAATGAATTCTTTTGAAAGCGTATCTGCTTGAGTTAGTGTAGATATGCTCTTAAAAATGTTTAATTGATTCTCGTTTTTCTTTTTTAATTTCCAGTAAATTATTGATTTTTGAAGTTTTTTTTAATTAGTTACAATGCGATATGATTGCTAAAATATAGCGTGTTGAATTGATTTCTTTTATTGTTTAAAATCAATTATTTTTTAAGGTTTGTATTTTCTGTGATGATTGCGTTAATATAGGTGATAAATTTTAAGTTTCGCTTCGTCTGTAGGAGGCATATTCAAGAATGAAGGATATCATGGATGAAAACGCATTGCCTTACAATAATGAAATGTATTTTCAACCGTGATGTCCTACATACCTAAAGATGCTTTCCACAAAGAAAGAAGATCATTAATTTGATGTTACGCCTTCTCTGTGAGAGGCATCTATTGGAATAATGCACAATCAGAATAAAAACCCCAGACGAAATCAAACTTTGTGTTTGTTCTGAACATTGAAATCCTACATTCCTGAGGATGCTTTGTTCAGAAAAAACGAAACGTTGGATGCATCATCTTGGTCTTACACTTTCATGACAGTAACTGCGTATTAGTTATCGATTATATTTACATTTCTGATTTATTTAAACTGTACACTGGTTTACACTGACATGCCACCCCTTATATATACTATAGTCCGACACACGGCTAAAATCAATTGACAGCGCGCCAAAAATCTGTGAGGGAAAGAATTCTATTGGTTCAGACCGACCCCGCTCTTTCCCCCTCCACCTCATGCCAACCTCGGTATAAAAAAATACCTTTTTCGTAAATGAAATCATAAAAAGGCAACACTGGTTGTAAATATTTGTAACCTCGCGTCGCTTTTATTTCCCTCATTGTGCATATTGATCTGTTCGAGTTCGTTTCGTTTCCTTCCAATCTGTTCAATTCATCCAATTATTACGAAGTTGTAATATGATCTGAGTGCCTATATTTGACACTTGGACATTGACGTATTCTTCAAGCATTTCTTGCTATTTGAGTACAGCGCAGGTTCTGTGCTCTGTCAACCAAAAGACAGCATTTTTTTTTTTGAAAATGCCATGTCTTTCAATAGATGACAGTCTTGAATGCATATTGTGTCATATTATTTTTATAATATGAAACAATACGCAGTTTGTTTTGGAAAAAAGTAATTATAGCTGACAATTTATTTAAATCGTCAAACTTTTATCAAAGAACTATTATGATCCATTGTATTACGTAATTAACAACTTTAACTCAACTTAATTCATACTTCCCGAACAAATTTAAAGCAACACTTATTTGATAAATTTATAAGATACAACAATATTCCTTCTTAAAAAGTAAATAAATAATTTTTAAAAATAAAAAAATACTATATCAAATAAAAACAAATAATAAAATTCAAAACATAACCTGACTTTCAGGGTTGCCAGAGTAGGGAATTTTTTTTGTTACATAAAAGAAGGGATTTTTTTATTAAAAAAAGGGTTGAAAGTATTGTGATTTTGGCGGGCTGTCAATTGATTTTAGCCGTGTGTCGTATTATATATGAGGGTCATTTTTAGGACCTCAATTTTATTTTAACCTGTAATTATCGTAGGAACACCTTCTCAGTCAAATTTGTATTGTTTTACTATGGTCATTCACCTTTGACTCAGGTATGATGAATGATGACATTTTTAATATCGCTTCTAAGTTAAGTTACCACTAAACCCTCAATATCATCCTAAAGAATTTCTACCCATGAAATTCAGTAATAAATATTTGCCATATGTCGAAGTATAATTGACATCCCATTAAAAGTAAAGTATAACGAAGAAGCCCCCAAAAAATAGCAAGACCCTTTTCAAAGCCACAACGTTTTTTTTATAAATAATGCCAAGTCTATATTGTTGTGTTGTCTATATGCTTATGTCGATCAGGTTTTATGTTAGAGATTCTTTTAAATCATCTTATCAACATTACCATATTTATCTACTAGTAAAATTTACTTTTCCTCAGTAACAACGTAGGTATATTGGAAAAGTAGTGTGTCTCCACTAAAAATACTAAACCGGGATTTCCCCTGCATTATCCAATTTATGTCTTTTAAAGACCTGCTGACTGGTTTTTGTATGTCTTAAACAAAACTTAATACAATAATCATTATGTCTTGTGCTTTGCAGAAAAATATTTATATATAACATTAAATAAGTTTTTCAATGACTTATATTTTGTGAAATTCATTAAACGCAAAAATGTTAATGATACTACCGAGTTTTGCAAAACATGAATAGTTGACACAATATAATTGTGAAATGCAATGCTACATCTGGGAACTGTTCCATTATTCGACATTCGTCATCATTGATGGCTCAACATAATGTCATGTCCTACTCTGTTTCGTTACGTCTAACTCATCAGCGCGCCGACAGAGCCTGATCTCACTCTGACCTTCAATTAAAATTCCATAAAATGAAGTATTTACCAGACACGAGCTCTTTCCGCCATCATGCTTGGCAAGCAAAACATATATCATGTGATACTACCGAGTTTTGCAAAACATAAATAGTTGACACAATATAATTGTGCAAGATCATTTGATATTCGTCATCATCAATGGCTTGACATAATGTCATGTACCACTCTATTTCGTTACGTCTAACTCATCAGGCCGCCGACAGAGCCAGATGTAGCATTTCATTTATCTTGTTACATTTCTATAGGTGTCTCTCGCACAATTATATTTTGTCTATTATTTTACATTTTGGATGCATGTAGACATATATAAGACTAACAAATGTACAAGTTTCATCTCATTATTAGCATTAGTTTATTTTTTATTAAATAAAATGTTGTATCCAAAAATGATCAAAATGAGTTGAAATTTGGCACAAGTGTATCTCCTTTAAATATTAATTAAGATACTAAGTTTTGATTCAATGCGGCTTGTAAGGTTTTTTGTCGGATGACGAGTGTCGAGCAAAGTACCTGATTGGGTGACTGCTGGGAATGAGACGAATCATTTTACTGTCCGAGGACAAGCACAGTGAGTCCAAAGTGGTGAAGATAAGCGTAGCAAATCCGACGTGGGAGGAAAAGTTTTAATATTTAATATTGAGTTTCAAAATTTACTTTTTTCCTGAATTTTAATAAAATACAGTGTTTTCCTTTTTAAATTTTTATATGAATTAATAATGTAGAGCTCATTATATTACCCTTGCTTGTGTAAACACACGTGAAAATCTAAAGTAGAGAATAGTTTCTTTCCTCTTAAAATCCAAGAAGGAAAAAATGCATTACTTGGCTAGAAAAATATGAAAACTCTTTGATCCCAAATATGTAGGTCACTGAATTTCATCCCAGTTGGGAATATTACAGAAGAGCAGACCTAATTTATTTTTTATTCATAAAGAAAAAATAAATCAATTAAAAATTCGTATTAGTATTATTGAATTTTTAATACTCTAACTAATTGAGTCGAACTTGATATTAATTTCCATGATTTACTTTCATTCAATATATTTTGTAAAAAAATATCTATTGGTGAAATTTCTCAATTATAAAATAAGGTCGAGAGGAAGTATAGCGAGGAGAAGAAAACCCAGTTTAAGCCCTTTTGTAATGGAAATATTTTCGTGTAATCCCGGGGTAAAAGGGGGGGGGGGGTAAGAGGGGGGTTTTCTCAACTTGAAGCCAACAAGAGTCCTCTTTAATTTATGGGCTCGCAAGACAATATTTAGTATTTTAACCATTTAGAGTTTTTAGAGTCTCACCTACTACCAGCTTATATAGAGTAAAAACCTAACTCAGTTTTCTCGTCTAACCTTTTTCACCCACCGTCATTATATTATACGTGTAAGGAAAATTCCAGAAAAACCCACCCTTTCTGAAAACTCATATACTATTTCCTTACCACAAAGAAAACTATATATGAAAAGGTATAATATATCATGAAAAAATAGAGAGAAAATTTTACATTAAAACACAAGTCAAGAGACTCCCAGTAATAGTTATTTCTTTTTTTCTAAATATATTTCTCAAGTTATTGGTAAAATGGAGCTGAGTATTGGAGTATATTATCGGAATACCATACATCATACTATATCATCTTTTTATGATAAATCTATGAAACTTTTATTACAAGAATATATACTTTTTTATCAATAATAAACTTCTTAAATTTAAAGTGAAGTATTCCTTACAGTTTTACAATTAAGTTTTTCAAACCTACGCATTTGCTCTGCAAGGGCAGCATTGAGTACATTTTTTTAGTGATAAAATATTTTAGATAATTCATTTCTAAAGAATTAAATGAAAAGTCTCTCCACAAAATAAAAAACTTTATAGGCAAAGCGCTTTCAACCTAGCTAGAGGCCATCATCAGTGCAAATCCGTTGAAGAAATAAAAGGAAGACGAGTGAGTCTATGATTTAGCTTTAGATATTAGATTCAGAATCAATCTAAGAGTCTCAATCTAGATAAGTCTGAATCTAATATCTAAAGCTACTACTCACTAGTATTCCTTTTATTTCTTCAATGGTTTTGCACTGATAATGGCCTCTAGCTAGGTTAAAAGCGTTTTGCCAATAAAGTTTTTTATTTTGTGGAGAGACTTTTCATTTAATTATTTATGATGAACTCCATTCACGCTTATTCTCAAAATGTATTCATTATTAAATCCACAAAATGAAAAAAATCAATCCAAGACTATCAAAGTTATCTCTAGTTAATTGAGTCATGCGAGTTTTAATTCATTATTATGAAGGAGAGATGTGGTTTATATATAATATATATATATATATATATATATATATAATATATATATATATATATATATATATATATATTATATATATATACATAGTTCAATCTGGGTGAATGATACATCGCTTTTAAGGTCTTGACTAGTTGAAGAGCCAGGCCTAAAACATGTGACTCATTTTTTACTACTTCAAACCAAATTTTTCTGATTGAATATTTACTTTTACCCTGTGTATAAAAGAAAAGTGTTGTGTTCACCCTTAAAAATCAGAAAACAAAAATTCATTAGAATTATCTGTTTTAGTTTTTTTAAGACATTTTGAGTGGTTTTCACCAGGATGTATATCTGTGTGTGTATGTAGATGTGTGTCTGTGTCACGCATAACTCCCTCTGTGATATTTAATTTATTTTCAACTTAAATTTATTAAATCCATTGTACTACGTCAACTAAAACGAGTTTGTAGAAGAAAATTGACATTGTTTTTGAAACCAAGAAATGTATTTCCTAAAAAAAATGCAATTTAAAAAATGAATCTAACTCCGATTCAACTCTAAATTCACGCTGATATTTAATTTAAAAAATGATCACCAAGAGAACTTTATTCTGTACTCTATACTCTACAAATGTAGTGGTGCTTTTAGACTAAAAATTGACTCAAAATATTAGTCGAAAGTGGACAAAAAAAGGTTGAAATCGAAGCGTACAACGATTTCATTTGTAATTTGAAAACGTAAATTTTACATTTTTATGTCAATTGTAACATCTTGGGTCGTATTTAATATTGAAACTAACTTTACCAATTCAATACTCAGAAATAAGAAAATTTTCAACATATTTTTATTTTTTTTAATAAAAGAAAAAAGGATGAAAGGTGTTGTTTATTCGCTTTGTTGTTTGTAAAGTGTTGTTCAGGTGTTTTTCTTTTTAAAAAGTGGCAGTTAATTTTCTCTAAAAAAAAGTCGGCCATGTTTAGTTTGCGAAGCTCTTAGTCGCGCAACACCTGCTGCTAACTACTGCCATTAGATGTTAGACTCGATTAGCTGGAAACTTTCTTCCTCCTATACTTGACCCTTTCTTGCCTTGTAACTATAACTTAGGTCGTTTGACTTTCTTATTTAAAAAGACTAAATAAGATTTTATCTTATAACGCAATATTAACTTATGTATAAATATTATGTTATATATAACTAATTACATTATTTATTGTAAGTTATACATTATAATTTATAAATATAGATTATACGTTTTGATACTTTGATAAAACAATAGACAATTTTGTCACGCTAGATCTAAGTTCTACGAATGCTATTCTAAATTAAAGGTTAAAGTTAAGTAAAGTTTCATCTTAAACTCTATCACTTTTTCATGCTTCAAGGCATCAAGATCAAACTTATTTTAGGTCGAGAATTTTGATTTTCTCTTACCTTAGAGGAACAGTTTTACCTAAATTTTTATTTTGCTAAAATAACACACCACTAGCGAAACAACCCTAAACAAAATCGTTAAAACGCTGTAAGTTAGAACACAGGGTCGAGCCAAGGAGTAAACTTTTGTAAAATTCATAAAAAATGATTATGGCCTTTTTTGAGCCAATTATGAACTGGGATAACACCTCTTTCATAACTGCCTGCCTATCCTCTAGCAGCGGTGGAGCTTATTCACTAAGACGCATACATATACACAGTAATACGTATATATGTTTATATATATATATATATATATATATATATATATATATATATATATATATATATATATATATGAAATCGATCCCTCTTCTCACTTATCGCTGCCCTCCATTTTATTTTTTAGCTGGAAAAAATAAAATGGAGCCATATAAAAGAGTGATATAAAATGAGCCACCTGGCTTGGTTACCTATTTCTAGCTCTGCCTTACCTTTTTACATACATCATACTAGTACTGTTTATATTAAAGCTAAAATTATAATAAAAATAATCAAAAAAATAAATTTGATAAATAAATTCATTAAATATTTTTTTTAAAAAATGCAATATTTAGTATATAAATTTAATAAACATTGAGCTAAATCATTGTAGATAAGTGTTTATTTTGTACTTATCGAATTGTAAAATATTATTACAGTATTAGCATAAATTAATTTTACCACACCTTTATTAAAAACGTTTGTAATAGATTCAACAAACATTGCTTTGCTCTGGTAAAAAGTTGTCTATAAGTTTCATCATTCCCTTTATTACTTAGTAACTTAAAGTTTAGTTTTCAATCTCTTTTTGCAACTAACTTCTCACTTTGAAAGTCAGTGTTGATGGATCTAAGTGGTCGCTTAAACGGATGAGTTTATATTTCAGGAGGATACATTCGCTTTTAAGAGAAAGATCAAGTTATTTCCTTTTATTTTAACGCATTGTTGACCTACTATTTGTTTTTCCTGGTATATTTTTTTTTATCGTATTAATAATTGTATTTTTATACGGCTGTTAATTTTAATTTTACTTAAGGACGAGGAAAATAATATTTTACTGTTTTTAAATCAGTTATCATATAATAGTTGCTTCAAATGAGTAGAAATGTTTTATAACTTAGGTCCGTATTCAAAGACATTTTCCTAACATTCTCCTTAAGGAACAAGGAAAATGTCTTTGAATACGGGCCTAAAATTTAAGTTTCCCTGAAGATTTAGGTCTTCCGGTGTTGACCTTGTCAATGTAAATGAAGAATCCGACGTTTCGCTTCCACTGTGGGAGGAATCTTGAGGGATGTAGGACATCATGGATAAAAATACAATGCTCTACAAAACTTAACTGGAGTTGAGTTTTGTGACGCGGTCAACACTGGAAGACCTAAATCTTCATGACAATGACGAAGCCTATACGCAGTTTATTAAATATCCCTCTTAGGCAAACCCTAAGTTAAAACTTTATTAGTTCCTGGGGCCAAGAGAGATAAACTAGTTAGCTCTCTAGGCTCTAGCGAAGAAGGTAATACGAGAGAACCTTTCTATGCATGTTGCGTTTTCAATTTTATCTACAACTATCCTACTACTGTGAATAAAAATACAAAAATAAAATAATATTAATGTTGTAATAATAATAAAATAATGTTAAAGACTTGACGTAATGTCGAGTTATAAATGATTACGAATGTAGAATGATAGAATATTTCCCAGATGTAGCATTCCATTGTTATATTTCCTAAGTGTCTCTTGTACAATGATGAGGATGCAACAATTTTAACCTATGGTTTTTAACCTATGTTTTTAACCTATGTTCAGGTGACATCCCGGATTCAATTTTTTTCAGGAACACAATACTTTTCCTGTATACCTACGATATAAATAAGAAAAAGTAAAAATTATGTACATTTTTTGTTTGCCACTGCTTTTGTCAGATCGTTTGTGCTAAGCAGAACTGAGTGTGGTCAGTAGGTGAATGGTAGGCGCTGCGAGTAGAACGGATTAACAGTGCGAGGAAAAAAAGAGTTCAAAGACATAACAAAAATAAATAAATAAGGTGATTATTCATATTTTAAAGCAGTGCAAAGCAAATCTGAATTAGCAAGGATGAGTTGAGCGAACCCTATAAAGAAACGTATTGAGGTACACTGTTCCATATTTTTTTGAAGTATACTTTCATCATCCTATTATTAAAATTATAACAGCATTAATATAACATGAATATAAATTTCAATATAAAAATTTAAGTGAGAAGTGGTTTTACTAAAACTCTTTTGTTAAAGATGCAATTAATAACACGTACTTAATCAGCGCTTATTAAGTGCAGTGCTTGGTAAGATCAAGTGAGACATTACAATCTCTTGTTAGATAAGGATTTAATCAATCCCTATAGAATAAAAACTCTATTCAGAGCTTCTTGATATACTCGTGCTTCCATGCAGCTGATACCTCTGTTATACTTTAAAGATCCCTGTAGAAAGATACCCATAGTATAAGTCCTGTATCTTTTGGTGAAAGATAATTAGCCTATATGTGTAGGCGGGTCAATTTAATCCTGGGACATTTTATCAAGGTGCATTTTATCCGGGCACATTTTTGTCTTTGGGTATATTTAATCCGTGGGTACATTTTATCTGGTTACCATTTTGAAGACGAGCGATGCAAGTCGAGTCGGAAGTAGTAAGGAAGAGGTACTCCTTCCTGAAGGATCTTAAATACAAACTAGCGACCCCATCGAAAACCAAAAAATAAAGAAAATTCAACACGAAACTCACGTCAAAAATCAACTGCACATGCTTGGTACAAATTGCTCATACTTACAATTCTTATAACAGCACAGGTCTTGAATTTTAGAGAATTTTAGAGGCAAACTTACCTTTCAATTGTTTCCCATTGTTTATTGCTTGAGAAGGTTATAAACACGCTTAAATTATCACTCACTAAAGTGGCTAAAATTTAAATCCAAAATTTAAAACTAAATAAGCCCAAATGACTTAACAAGCACTATAAATGTCACAATGAAAATTGAGAAGCAAACTTAAAACCTTGTTACATAACCTCCGTTTGGCGCCTTTTTTTCATTACAACCAAGAGGAAGATTAGTTTGCTCCTATTTCTCTATCACATACAACTTCCATGGGGTCAGAAATGTTCCTTAATGCGTCATCCCCTTAATTTAAGATCCTTGCTTGACTCCAAACGATACGATACTTTGGATATGGTAAGATTGTTACGGGAGGTTATAAAGGCTTTCATTTGGGAAAAAGTCCTTTTCTACTAGGTTAGAAAAGGTTCCCAAGGTACTCTGAACGCGTTTTTATCAATAATGCACTATTAAATATTAGGAATGATTTCCCATGCGTGTTTCCCGATTAAGCATTAAATATATTATGCTTGAGTTGCTTTTTGTTCTGGTCGGACATGTTATCTATGAAGTAAACAAATCGAGTTAATTCTATTTGTTAACTGTAACATGTGTGTGAACAGATTGAATTGCATGTTACTCTTATCTGAAATATAACGCTTGGATTCATTTTTAAAAATATGTCCTGAAAAAATAAAAAAAATGTAACAAACAGATTAACAATGGAATTATTATCTCACGTGTACTGTGAAATGTTGGTTAGTATTTCTTTTTTAAATAACCCGTGTATGAAAAAGTATTTTTAGAGAACAAAATTCCTCTTTTTGCAGTTAAGTGGTATTAAAAAATAAATATAATATTATTCTACTTCGTTTTGTTAAAAATACTTGGTTTTATAAAGGCCTACTACTATGCTTTTGTCCTGGATAATTTTTTAATTCTTATCTTTTGAAGTCCATGAAAAAATTATATTGTAAATGACAATATAGTAAAATATGGGATAGTTAACCAAGAAGTGAAACATTTTTAAGGAGTAAATTCGATGTTAACAAACCAAACGCATTCGGAGTTAATATCCTGACTTTTTTTTATGAATGTCGTGTGACGTATTTGCAGGAAACGGTATGTGCGGTTAAAATTATTTTTTTTACTTATTCCTGCAATGACGTCAATACCTGACTGTAAACAACATGAAAAAAATATTAATTTAATTTATAAAAACCCTTCAATTAAATCACCTTATAAATTCTATCAGCTTGATAGTTTACTAAATTTATTATTTAATAAAACGTGCGAGGTGTTGGGTAGGCTACGGAGCCTAATGTTTATAAAAAAATTATGACATCAACCCAAGTTATGACGTCATGCATTTTTTAAAATTGAATATATAAACAAAGAAATGTAAATTATTAAAAATTGAAGGAAATGCGCTTAATATGATAATAGATTACCTGAATAACAGAAGCCAGTATGTTGAGACAGAAGAGGGAGTTTCAGAGCTCGAATCAGTAGAAGGCGGAGCCATACAAGGCTCGTGCCTCGGACCCGTGATCTACCTGATCTCGAGCAATGATCTCGAAAAGCATATGGAGATTGAAGCCATAAAAAATAATTCTGATGTAGAAGAAGAAGTCATTTGTTTTTCGGACGATTCCAATATCATTCAGACGAGTAAAGATAAGAAACGTCTTGAAGCCGAAAAGAGTCTAGACTGGATGATCTACTGGATGAACATCAACAACTACCAGATCAATGAGGCGAAAACTCAGCAACTACTAATGACGCTGAAACATAATAATAATAGTTTAAATCATGTTAAATTCTTAGGGGTAGTAATTGATAGCAAATTGAGCTGGACCTATCATATAGATCAACTAAAAGCCAAAATAAGCTGTTATACATTTGTAATGAGAAAACTCAAAAATTACTTACCTGTAGATTCATTAGTTATGTTCTATAAAGCCATGATAGAGAGTAGGTTGAGCTATGGTGTCCTTCTCTGGGGCCATGCAAATACAAACTGCCTCTTAATACTACAGAAGAGACTAATAAGAATAATGCTCTCACTAAACTTCAAAACATCTTGCAAAAAATTCTTTGAAGATTTAAAAATAATGACTGTTGTAAACATATTTATTTATAAATCCCTGTTGTACATAAAAATGAATGAAAATAAGTTTTTAACTATCAGTCATAACTACAAAACTAGATCTTATAAAAATATTAGTGTACCATATCACAGACTTAGTAAGTCAGAGGTCGGATACAAATCTCTAGGAATCAAGTTGTTCAATCATCTAAGTGTATCAGATAGAAACCTTACTTTTAAAATATTCAAAGAGAAAATTAAAAATATTTTAACAGACAAAGCCTTCTATAGCCTTGATGAATACTTCAATGCAAAAATTGAATGAATTATTTTAATATATAACATGTTTTGACTTTTTCTGTTGTTTACGTGTGTAAATTTATTAGAAATAAAGATTTATTTATTTATTTATTTATACGTCTATGTCGATGACCTCTACGATATCTGAGGTAATATGGAAGAGAGGTCCCCAAAAAGTGATATTGTAAATGACAATATAGTAAAATATGGTATAGGTGGCTACTTTTAGAATTTTATAAAATTTTGTTTAGAATTTTTATAAAACAAGGCGCCCTAACTCTCGCTTTGTTTTGCCTACTGTCCCAGACGGATAGGTAGAATACGGGCTCGTATTTTAAACCAAACGAGATCCTCCACTAAAAACCTATAAGCATTCAGCTATAGGTTTTTCAGCATTAAATCAAGTTATGAGGAGTCAAAAGTTATTAGTTTTTCTGATTTTATATTTTTTTATCTATCCTTCATCATTCAAGTCCTTATTTCATTTGCAATTAATAGAAAAAAATATCCTGGCTAATAAAAGGGGAAAAAATAATTAAACACATCCCTGGCCATCACATCTAATCATTTCAAATTGTCATATATTTTATTTATCTTTTCACTGTCGCTATGCTAGTTTTTAGGATGTTTTAAATTAAAAAAAAATGCTAACA
This sequence comes from Microvelia longipes, assembly GCA_018340805.1. Classification (NCBI taxonomy): domain Eukaryota; kingdom Metazoa; phylum Arthropoda; class Insecta; order Hemiptera; family Veliidae; genus Microvelia; species Microvelia longipes. The sequence goes on along the minus strand of JACMZG010001863.1, from coordinate 41,264,097 downwards.
TGAAAGTTAAAACTAAATTAAATTTTTTCTGACTGGTGTTTAAAATAATTTGTTTACTTTTTTTGTTGCAGGTATGAAGTCAATAACATATTTTAAAACGCTGATAGGAGTATGAAGGTAACAGTTAAATAACTAATTCTAGTAACAAAGTACTTTTGAAATCTACTTAAAAAATGACCAACTTAGCTGCCATATTTTACCTAGCCTTTTTTAGCATGACTGTGTACTTTTAGCGAATTTTCATAATGAAAATGACGCTTATGAGGTTGTTCGGATGACGGAATTTGAGGGTGGGAGTGAGTGGAATCGGTTCCTATTGGCTTCCTGATAACAAAAATATATGTCCGAAAAAAGTTATATATATATTATATATATATATATATATATATATATGTAATATATATATATGTATGTAAGAGTTTCTACCCTTTCGTATGGCGAACGATAACTCTCGAAGGCGTTCTCAAATTGAAACGAAACTTTGCAAATCGCGAGATGTTGAGGAGGTTACGAGGCCTATTGTTTATAAAAACATTATGACGTCATCAACCAAAGTTATGATGTCATGAAAAAAAAAATTTTTTGAAACTTAAAATGGCTTTAAAACAAGGTATCTAGTATTTAGGTAGACGGCTAGCTGAATCGATTAAGACCAATTTCAGCTCAATCGAACCATCACAAATGGCGCAATCAGTATACATATATATATAATCTTGTATATATGTATACGTCTAGGTCAAATACTCGTACGATATCTGTTGGGTTCAGTAGTGTTAGAGGGGGATATAGTATAAAAGAGAGACCTCTACCTTTTGCTCCATCATGGTAAGCCTACTGTCCCAGAGAGACAGGGCAAAAATGGCTTCCACTGAACCACGCCGAGCTAAGCAGACCCGTAAAAGAGGAAGAACATCGAAGTAGTCTTTATATGGTCGAAGTTATTCTTAAACGAATGCGACCAGTTTCAGCTCAATCGGACAATCCTAAGTGACGCAAACGGTATTTTATTTTGAATAATCATGAATATATTTTTTTCAATCTTAAGATTTTACTCAAATAAACAATTTGTTTACAAACAAAATTTGACATTTTTCTTTAAATTATATAAACAATCATAAACGTAAGTTAGAGTTTATACTCTTTTGTATAGTGGACGATAACTAAAGCTGATGAAACTATAATCTTTTCATACCCTTTATACAAGGTTACTTTAACAGTTGCAACGTGTGGAATTTTTCCTCACAAAATCGAATTTGTGAGAAAGCCTGAAACGAAGCTGTGAAAATTCGCTAAATACGTGGCAAAATGCCATGTAACAAGAAACGATAGTGAAACCATACATTAATACAAAACAACAACAATGTGCCGCGAAGCGGTCACTGGGAGGCCCCGGGCCGCGAAGCGGCCCGGCGGCCGACGCCGCGGAGCGGACGAGGCGCGAAGCGCCGAGGCCGGTAGCGGCTACGGGCCGAAGGCCCGTATTTATTTATATTATATAATAATAATAAATAATCAGTCTCTCTTTTAAGATATGTGCATGATCTGTCCGTTTTAGCGAATTTTCATAATGAAAATGACGCTTATGAGGTGTTCGGATGACGGAAGTTGAGGGTGGGAGTGAGTGGAATCGGTTCCTATTGGCTTCCTGATAACAAAAATATATGTCCGAAAAAAGTTATATATATATATATATATATATAATATATATTATATATATATATATATATATATATATATATATATATGTATATATAATATATATATGTATGTAAGAGTTTCTACCCTTTCGTATGGCGAACGATAACTCTCGAAGGCGTTCTCAAATTGAAACGAAACTTTGCAAATCGCAAGATGTTGAGGAGATTACGAGGCCTATTGTTTTAAAAACATTATGACGTCATCAACCAAAGTTATGACGTCATGAAAAAAAAAATTTTTTTTGAAACTTAAAATGGCTTTAAAACAAGGTATCTAGTATTTAGGTAGACGGCTAGCTGAATCGATTAAGACCAATTTCAGCTCAATCGAACCATCACAAATGGCGCAAATGGATACATATATATATAATCTTGTATATATGTATACGTCTAGTCAAAGACTCGTACGATACCTGTTGGGTTCAGTAGTGTTAGAGGTGGGGATATAGTATAAAAGAGAGACCTCTACCTCTTGCTCCATCATGGTAAGCCTACTGTCCCAGAGAGGCAGGGCAAAAATGGCTTCCACTAAACCACGCCGAGCTAAGCAGACCCGTAAAGAGGAAGAACATCGAAGTAGTCTTTATATGGTCGAAGTTATTCTAAAACGAATGCGACCAGTTTCAGCTCAATCGGACAATCCTAAGTGTCGCAAACGGTATTTTTATTTTAAATAATCATGAATATATTTTTTTCAACCTTAAGATTTTACTCAAATAAACAATTTGTTTACAAAAAAAATTTGACATTTTTCTTTAAATTCTATAAACAATCATAAATGTAAGTAAGAGTTTATACCCTTTTGTATAGTGGGCGATAACTAAAGCTGATGAAAGATGGAACTATAATCTTTTCTTTAAAGCCTCTCAGGCCCGCGAAGCGGGCCTGTGAAACGAGGCTGTGAAAATTCGCTAAATACGTGGCAAAATGCCATGTAACAAGAAACGATAGTGAAACCATACATAATACAAAACAACAACAATGTGACCGCGAAGCGGTCACTGCTTTATCTTCAAATACTATGCTTGTTACTCTTTTAGAGACTCTTCAACCAAAAACCGAAAATTATGCTTATGAGGTTGTCTGGATGACAAAAGTTGGGGAGAGATGGGGGTGGGATCTAGTTTGAGCTTAGCGAGGTCGAGAGGTGAGTTTAGAATTTAGATATATATATATAATATATTATATATATTATATATATATATATATAATATATATTATATATATATATATTGTGTATGTGTGTGTATGTATGAATGTGTGGTATAGGTGTGAGAGAATTTAAGCTTGTGAATGACGCACGATAATTTGTTTAAGTTTTCTCAAATCAAAACATAACTTGACAAGTGGCTAGACAAGCTGGGGGGAGGGGGTTATAAAGCCTATTAATTTATTACAATTTATCTATTTATTCCTTAATAATTTAGTATTTTATGTATTGTTTCATATTAAATTTGTGTCATTAACTCAAGATACGACGTCATCGAAATTTTGAAACTTGAAATGGCGTTGAGCAAGGGTGGGATGCTATATCGATTGAAACTGGTTTCATCTTAATCGGACCATCCTTAGGGGTGCAAATGTAAACTTATATTTTTTTATGCATACATCTATATAGATGACTGTAGTGATACTCATTTATTTAATTTCATCTAATATATACTTTGTTTAATACTTTTAACATAAAACTGAAATTTTGAGAACTCTGCGTATTTTCTTTTATTTGTAATGCTCTCAGTCTCAAACGCACTCACAATATAAGAATATGTCTAGCGAAAGGAAATAACATTCTAAGATGTAATGTATCAAAAAAAGAATTGCAAGAGAAAGACAGGCGTCATAAACGCACCTCGGAAAGGAAATTGTTGTTTCTTAGAGGTTTTTCTTCCTTAAGTCAACTTGCTAGACTCATTTCCTTTGCTAGAACTGATAAGGTTGCCAATGCTTGGTTACCCTTTAGATTTTGAATTTCTTCAGACTTGTATGTGTAATAAAATTCCCAGTTCTTCTTATTTTTCTCTCCAGACACCATTCTTTCTTTTCTTTAATATGATTTCCATTTCATTTGGTGTCTCTTGAGCTTTTGTGCAATTTTTAATTCACATGAAAATTTGTAATTTTATTAGATATATCTTTAATATATCTCCTTACATATTTTGTATCCTTACATGTCTTGTACTATGAATAAATGTTTTGCAAAGGGAAAAATTGAAATCGAGAAATCTAAATTTCCTATTTTACCATATTTCTCATTTATATCTTGAGTATATTAAGATTAGAGAAATTAATCCCAACAAATACACTCCGTGAAAAAATGCAGCCAAATCTTGCGTAAAAAGATATGATATCATAGTTTCCGCCAAGTCTATTCATTCGCTGTTTTTATAAATCTTGAGAGATATAGATGTTTATTTAATATCCGCAACGTAAGCGCTCAAAAGCCTTACAAAATTTAACAGTTAAGAAATTTCTGACCAGGCAAGAACGCAGAGGTAAAATTAATTAATCATGAATTTCTTCCTCAAATTAATATTGAAGGTTTTTTTTCTAAATAGGTATTACCTATATAATTATTCTATTTCTAATTTCGTTATTTAGCGTTCTTGTCAAGTCAGAAATTTCTTTACTGTTAAATTTTGCAAGGCTTTTGAGCGCAAACGTTGCGGATATCAAATAATCATCTATATCTCTTAAGATTTATGAAAACAGCGTGTGAATAGACGTGGCGTAAACTATGATATCATAACTTCTTACGCAAGACTTGGCTGCATTTTTTCACGGAGAGTTTTTGTTGGGATCTCACTTCTTTTTGTAAGAAATTTTGATTAACTTTGCTTTTTGACTGTGCTTCTTAGCCTGTTAGCACTAGAAACTTTAAAAAAAATAGATGGGTAACTGCTAGGAATGAAACGGATGTATTTACTGTCTGAGGACAAGTAAAGCAAGTCCGAAGAAGTAGGACGAGCGTAGCGAATTCGATGTGATGAGGAAAAGTTCTGAGGTACCCTGTACCTGAGTTTCTTCATTAATTATCTACTTTAATAGCTACTAAATAGTTAATTAAGTAAGCTAATCCGATAAACCACTTGAACACGAACTGATAAGAATTAACAAACTCACTGATAAGTCACAGACAAGTATTCTTTTCATCTCTTGCACTAGTTGAATTGAAAATGAATAAAATTCTTTATATTTTCATATTACTATTGACAAAAGTAAGAAAAATTCTTTTTCAACAATATAATGACGTATTTTTGATGCATGTTGACATGGATCTAACGCCAGTATCGTGTCTCAATCGTAAATAAAAGAGTTTGTAAAGGATTTTATTATCTGAATAAATATTACATTTTAAATGATTTGGTTAGTAGTGTACATACATATTTCATGTAGAGTGAATATTATTTTTTCGAGAGTTTATTTATTGTATTATATTGCTCAGAAGCGTTTCAACAATTTTACACACAATGTAGGCAATAAATACAATATACAATAATATCTATGGAGCATAATAAACGTACTATTACTATCAAAATAAATATTATTTAAATAAAATTTTAATATAAACTGTATTTTAAAAATATTGTATTCTACGAAGTATAATAGATACGTTGTGTACATGTATATAGTGCAGATCTATTTTATTTCAATTACCAAAGGTACAATACATTTGATAGGAAAATATTATCCTGCATGAATACATAATAATATATTTTGTGTATCAAATATATGCTGGACAAAAGAAATGTCAATATGAATAAGATTCATTTTAAATTAACTTCCATTGTGTTTCTTTTGTATGTTTGTATTTTTTTTAAATTATACATGCTTTCAAATAAGTAAATAAATATCCGTTTGGAGACCTTTTGGGCCATCATGGTATTCACTGTGCGAGAACTGACCTAAACTAAACATGTGTATCGTAATAATTTGTTTATACCAAAACATACTATCCTCGGCTTCGAGGATAATTTAATATTGATTATAAAATAGTTATGAGTTTAACCCGATCACCGTAATCGGTAGGTAGAGTTCCTTGTCTTGCGGGAACCGGAAAACTAGTTATTATTTTAGTTTATTAGAAGACGCATTTATTTGTTGTCAATAAATATCTGTGGTTACTGCTAGTTTATTAGTTTTTACTTACGTGATTCTTAAAAAGTAAATTTTTAGGTTCACTAGGAGAGAAAATGACCTTGTGATAGTACCTGTAAGGTTGGAACGCCAGTGACAGCTTGACTTGGCGGGGGCACTGCCCCGAGATTTATATAACCGTAGGCTATATTTACAATTAACAGCCTAGACTATACTTACAATTAACAGCCTAGGCTATATTTACAATTAACAGCCTAAGCTGTTTTTATGTTAACATAGAAACATATGTTAAGACTTTAACATCGTATTGTATTAAAATCTATTATTCGTTGCGGTATTCACATCATTATTTAGAATTTAAAGTAGGAGTCGACTTCGTCTACATCTTACTCTTCCTTGGCCTTCTATTTACAATTAAATAATAATAAAGCAAACAAAAATTGATTTCTAGGTTCATTGGTACTTTTTTGTATTATTTTAAGTGTCGCACCAATAATATATATATATATATATATATATATATATATATATATAATATATATATATATATATATATATATATATATATATATATATTATATTTATTTATTTATATATTATATATTATATATATATATATATCTGTGTGTGTGTGTTTGTCATAACTTATAAACTGAACATCTTGAGCTTGAATGGAGCTTACGTTTATATAACTATGGAACTTTTAGTTTCTAGATAATTAAATGAAAAGTCTTTCCACAAAATAAAAACTTTATTGGCAAAGCGCTATCAACCTAATGGAAGCGTGAATGGAGGTTGGACCTAATTCACGCTTTCATTAGGTTGAAAGCGCTTTGCTAATAAAGTTTTTATTTTGACTTAAATTATTTATAAACTAAAAGTCCCATAGCTATGGAATTTCCACTACTTACTTAATATCAGTTTTGATATGCGGCGATACGTCATGCTCCGACAAACATTGAAAATTTATAGATATTTTATTTACAAATTCAAAAGTCAATATTTTTAAAATAGAAACTTGTAGAATAATTGACCACGTATTGATGAAAATTTGTATTAAATTTTAACTTTATCGGTTAAATGTTCGATTTTTAACAATTTTTTTTAAATTATTGATGACTAAACAAAATAAGTTTTTTTTCTTCTATTCCGCGTCGCCTACTATAACAATAGGTTATTCTAGTCTTAAAAATACTATGTTCCGGGCAGCAAAACTAGATCTAAGGTCTTAATTTTTAGCCAAGTTTCAACTTTGTAGCATAAACGCAGCGGAAAGCGTGACACAGACGGACAGACAGCATGATGAAAACCACTCAGAGCGCCATGAAAATGCCTGGAACGTATAAATATTATGAATCCTCGGTTCCGGATTTTTAGGCTGATGGTAGGTGAGGAAAAGTAATTATGCTACTTAGGCTACTTATCTGGCATTGAATATTACTCTATGTCTTGCTTGGCAAATATAATAATCTAATACATACAACTAATAAGAATTAATACCTAAAAATGTGACGCAGCTATGTAGAATGACTTAAAAATGTTGTCTAAACTCCCATCAGCGCTAAGTGTAAGGATATAAATAAAAGTCTATCCACAAATAAATTTCAACCAATGTAATGATGACAAAACCGGCTTTCAAACTAATACAGGTCATCCTCAGTGTCCACAAACAAGAGGACGATAAAATTAAAAAACACGAAAAATAACAAAAACAAACAATGAAATAAAACTAATACAAAAAAATACTAAAAACTGTAAAAAATTACCGGTGGAAAGAAGCTAATTTTTCCTCATGAGTCTTGTTACAAGATTTGAGACTGGATGCAGACTGACTTTATCTATTTGAAGAGGGGAGACGGAACGTATTTATTCTATGTTTAATGTTCTTGATGAGGTTTTCAGGTTAAAATTAACTATTTTTAATAAACAAATTCCACCCTTTATTTTACCTACTAGACCCGAAACTCAAAAGATTTTAAAAGGAAAAAACAACCCATTATTTTATTTTTCTTTTCTTTAAACTTTTTAGAGACTCTTGAAGAAAACTTACTTTAAAGGTTTATTATAATAAATAACAAAAAAACTTTTAATTTTTTTCTCTTAACTTTTTTTTGTATTACATTTAACCTTGAAAAGGAAAAAAATGATTTCATGCAACTTTAGTTCATAATTTAAAGAATACGGCGAGGAACCTACTTAGAATTGAGAGAAAAGAGAATGTAAATTAAGTGAAGACGAAAAGTATGGATTAAGTGAAGATCTAAGTGTAACTCTAAGCGTGTATTGAGTGAAGAACTAAGATTATTAGAAACTGATTTGAAATAAAAATGTATATTTACACTACATGCATATATTCATGTGAACAAATATTAGAGTCTCTAAGATGGCAAGACCTTCATCCATCGTAGCAGAAGGTTTGATGAGGATAAGGTAACGGTGGTGTAGTGGTGGGTGGACGATTTCGGGGTTTGTGTTCAAAAGGTTCAACAGGTTCCAAAAGGAAGGTCTACGCTCTAGGCTTGGCCTCCCATGTGAACAATATATATATATAATATATATATATATATAATATATATATATATTATATATATATATATATATATATATATATATTATATATATATATATATATATATATATATATATATATATATATATATATATATATATATATATATATATATATATATATATATATATAATATAAATGAATCGAATTCCTTGTGCATTCCCTGGGATCCGATTCAGCTCATCAAAACCTTATAATATCACATCTTAGTTGAACGTCATTCCAAATTTGATAATTTAGATGACGGCATCTAATGACGTTATTATCTTTCCACAAACATAGGCTGCATATTTTTTCAAACATCACGCCCTATGCCAAATGTTGTCTTGATTTAAATAATAAAATCTGAAACAGATGGTTCAGGGGAAGTCTTTGTTTTGGAGTTTTAGGGAAAACACAAAAACTTTTCTTATACTCACGGTATAAATGAAGAAGAATATAAAGAATATTTTCTATGTATTATTTACTTAATCATAAATGTTAATAAGGTTCAAAATAAAATGACTAAAATGTTTGTTAAACATAGATTAAAATATGAGACTGGCAAGGAGTGTAAAACCCGACAGGAAAATTTCTATGAAATTAGTTTTGAAATCTCTATTATCAAGATAATATTAAATAGATTTTTGACTTTTCCTTATGAAAACTCTAGAGAACTAGATTACAGGGTAAGCTTAGTAAGAAATAGAGGTTATTATAAGACACTGTTATAGAATAGGTTATGGTTTTATCTGAATTTATACGGATGATATAGCATAACCGAGAGTAGCTTGATCTTTGTCAAAAATCGATCTTCATAATGTAATTTTCATGTGAAAAGATAGGGGAAGGTTCTATTTTCTTGTTAAGTTTATGGAAAGGCTCAGACCTAGCGGAGTAATAAGGTGGCATGTGTAAAACAAGCTCTTACAGCAAACAGATGAGCCTGGTTTTCCTGGTAAATAAGCCTTTTTCTTTGCTTGTTTTCCCTACGTTCCGCCATTATCAATTTAAAAGACTCGCGTCTCCTTACCATACTTCGTCAAACCTCATCCTCTCTTTTAGCAATAAATATGCATTTTGTTTTGAGTGACAGAAGGAGAGCTCGGATAGCTGAGAGAGTGCGGTGAACCATAAAATTCTCTACCCTATGCATAATCTTTTTAAACTTTTAAAAGAAGTCTAAGATAAACTCCTTCAGAAGTGTCTCTTTGCGAGCTTTTAACTTCATTTTTTCTTTCGAAATTTTGTCTTATCTAATCAGTTACCGTCAACTTTTTTTACTTAAGTAAAAGCCATCCTACTTTTACCAACTTAAATTAGAATCATAATTTTTACACGCTTTAGGACATTTAGGTCTGTAATAAGTTTGGTTCAAAGTTGCGAGATTATTACGTGGGAGAGCACATTACATTTTTCTGCTCTATAAAAGTAAATCGCTCTTATTTTTGTGAAATTTCTTTTTATTACTGAAATAAAAACGGGTCGTCGACACGTTGACCCTAACATCTACAAGCATACTCATACATATTTATACTATTTACTTAGCCTAACCTTTTTCTCAGGGTATAAAAGGGCATGCATAACACAGGTATATTATATAAAACGGATAATAGTTTTTAATGAGTTCATACATAACAGATAATTCTAGCTCAATTTTGCTGTATTTGCTCGAATTAAGCTTACGCAAGCATTTGAGTGTTTTGATTATAGAAAGAAAATCAATTAGAAAGTATTAATAAATCAATGCGTAAGATTGTGTTCTTTATTTTATTCTCCATTTTATCGTAATTCAAACACGGTACGTTTCTTCTATACCTGTGATAGTTGATATGAAAAGTCAATGAGTTTTTTAATTTTTAGACAAGTTTTATTAAAAACATGAATTACAACGCTATTTTCAGGTTATAAGTTTAGTCTAAAGCAAGTTCTGTTAGTAGGTAATATTAAATGTAATGTAATTGTATTGTAATAATGATTTTTTTTTTCAAATTTAAAAATGTCAAATGCTGACGCATTGATTTAGTTGATTGATATTTAGATTTTAAATAATTGTTAATTACCTTAGATAACTATTTACTTAATAATAAGGTATTTATGCACCAAGGGAGTGAAGAATGATATTATTTTCCTCAGCAGTTAGTTGGTTCCTAAGGTGAAGGACGAGGGAACCAAAGCATTTAATTCCCGAGGCAAAGCCGAGGGAGGTAATTACGAGGGGGAAAATAGCATTTTACCCCCAAGGTGCATTCAAGTTTTTATCTCCAGACATTGACGTCATTTAATTATTGTTATATTCTTATTTCCGTACGTTTTATTTCTATTTTTTTGGTCGGGTTTCCCTTATAAATTTTTGGGGAGTTCCTCCCCCAAAAAACTGTTTGCACATAACATATTGTAGCATTTTTGTTTCTCTTTTGGCCTTTATCGGATTTTTAGCCATTAAAAAAAAGTTTAGTCGGATTTCCTAAAAATTTTGGGGGTGCTGCCCCCAAAAAAATTGGGTGTTGCCCCACAATTTCCCCCCCCCCCAGGAAAGAGATACAAAAGTTGATTGGTGCCCTTTATAAATTTAGAGGATACTAGTCCCCCCAAAAATTGATATAAGTACTAGGAAAACCCCTGTGTTTCCTAACCCCAATAATAGGAAATATTTCCTTCCTTGGAGTTGAAAGTGCTTCTTTATTCCCTAAAAACTAGTGAATAAACTTCACATTATACACCTTCTGGAGATAAACTTATATATAAAGCACTAGAAAGATACGTCCTTAAAAGATAATTTAAAATACAATTGACAATGTATCAATCAACTTTATATTTAACAATCTCCTGGAAGTTGAGCTACACCATCTGCAACCCCAGTTTTTTTCGTAGCTTCTGGAAGTATTGGTTCTCCAGAGGTTTTGTGACAGTATTGCCTATTTATCTTTAGAGACTTTATTTCATAAAAATAAAATATAAATCACTAAAAATTATTTTTTAATCAATAAATTAATTAGATTTATGACATCATGGTCTTGCATAAAAACATAAAGTCTGGTGGTAAAGTCATGGTAAAGCCAACTAGTCTACTATATAATGTTCATGCCATTAAGATTACGCACCTTTATGTCTTGACCGCAATTTCTTAGTTTCATGTGCTTTCATTGAAACTATTACTCTCTCGTTTGACTGCTATGAGTACCGCGAATTCTCTTTGCCGCGCTAATTTCCTTGGGGAATGCTTTTATACGATTTATTGTATAGCCTAAGCTCCAACACTACACCTTACGCAATCACACTGGATCACAACGAAGAGCGAAAATCTGCCGGTTTTCAACCTGTGGAAAATCTATTATACATATTAGTTTAGAATATTAGAAAGAGCAAATCCCTATAATATAGATTTTATTAATTAATTGAAAGTAATGATAAGTTGACAGAACAAAAAATCTCTTAGTTTTTGAACGCGCATGAAGTAAATAAAAAGTAATTGTAGTTTTGTTGGTTTTTTTTACTTAAAATTTAAATTCAATGTTTGTTCCCAGTTTTTTACTCAAGCTTTAGAAGAGGGATTAGATCTCGTTTTCAACGAGTTTATAGAAAAACCCATTCATTTTTACACATGAATTGATTCGAATCGAAATTTTTTCTGTTTTGATAAATCTTGACACCATAATTCCTAAGTTTTTCATCCCTGAAAACCTTGGGAAAGGAAGTGAGTTATTGAGAAGATTTGTATAAAAGTTTTTTTTTTTAGTTTTGAATATCTGAAGAAAAACTGCGAAGAAATATTGAAAAAGGAATAAAGTTTGTTCTGGGAAAAATCCTTGGTAGAAACAACAATGCATTTGAAAATAAAAATATCTCTAAGTTGGCATTTAGTAGGGTTTGTAAAGAATTGCACTACGACTCTCACTAAATTCATCTCTTAAAACCTTATTTGTTAAAGCAGCTTTGTTTAGATAAATCCTAGTCTGAACAGCATAAATAAATATTTGTGAATTTAACAAGTTTTTGTAAAAACAGAATAAAAATTGCAGGATAGAAATAATAAAATGTTAATTCAGAGCCAAATACAGCTTGTTTGAAAACTTTTGTTTACGTGACTCTTGAAATATTACTTAGAATTCGTTTTGCTTCTCGGTCCACTTGAAAAGGAGAGTTTTTAATAGCTAAAAATACAATAACTGCTTCATAAAATATCTACTTAACAGAATAAAAATAAACATCATTACCTGAAGGGATTTTATGAAAATATACAATAGTTATTTAAAACAATTAATTTCAATAAATGCATGCATTCGTAATTATGTGAGATATGAGGTGGTCGTTTGAAATAACTCTATAGCTGTTTTATCAACAATGGAACAATGGAAAATGAGTTCATTTATTTTAAAAAATGCTTAGTACAATTTAAAATTCTTAAGTAGTGGTAGTATCATTTGTCTTTCATATCCCTTGCTGACATTTCGTTTCGTTGATTTCACCTTACAGCTGTGTATTTAGATTCCTTAGGTGTGTATGAGATTCAAGTGTATTTATATGAATGTGGTTTGTCTTGTGGAAAAGTACCTTGTGGTTTGCTTGCTCGAGTGGTTATTAGAAAGTAAAGAAATCTGGGAATTAAAATTACCTTGAGTAAGTTAATTATACACGTATGCCTCTTTAAGATGGCATCTTTAATATCAGTCAAGAGCAGTCAATTTTCTGTGTATAATTTTAAATTCAAGTGGATCGTATAAGACGTGTTATAAATACTTACAGAATATATAAATAACTTCATTATAGCAGTAGCTAAGTAGTGTTACATATTAAGCATGTTTTCTTCGTGTTAAGTCCTTAATGAATCAGGTGCGAAGAAAAAAAAAACTAGAGTTGAAAAAGAGGAAGAAAAAGTATCCAAGACAAGTACTAATTTGTGCCGTGAAATTCTTTCGTGTTAGACGTGTAAGATAGGTGTATAATTTTTCGTAATTATTCATTATTTTTTATTTAAAAAGGATCTAAATTAAATTAGGTTATAATTAGCTTCAATGACAATATTTAAAGAAGAAAGAAAGTGTTCAAAATAAGATAGAGAGGGAAAAGAAAGATATTGAAGAGTGTGGCTTGTACATATCTTTATGGAAAAAATATGCAAAGTAAAGTAGGAGACAATTTTTATAGTGTAAGTGCCAATTTTGGTTGTATTTGAGAATGAATGAAGTATGATGCAAAATAAGATTCATAGCTCCCAGTAAAATTCTTATGAAAAGATGAAGGAGGAAATGCATGTGTTAGAGTTGGAAAATATGTTGGCAAAAAAGAAAATTTATGTTTAAAAAAAAGTGAAAGTAAAGTGGCAAAAAAAGGATGTAGATTGGCTTGAGAGTGAAGTGTACTTTGAATCTCTCGGATGAGAATGAAAAACTAAACTCGGCCACAAGGTTAACCAACTATTCCCAACAATACACTCGACTTTACTCTCCTGTGCATACTATAAAAAAGTCCTCTATATTGTTGAGGTAAGAAATATAAAAACAAAGGAAATACTTAAGAAATAACAAGAAGTAGTCTTACTTTACTGGAACTAGTGCTAGACTAAAAAAAGACAACCCTACTCTAAAATTACTCGAGTTGAGATCCTGTGTAAAAACAAGACTTCAAGAGTTAAAAAGAAAAACTTGCTAGTAAATTGTTTCCTGAAATTTAACACTATATTCCTGTTTTTATTTTACTATTTTATTTCAAGTTTTGATAACAATAAAAAGTTTTGAAAAAAAACTTTTTTTAATGCATAAATTTAAATGTTAGGAACGTGCTATTGTTTCATAGCATATCCATTGAAAATTATATTGCTATTTTTTTCTAAAGTAAAAATACTAAATTATAAAAATGTTTGATTTCAAGTGATTAAACAAACAAAGAAGCTGATTTATCAAAATTCAACCACCAGCTAAGAGACTGTTGCCCTTTCCTCGACAAACACAATCGACGTAGCAAGAAAACCTAAACTATGTCTTTATCTTCGTCCTTTACTACTTACTTTCAGTGTAGAAAAATAATTTAATTATTGGTATACGCCTTTTGTGAACATCTTTATTATTTATTTCCTAACATCTCATAAAAATAAATTGTTACATTCACTTTTAGCGAATTTCTTTTGGGATAGGAATGGGATAGGCGTCATGGTGGAAGTCAAGGATATGCGCTAAAATCTTTTATTATAAGTATTGACTGAGCTAACTAGTGGAAATAATGGTGTGCATTGGTGATTTCCATCACCAATGGAAATCACCAATGCATCTGAGGACCAGCGAAGCGAGTCAGCAAAGATTTATAAAATTCATAAACCATGAAAAAATGTAAATTTGATGTCTTAAACGACATTTATACGTATTTTAAAAAATCGTTAAAACTCCGGAAAAATGTTTTTTGAGTTAACAGGGCATGGGCGTGATTGTATCGTCTTTATTGCCTGAGCTCATCCAAAATAGTTTATGCAACATGGCAGTATAGTCTTCTATTAAATACGTTTTGTTTACTCACCTTTATTTAAATAAATAAACCATTTTCCCGGCAATATTTTTTATTGAATAGTTTAAAGTTAGATATATACTGTTAACTAGTCATTACATTTAATAACATTTTTTGATTAAATTACTTTTTGCCTTAAATTGACGAAATATACTACGATCGGCAACACTTTTATGTATGGCTGGATTTAGAAGGCAACATGTGCGTACAATAATGACATCAAAATCCACAGTTATTGTGATTGATGCCAATCAATACCGGATTGTTGAAAATCGCATATATAGTTTGAAAACATGAATATTAAAAATACTTTCAACATGAGTAAAACATTAAAACATGTATAACATATTTTAACACTTGCATGTCAATGTTTGATTAATAGTTCAATATACTGTAGCTATTAATTCAATACCTTAGCTATTAAAATTTCGCTAAGAGAGAAACTATGTTTGAATTTAAATAATGGTTATTATAAAGTCAATTTGAGTGCAATATTATTCTGGCTTCAATGCTTTTAGTTTTACGTCAGGAAAGTTGTCATAAAAGTTGTTTCTAAATAATGGAACTAAAAGTCCTTTGATAAAGATAATTTAAAAGAGCTAATAATGAAGAGGAATGTTTTTGGTCCTAGCATAGATTATATTGGATGTAAAATATACATCTAATAATATTACATATATATATATATATATATATATATATTATATATAATATATATATATATATATATATATATATATAATATATTATGCATGTGTGTAATTATACACATATATTATGTGTATATATTTTAAAAATAAATATACAATTAAACCTATATATATATATATATATATATATAATATATATATATATATTAGTTATGATTTTACTGTTTTTTTTTTGGCTTTTGCTAAACAAATGATGAAGCGTGATAGGTTGATCATTAAATTAAAAAAAAAAATCATTATTCATAATATAAAAACATATTTAGCAAACATACATATTCATTTAGGTTAAAGAAGAGTCTTTATAACCTTCAAATGGGAAGTATTAAAGAGGTAATACTTCTCATTTGAAGGTTATTATGACCCCCCCCCCTCCCTTTAATCAATGTATTAGGGCCGTCATTAAAAAAGTTTAAGTTGACTTCAAACGAATTCCAACACAAACACATTTATCTGAAGAAGCTGATGAAGGAAAAATAATGTAGAACACAAGAAGTTGTACGCCAAGTTATGTTCTCTTTTCTTACTTTGCTCCACTATGCTTCTCAATATTTCCCTTTTTAACTTTATGACCATTTCACATAAATTTCAGAGCAGGAGCACGGAATACAGTCGACACAATATAATTATGCGAGACACACCTCAGAAATGTAACAAGCAAAATGCAATGCTACATCTGGGAACTGTTCCATCATTCGACATTCATCATCATAGATGGCTCGACATATTGTCATGTCCCACTGTGTTTCGTTACGTCTAACTTATAAGGGCACTGACCGAGCCTAAACTCATTCGGCCCTTTACTTAAAATTCCGAAGAATATAATACGTAGTATTTACCAGATTATCTGCTTCCGTGGGCGTGATCGTATTGGCACTCGATTTTGACACCAGAGGACGGGGTTCGAAGCCCGGGCCATACTCTAAGATTTTATGAATAGCATTTGTATTAAAAAGATTTCGCCAACTTTAATTAATTCTTACAGTGTAGTAGATGCAACTCACTTGAGGTAGTTCTCGCATGGCAAATACCCTGATGGGCCGAAAGGCCTTAAAACGGGCATTTTTTATTTTTTTCATTTACTAGATTATCATGCTTGGCAAGCAAAACACATATCATTTGATACTACCGAGTTTTGCAAAACAGGAATAGTTGACACCATATTTTTCATGTTTTGCAAAACTCGGTAGTATCAAATGATATACTTAAAAGTCATTAAATACCTAGAATAGTCCCTAGTAGGAGTTTTCGCATGCTCTATGAGCAATAGTGCTGTTACGGGGTTCACATAAGGTGCCTTACTACCGCGAGTTTCGCAACGGTTAAGAAAAAATTTGGAATCTAAGTATTTGATTTTGATCTTAATAATTGGCAAATCAATCCAAATCAATTTATCGTGTAAAATCCGTTACAATTAACTTTTAGATTCAAATGTTTGTTTAACACGTTTTTCCCAAATCCCTAATAATTGAAAACCACTTGAGCGTTGAAAAATGTTGTTGAATAATTGAAAGTTTTTATCGGTGGAAAACTGTCTGTTGGAAAAGTCGTTGCTCGTGGACACGGTGGTGCTTTTCACAGCTTTGCTGCTGTTTAGCCTACATCCTAAGCCTAAGCCTACCCACACATGTCGAAACGTTTCACTTCACTGCTCACATTCCGTTTTCGTGCTTTAAAAACAGAATGACGATTATATTTTTGTAAAATACCAGTGCATTTTTCCTCTTAAGGCTAAATCAGACAATTAGTAAAAAATTAAGGGCCCAAATTCTAAATTGTGTTACCAGCTCATCATTATAATATTTTACTATCATAATATGCTATTTTTATCCAGACAACAGATTTCAAGATTTTCTATTGATTTTATTATTTCCTGTTCGTATGAATGACTGACATATATGTATAAAGTCAAAGTTTTCTATGAAAAAATCTAAGAAGGCGTTATTAGCAGAGCTAAATTTAAACAAGCAAATTATATTTCTGTATTTGAAGCTATCACTTAATTAGCTGTTTGATAAACTAATAATTACCGAAAAAATATAGCCAGCTCCTCTGAAAAATATTATTTGCAATAAATTTAAATGTATTCTTTCCACTATAAGTTTGGCTTCTAGAGAGAAATTAGAATTAAAAATCCAACTAATTAAAACTCAATAACACAAACTGCTAAATATGTATCTAAATTTAATTTTCAATTAAAAATCATAAAAAAATACTTGCCTATTATTTAATTTTTAATATATCGAGAACTCGAACAGAATGTGGAGTAAAAACAGCCTAAACTGGGACTGGGGTTGATTTAGCTAAATCTAAACATTTTTTTAATCTAAACAACATTGTTAAATCTTATTTGCCTCCGTGGCCGTGATCGTATAGGCACTTGATTTCGGCACAGGAGGTTCGGGGTTCGCAGCCCGGGCTATACTCTAAAAATTATATAAATAATATTTGTATTAAAAATTCGCTTGATTTAATAAATTCTCAGATAATATTAGATGCAACCCACTTTAGGTGGTTCCTGAAGTGTGAATACTGTGATGGACCGAAAGGTCCTAAAACGAGCATTTTTGTTTGTTAGGCCTTGCCCAAACCTAATGACTTCTTCCTTTTTTAGGACTTTTTACGTTAAGTTGGGGTACGCTATTGGCCTGTAGACATAAATATACAGATATAAAATTACACAATATAATTGTGCGAGAGACACCTAGGAAATATAACAAGCAAAACGCAATGCTCCATCTGGAAACTTTCCATCAATCGACATTCGTCATCATTGATGGCTCGACCACTCTGTTTCGTTACGTCTAACGAAACAGTACGTCTAACGTTGCTTCTTCTGCTTTTCATAGGAGATGGGGAAAAATATATTATTTTTAAATATTATAAATGTATAAAGTATAATCTATTTATCCCATAACATTTTTCCTTTAAATATTAGTTTCGATGTGAAAAGGTCTCAAATGGGATTACATTAGTTTAATGCTCTCGAGAAGCCAAGCTAGGGGCCGGATAACAAATCCTGATGATGTATAAAGGTTATAGATTTATTGAAATTATACGGGTTGTATTTAAAATAAAGTTTTAAAGATTTGTAAAACCCTATGCAAACTAATGGCACTGAGCAAATTTGAATTTTAAATTATGATAAGGGAAAAAGAGTTGAGAGTTTCAAGTTATGAAATGAGACAGGGTTTCTCCACTAATGATTTATATTTGATAAAGTCAGCTTTCAGTCTTTAGACCTGAAAGCACCTTCAGGTCTAACTAACAAAGTTACAAAGTATATAAAAAAATACTTATATCATTTGATACTACCGAGTTTAGCAAAACATGAATAGTTGACACAGTATAATTATGCGAGATTCAGGCTCTGTCGGCGCCCTGATGAGTTAGAAATAACGAAACACAGTGTGACATGACAATATGTCGTGCCATCTATGATGACGAATGTCGAATAATGGAACAGTTCCCTGATGGAACATTGCATTTTGTTTTTTACATTTCCTAGGCGTCTCTCACAAAATTGTTGTGTTAAAAAATACTTTTCTGGTTAGGCTGATGATGATCTGTTAAGATTAAAAGCTGGCTTTTTCAAATATACATCATTAGTGAAGAGACTTTGTTTATATTATAACTTGAAACTCCACAACTTATTTTCCTTATTAAAATATCATTAACTCGCCAGGGTATTATTAATATTTTGAAAATAAAACAATAAAATAATAAGAGAATAAAATATTTTACTTTGAATGTTTGTTAAGCACTGACAATGATCTGTTAAAATTGAAAGCTGGCTATGCCAAGTATCATTAGTAGTGAAACCCTGTTTTATTTAATTTTCATTATGAATTTTGTGTTCTAAGTAGAGTAAAGAGATCCTAAAACATGTAATATAATTATTTTATAACCTATTTACTTTTTCAAGAGATGCCATTAGCAATCAAATATTTAATTCCATTTAATGTGATAAACTTTTTTCCTATGATTAAGACGGAAGAGATGTAGAGAAGATATGAAACAACTCTTTCATCCATTAAGGTTGGAAAAACTTTATCCTACCACTCGAACCTTTTAAATGAGAGTTTGAAAGAAAGTTATACCCTTTGATAACATAAGGGTTACAAATCAGTGGCGATACTCAATACACCTGGGGTAGAGACCTGTTGATATAGTAACTCCCGAGTTAACTTTAAAAGGGGCTAAAAACTTTTATCGCGGACTAATCAGAACAAGTTAGGTCGGCAGTAAATTCCGCTCTTACTTTACGCCATCTTAATAAAGCTTGTATACAGCAGAACATCATTCAAAGTAAAAAACTCTTAAAACACTTTAAAAGAGGGTGTAACTCTACCTTGGAACCTCGAATTTACAACCTGGAGGCAAAGCCGTGAGAGTAACTTTGATCGCAGATTTAGTGGGTAGAAGCGTCGAGTTTTAAAGAGGTTTTTTCCTTCTAAACCCATAAACCTTGTGGAAACATTCGATAACTTGTTTAAAAGTAGAACGAGCTAATTATAGGCTATAACTCAACTACTCGCAAATCTAAACTATTAAAAACTTTCCTATCAAATGATTATAATTTGTATCAAAGTGAGAGGTTTAAACATTTTAACTTTTAAAAACCCCTTTTTGGAAAACTAATACCTGCGATTTTATACTGTTATTTGAAAAATAAGCATGATACAACGAAATTTAGGTAAAAGATAAAGAATAATTTAATGATTTTAAACCCTAGTCTATATTTTGTTGAGTTAACTATTTATCCGTGCTAAATGTAAGATAAACAGATTTATATAAATCTTATTCTTAGTTGGCTCTTATTTACTGCGTTACTTGGCTCTTTTATGATAAAGTCTTTGCTAAATTATATTAGATTTTTTTTATATTCTTAAGCATATTTTTTTCTTTTTATAAATAAATAATCTTGAAAATTTTAGCTAAGCACTCTTAGTTCTACATTTTCCTTATTGCTGACATAGATTTTTTAATAACTTGTACTTGTTGTTGATCACGTGTCAAGTTAAGTCGCATCCACGTATAGAAGTATGTATACACCGTATACGTGAAATAACTTTTAGCCCGATTCGATAAGTTTTTAACGTTAAATACATTTTAGCTGTCATTACTGTTTGTTATGATATATATACTGTATGATATATATGTTGTCATATATCATATATATGATGTTATGTTACATATTTGTTGTATATGTTTCAATTCGTATACACAAAGTTCTTATGTGTATGTTACATAAGAAAATTGTAAAGTTGATTTTTGTACCAAGTTTTGTTGAGATATCAAAAAGCGTTCGATAGTCATCGCGTCCCATAAGAGCGTCTAAAAACAATAAAAATAATCACTATTTACTACCTTTAATAAATAAAATTTAATTAACTTCCCTTATGTCCAATGGAACGTTAAATGTAATGTACATCCTTTAAGACTGGTATCCTTGTACATCCTTTCATTTACTGGTCCTGGACATTACTTATGATTACTTAATGTATGACTCAAATTAAAAATTGAGTTTTGCAAATGAACAAAGTGAAAGGGATGTCACATATTCTTTTATCTTTCAATGAGTGCTAATTATGCTCACTCTGGAACTTCTAGTTTGTTGAATGAGAAAAACTTTATTAAAAACATTATAATACACCAAGCCCATTTTCTTCGATCTCTACTTGTTGCGCTGGACATAATTGTGTCATATCACTAAAGTTTTGAATTGAATTTTTAATTGTTACTCTGTTATAAGTATATAAGTGTTATAGGACTACAGCAGATTCCTTACTGTTAGATACAACAAAGGTTATTGGCCCAGCGCGCACCCACTTCGCTCATATCTTGGGAATCCAAGAAACGATATTGGTTTCCCTTATGGTTTTCCAGTATGAAAGCTTAGTATATCGCGTTAAGCGAGGCTGCTCGGGAACTTCTTAACATGAAATTCCTACTCGAAGAGCTTAATTTTAAATATTTAATGAAAATTCCGATTAAAATTGTAATCAATATTCAGTATGTTTAAGCCCTTGCAAAGAAGTAAACTCATTGATTTAAAGTACCATTATGTAAGGTAAGGGATTTGATAAAAAATATTATTATTGAATTAGACTATATCAGCATGTCTGCTAATAATTTTACTAAGGAACTTGCAGCCGAAAATTTAGGCTTAAATTTAGACTGCCAAATGGGGGCGTTTGTTGGACTTGACATAATTTTGTCATGTCACTAAAATTTTGAATTAAATTTATTTATGAATGTTATTCTCTTAAAAGAATACTTGTGTTATAGAAGCTTCCTTTCTGCTAAATACAACACTACATGTGGGGTACTGTTAATAAGTGAGAAATATGGGAGATAAACACCTCTATATGTGAGAAGTTATTCCCTTGGTCTAACATTTTGTTTTGTTATAAGGAATCTCATAGCAGTATCGCACACGAGCCTTGAGCATATGCGACAGAAACTGCCAATATTATTTATTTTAATTTATTTATATATTTTATTTTTAAAAAACTGATATTATTTATAAGTTAAGTGTTTGGGCGCTTAAGAGACATAATGAAAATTTAGATATTATCAGAGAGGAATATATACTACAGAGAGACGAACTGGATAGGGGATTCCTAGTCGGTACACTCTTCAGACAGTTTATGAACAAGGAATGAAATCATATCCGTCAGGTGTCATTTTTCCAGCGGATTTCCCCGGAACTAGAAAAGTCATATATAATATATATTTGTCTCTGTAGTATATATTCCTCTTTGATAACATCTAAATTTTGTCTCTTAAGCGCCCAATCACATAATTTATACTAATTATGTACACCAATACAGTTGATAATGATAT
This sequence comes from Microvelia longipes, assembly GCA_018340805.1. Taxonomy (NCBI): domain Eukaryota; kingdom Metazoa; phylum Arthropoda; class Insecta; order Hemiptera; family Veliidae; genus Microvelia; species Microvelia longipes. The sequence continues at coordinate 41,241,703 of JACMZG010001863.1, read as the reverse complement.
TATTTATAATCTTGCTAAAAATGTTTGGGACTTTTAAACTTAAAAACTTAATTTTACCTTTATACATTGGATAAAAGACCAAGCTTTGTATTGGTTCGATTTATCCAAATTGTTTTGCCTTAAAAAATATATTCTGTTTCATCGTACTACAAATCTGATTTATTAAACGCTCGAAATAAATATCGTATCTGTATTACGATTATAAGGTTTATTTTTACAAATTTACAAGGCTTCACAATGTTCAAATAAATGCCTATCCAGTCTGTTTTCCTCTTATGAAAAGTTCTTTTATTGCCTAAACAATGTGTTTTATTGTATTTGTTTTTAAACCGTACATTTTAAACTGTGGTTCTTTTTTCGTTATTTTCAATTGAAATATTCATTCAAATAAATACAAAACGCTTATTAGCATTCCTTTTTTTTAATTAATTGAAAACTTTTTAATTAAATAATAGGAGTTTGAAAGGCTCTATATTTTATTTTTAGAGGATATTTGCATTTCTAAAACCGTTGTTAATTTTATGGTGATTGTGTTTCTATGTTCTATAAACAATTGTTATACTTATTTCTAGTGAAATTATCATCTGCTACACAAAGTATAAAAATGCAGTATAAATATCTTACATAAAGTATACAAAGTAAAATATTTTACTGTTACGTTTTATGAATATAAAATCGATTAGAAGAATACACAAGTTTACGAAGTTGTCTTAAATGTTTAAATAAATTTTCACCGGAAAAATGAGCTAATGAGATTTTATATATAAATTTACAGATCTAAATGGAAACCTTATATCGTGGTTTCTACTGAAACCAATGGTATAAAATTTACTCATTAAAATTCAAATTTGCCATCATTATTTTGGTAACTAATATCAAAATATGGAAATTTTACTACTTTTGGTTACTTTTAAAATTTAAATAAGAGCTTGCTGTTATTTTGCCTATTTTGGGCACAACATTGAATTTTAAGAAATTTGTGACCAATATCATTGAATTCCGTTTGTGTTTATTCAAGCTATTGTTTGACATATATGATTCATTTTGCTCAAACCCAAATTGGAAAAAAATATTTTGAACAAAATCTATATTATACGTGAAACGCATTGTTCCTAAAAAAAATACAGGAATATAGAGACATTGGTATAAAATTTCTTTGGACTTGTTGAACGTCCTAAAATAGGCATTACGGGATTATAAATTTAACTTTTAAAAATTTAAATTATAAAATTGCTAAGTTGGGTACTAGTTAGCAAAATATTAATGGTTAATTCGAACTCGCTATAGTCAGTTTGCTAAAAGTATAGAGCATTTTCGACAATCTATGACCATGTTTCCCTATTTTTAGGATGTTAATTGATCAGAAATGTTCCACTAATTAACATTTTGAAACTATATAAGACAATTTTTAGTATGCAGCCTGAAATATTAAGAAAATATACTCATTACTTTGTATTGGTGAAGGAGCACTTAAATTGAAGTAATATATTTGAATTCCTTTAATCTAAAATTCGCTTAAAATAACAAGTTGACTATAAAGTAAAGCACTAGGCTTTAAAAGATACAATGTTTTTATCTTCGCCTATCTTTGTCGTATATAAACAAGAAAAAGAAAAAAATGGAAAAAATTTTTCTTTTATTTCTGGATAAGTAGTGCCTCGGGAGTGACGAGTCTCTGCGCGCTACTAAACTGTAAATCATTGTCAACAAAACACCGTGAGACATGCCAAAACACAATCTTTACCTTGGAGAATTCCTCCTATGACGGCTCTAGCCATTCAAAACCCGTGATGCTGTAAGAAAATATACTTTTATCCCTGAAAACGTAAAAAACACTATACAAACACTTCTGGTTTAGAGAAGAGCTTTCTGTGGCTCACTCTGGGGAGTGACAGCGTCACGGCGTCGCAAACTAGAGACCTTGAATAAAAATCCTTTGTTATTTTTAACATGGTGAGCTTTCATACATAAACTAAATAAAAAAACTCGTCTTATTTTTATATTTTATACGGCAAAATATGACAATTCTTATCTTAAACTCTCTCGTCTGTACTTTTATTTTATTTTAAATTATAGAAGATTTATATTACAGCTTTAGTTTTTCTTTTAAAAATATATTGATTTTAATTACCAGTGAATCAAGAGAGTGGGTTTTTTCTTAAGAGGTATATAGTGAATCAAGATCTTCAGTACTGACATTTTAACGCTTTTTCTATATTGCTCTAATTAATAGGAAATAATTAGCCATAGCGTTTTCTTAATTGCTTTAGATTGGCCAATTAAATACTTATTAAGAGACAAATAACAATATTTTTCTTCTAAGCGTTAAATAATTATATCTAGTCATTGGTTTGATCGTTTTGTACAGCAAATTATCACAAAATAAATCGTAGAATTCGCAAAAAGTCACCTTCTCAAACAGTTGCAAAAACATTTTTCTGTGTCTAGAACTGTTAAACATAACAGACCGGTTGAGAATAAGACGGGGTAACCAGTAACCAAGTGGCTCAAGATAAGACATAAGCTTTTTTTGACATTTTTATTGAGTAATACAACAACAAATAGTTGTTACAAGTATTAGAGCTAGTACAGTTACTTCGTAAGACTTGTTAGAGAAAAAATCCAGTGATTGCACTCTTGCAGGAGTAAATATAAGTAATTAATAATTATAGATCTTTTGATTGAAAGATTAATAAATCTAATAAAGATTAGATGAATAAATAAGTAGATGATAAAGTATAAAAGCTAATGAGATATAGACAAGTAAAATATAATTGATAGAACATACTATTTTCTACTGTTCTTCACTGCTGTTAAAGCGAGAAAACCTTATACGGCAGGGGCAGGGGGATAAGTTTTATATCTGGTTGAGCTGATCTCTGGGCTACTGCCTTCTTAGACATCTGATTGGATTATATGGTAGTTATTCTGAGGAAAGGAGTTGAACTAAAGGGTTAGAATGGTCTATTAGGGATCCATGAAATTTTTGGTAGCGAGATTAAGACCTAACCTGAAGTAAAAAATATCTTGCTGGATCCCTTTACATGGTCAGTAAAGGGACAAATATCAACGAAAAATGTATTAAATCACTAGCGGTATCGAAGCGAACTATTATTAAATTAAATTCAAAGCTCTATATAATAACGCGTACATTTAGATGAAATTATCTCGTGTAAAAATGTGTATCTAAAAAAAGCAATTTTATAAAACTAATTTAAAGTAAAGTAGTCTTGATTTATACAAAATTTTACAAAATTTCACACATCGTCTTTCTTAGAGTGATGCACAAGTAGGCGTGGAAATAAATTCGTTTTTTTGAGGTAGTACGTAATTGAGCACTTTATTGGGCCGTTTTTAGGATTAGAAGCCAATCATTATTGTTATAGGAGGTTATTTAGTACTTTTCACCTCCTAGGACAATAATGAATGTAAAAAAAACTCCTAGGACGTAAAAGTAATTCATATATTGCCACCATTACTGTAATGTAGCGTGTTCAAAAAAACAATCTGTAAAACCTTCATAAGGTTTCTTTAAAAACGTTTATTTTGTTTCTGTGTTTGTTCGTAGACTATTTTTTTTTTCGTTTTTAAAAGGTGTTCTAATTGACAATTTTGGTGTGTTTATTTGTAAAGCTTTTAAATTTTTGAGTAAAAGTGTGAAGCTATGGATGAATTCAATGACGACGATAATATGGAGTTCATTGGACGTTTTTTTTTTCAATTAAGTATAGCGCAGTTTATTTAATGAGTGCTACCTAAAAAAAAAATAGTGTATGCCATCTGGCTAAGAATATCTTAATGTCTTGGCAATTTTTCCCGACTCGCTTCGCTCGTCGATAAATCTAATTGCCGTGACATAAAGACACACTTCTTAGCCTTATGGCATAAATAACTATTACATATCTTTGTACTTTATCTGTGATCGAGTTAATATATTCGCTTTTGAATGCGGCAAGCTTCAGGGTGTCTAAATTAGACTAAAACTGTAGTGTTAATGACAGCACATTTGTTGTCAAGTGAGTAAAAGCAAAAAAGATTGTTTAAATTTTAAAAAAATCTATCTTATAGTTTTCGATTGCCATATTCTCATATTTATGTCGATAACAGTCTTGATAATGCATGTCAACGTTCAGATAACAAGCAATTGGGGGAGTTCTTGAAAAGATGACAGTTTTTTCTTGTCATTGGAATGCGAAATATTTCTAGTAAAAATCATTATTTTCTGGAAAGAAGGTTATTTCCTATTTTATTTTCAATTTGAATAAACATTTTTTTTCTATTTTCTGTCAGCTGTGTAAGAAAGTTAATTTACTTTTCCGTCTCAAGAAGTGTTCACTATGATTTATGGAGTTTTTCCACTGGCAGAAAAAGCAACTCATTCGTAGAAAGGCACCTCGTTTTTAAACTGGAAAAAAGAAAATCTAGTGCTCTTGACAAAGTGGACACAAAGTCCCAGGACAGAACCTCGTTTTGTCCTTTTCTTGCTTCTGCTAAAGGAGAGGCGGATTTTAATAGCCTCAGAGTTTTTTATATTTTTTTCCACTTCAACCTTGACTTTTTTACTTCTTTTATTACAGATGTCATAAATTTTTTAACATCCTATTTCCTGGGTGACATCTTTTTTAGGTAAAGTGCTTTTCAAGTACATGAAGTTTTTCTAATTTTTTCATTTTTAAATTGTACTGTACTTTTTATGCTTTTAAAATATATTTTTGTAAAAAAATTACCTTTGTTTTTTAACATAAGAAAGAAAGATGAACAACCCTGCCAAGTGTAATTCAATTATATAATCTTTAACTCGGTTTCACCACTTTTGTTAAACAATACATTTTAATCATCTAGATAAATTTTAAGTCTCCAAAAAATGTCCCGTTCGGAAGGCTTTTATTACCATTTAGCCGTTTTCTTAAGTTCTTAATTATTTTTACTGTTCCTCATTTATTCTGTAGGTATATAAGAAAAGTATTGTGTTTGTAAAATACTGTAGTTATGCTACACGGGAAATATTTTTTATATCGTCATTAACCTGCAAAAATGACAGCGAAAATTTCAAAAAATTAAAAATAACGCGGATAAATATTGCGATCAGTAAGACTAACATATGTGCTAAGGTTCAACGCATGACAAGCATTAGTTAATTTATTGGTAAAAGTTTAACTAATATTGTGTACGTTTTTTTAAAAAATTATAAAAAATATATTCTAATTGAGTTGAAATTTGGTATTAGGGTATACTTTTACATAATAAATAAGTACACTAAGTTTTGTTTTAATTTAATTGTTTTATTTTAACGATAATTGCATCCATGATTTTTGTTGGATCATTAAAGTTAAGCAGCATTGAGTGTAGTCAGTGCTGTATGGGTGACCGCTGAGAATAAAACGGATTTATTAACTATCTGAAATCAAGCGAAGCGAGTTGGAAGTCTGGTTGCAATATAAATTTGACGAATTGTATATTCTGAGAACGAGCGAAGCGTGTTTAAAGTACAGAGGATAAGCTTAGCGAATCCAATGTCATGAAGAAAGTTCCGAGATACCCTATACCCGATTTATTAGGTATAAATAAATGTACATGGTAGGTATTAAATGCACTTGAATGCATACTAAGCCTTCTTATACTTTGTCTTTCTATTTAAAAATTAGTTGCATTTTGTACTTCTGAAACACTGCACATCTTTAAATTTAATTTAATTAAGTAACTTGTATAATATTAAATTACGAAACCAAATTACAGGAAAGAATAACTAAAATAGCATTCATTAAATAATACCTTATTTCTTTACAAAATATGACCCTCCATCTTTAGGAAGATACCTGTGCTGATGGATGGGATCCTGTAGTCGTACTTAATTTTGGAATTACCCTCTAATTCAATAAGTATTGAATTTGCCTTTTGTATTTATGACTTTTTATTTTTTTAAATTTCATTGTCTATAAAAAGTTATTAAAAGTAGTTATGGCAAGCTATATCTATTTGAAAGAAGTTTTATATTTTGCCAGCTTTATCTAAATTTAGACCAATAAAGGCCGTAATGGAAAAAACCCATACATAAACGATTTATATATACCCTTGGGATTAAAATCAATTCATGTAAATCAATCAGAAGGGATGTTAAAATCAATCAAAGTATTGCAAGATCGACCAGGGATTAAAAGATAGTATTTATACTGTTAGATTAAAGTATATTGACTCTTGGTGAAAAAAGAAAATAAAGCGAAAAAACTGTTTAAACAGGAATAGTATGAGATACTTTGCTTCCCTTGGGAGACCCTTTCTCATTTATACAGCTGAAACAAGAAAACAGAAAATTTTGTGAGGTAAAATGCTGATCCTTCATTGATTCTGATTTTCTCCTTTTTCTATTGCGATCCTACCAATCAAATTATTCCCCTTCCGTATTCTATTTCCCAATTCGAAATTCAAATCAAGCGTTTTTCTTCTTTTACTGGGTATTTTTTCCTTTCAGTACATAGTGGGGATCCCTTACTCACACCCAGAACTCATAGAGATTAAGTTTTATTTTCAGTTGTTTCTCGCTCACTCTTACAAAGCTATAGAATTAAATTGTGATTAATTTTTTCTCCGACGGTATTTTCTTTGCATGTATTAACAATTGATCTTTTTAAACTACTTTCATTCATTCAATGTAAATTGCTGAAATAATGTAATTAATTGATTCGAGACCATTTTTCATTAAAACTCTAGGCTACTGTTGCTTATAAGAAATTTCTATCTATTAAACAAATTAATTTCATTTAATTGTATAGGAGAACTAAAGTCATTTTAAGAGGGGGAAATGGAAGAAGGAGTAAAAAGTATTCTTACTCGTGAAACAAATAAATGTGGACATATACGAAGTAAAGCTAAAGCACAACTTTTGTCCAAATCCTCTCATCGTTTATTTCTTATCACTCTGTCAATCAGTCAAATGTATGTAAGAGTCAGAACTGTGTCACAAAGAACAGTTTATGAAGAATCTAGCAATACTTTGAGGTTCCATTGTCTTAATTAACGATATCATGATATCATAATTAATTAAAATGTTTAGGTTTTAATTTATTCCCATTACAAATAGAAATTTTTCTGCATTACTATTATCATTAAAAAGTGATTTTCATTTTTCATCTTTACTTAAATTTTTTTTAAAAACTTATCTTTCGATTATCTTTAAAATCTTACGTCAATTTATAAAATAAAAAAGATTTTGGAAGAGAAAGTTTTGTCGGTATCTTTTAAAAGCGGGAAATGGATTTTACTTGAAAAGTATAAGAGATATGCTCCCTGTCTGTTAGCAACAGTTTTTGAACCCAAGAAATCCAACTTCTAACTCCAACCAGATATATCAAGTTTTTCTACTGGAAATACTTAAGATGAAAAGTGACAAGGCTTGAGCCAGAACTCCCTAACTGTTTCTACTTCTCATGAGATATAACTGACGTTTCACTTATAACTAGTTTTTTCGTCGTAAAACATTCTTCATACTTAGTTAAGTTACATCACGCATTTCAAGTACATCACAGTATTAACTGACAGTTGCATGCAGTGGACGCTGTAGTATAATTTTCATCTCTCATCCTATTCTATATTAAAATATGTATAACTTTTTATTTTAGCTAATATATTACTTAAAAAACTGAGGAGTGAATATAAACAAATCTGTTGTATATTAATGTTATCGTTACTAAAATTTGATTGTCACTCTAACTGATTCTTTAAATAATAAAATGAGGAACACACATGTTTTTTTAATTTGTTCATAATATGAAACTTAATGCTTTTATAAAGTGTTTAATCCAACAGAAAGTTAATAGGAGTTTGAATTTGCTAGTTTGAATTTTTAATTCATTTTTAAAGTTTGACTTATTCATAAGTGGTTGGTAATTAAATTAGTTTGAGCGTCATCGAGTGGCAGAAAATTGAATTAAAATATAAATGTGACGTCACGGTTAATTTTGTTTTGTTTTAAAAAGTTAGGTTAGGTTATTTACTCGTTGGATTAGTGTTTGTTCCTTATGGCAAAACAGGGTAGTAAATTCCATATAAATCACAAAGCTCTTATAATTCTTAAGACGTATATACAAACAATACATAGAATATAAAGTAATAAGAACAAAACAGCCGAGGCTCTAAAATGTCACCATTTTACTATTACCGTTTTCAAAATAAGGCAGATTCATAATCAGTACATGTGACGTCACTTCCTAAAAGGAGGGAAAATCGTCAAATTCAAAATACCTCATTTTAAATTATTAATTTATACATTTAAATGCAATTCATAAAATATTTTATTGGTTACGTATCTTTTGTAAGAAATGTTCTTAATGCGTTCTAAAAAAACCTGTCTCGTTTTTTTCTCATCACTGAGCACTGAGCCAGCTGAGTGATAAGAAATAAAATCTTGTATGAAAGAGCTCTAGAAAAATTCCTCACAAAGCTCTAACAACAGGGCCCATGAATTCAGCACCAACTACTGGTTTAGAAGTCATGCTGAGCATTCCGCCTCTTGATCTTGTTATAATGAGTGAGGCTAGGTTGGCAGCCTACAGACTACAGAACAGTGGGAACTGGAAGAACCCTACTATTAGAGGTCACTCCAAAGTAGTGAATGTAATTCAGAGTCCCATACAATCTATGAACTCTGATTACATGACCACGACCACCCACTACTTCTATGAAACACCCTTGACACTCAGTTGTGATAGTTTCAATGGGGAACCACCTCAATCCTCTGGTGACACTGTATGATATACAGATGGATCTAAGATGGACTGTGGCTTGGGAGTGGCATATATGAGGCTCATGCAAATCTCAAAACCCCATTTCTTTTAGGAAAGTATGCCACAGTGTTCCAGGCAGAAATATTTGCTATTAATGCCTGTCTAATAGAAAATATTAAAAATAATTCTAATCAGGCAGAAATTCTATAAATATTTTTACTGACAACCAAGCTGCCATTAAAGCTCTTGGTTCATACAAAGTCAACTCTAAGCTTGTCTGGGAGTGCTTACAAAACCTCCTGACCTAGTCACTCAACAATGATGTAGCAATCAGATGGGTGGACGCTGCAAGAGAATTGAAGGTAATGAGCAAGCAGACATCCTTGGAAAAAAGGGGTCTGAGACCTCTCCTGCGGGCCCTGAACCCAAAACTATAGCCACAATTTGTTGTTTAACTGGCGTCTCGCTCTGAAATCTAAGCTTTTCCCAATCAATTTGCCTTTTCAATTCTTCTCTATTAACTTTCCGCATAAATTCCTCTTTAATAGCAATTCCTCAACACTTTATCTGTCTGCCTAGTTTTTTTCGACCCTGCGTCTGGTACCTTTATGATTTTTTGGAATATTTGAAATGAGGCTTAGTCTTAACTAAATTTTAAACTCTAAAATTAATATTCTAATAAGAATCTTATTTAATATCGCACAGTAATCGAGTTTCTTGGCGCAATAACACGACTTTTCCGCCTTTATTGTACAACTGCAACAGGTGGGGTAATAAAATCGCTTTTTTCGTGTTATTTTTGTGGCAGTGAAGTAGCCCTTTTACGGTTTCTTAAAAAATTAACTATTTTATCAACGATTTTACGTGGTCAAAATAACCGTGCGACAATATTTAAAAACAGATACGTTCTATAAGTCATGCAAAAGCAATAACACTCGATTAATTTTGTGTGCTTTCGATATGAAATTGAGATAAAAATGTATCTTTTTTCAATCCATATAATGTGTCATTTTTTCTATGTAAAAAAAAAACAAAAAAACCAACATCTGTAATAGAGGAAACATTTCTAGTGAACAAACCAATGCTGTATACAGTGAATCCCTCTGGACAGATACGAAATTTAAATTTAAATAAAAAAACTACCTTTACACACACAAGTCAAGTTGTTACTACTAATACTCTGTCAAATCTTTTCATTTCTATTTTTTACGGACGAAAGCAAATTTATAGCTATGCAATGTATTGGATTAACAATATTTGCTAAATTAGTTTTTCCCCTCAACAACTGATATGGTGTAGTTTTCTGGTTTTTTATGTTTTAGTGAATAAATAAAGACATTTTTTAACGAAAAAATTATATTTTGTAACTTAATTTTTAATTATTATGCTCTTACTTTTGAATTCAGGAATATATTTTGGTACTTTATTTCGAAAAAATAAGTATCAAATTTCTTTTGGTTCGACAGGAAATATAGTTGGATTTTATTTCACTATAACGGGAAGATCATATTTTTGAATTCTAAAATAGATGCTTTTTTTTATACAATATTTCCAATTAAATTTTGAAGATATTTGTTTATTTTTAATTCAAAAGTCGTCAAGCCCTTTCGAGACCATGTAATTTTTTTAAAATACATTTTAAAAAACAAGGGAATTTTTTATACTACCATTTAGTTCTTATGTATTTTTAATTTACATTTTTAAATGAAAAGCAAACAGGAAATGAAAGTATTTAAAGTTCTGTTTAAGAATTACGAATTTAGATAAAATAACTAAAATGCTCAATGACGTAGGGCAGAGATATCTTATTGTAATCAGGTGATCAATTATTTTAAATAAAATATTTTGTACTTTTTTCAAACATAAATCCCAACTAAGGTGATAATAAATTTAATTACATAGTTTACAGTAGCTCCATTTATAATCGTATAATTTATTTATTTATATATCTTATATAAATTATATCTTGTTATAATCTATTTATTTATAATATTTTCAATTGGAATCAAAGGTTCAAAGGATTTTTAGGCTGTTCAATTTAATCAACTGAAATAGTGTAAACGCACATGACAGGAGATGTCTGTTATAGTTCTATATTCTCTGAATATACACCTAAATTTCCAAGTTTTCCAAAGGACATTTGCTAAACAATACAGATTTTGCATTGCTTTTAACTAAATTTGCCTAAATTGATAACTAAAATAATAAAAAAAAAAAAACATAGTCCGCCTTTCCTTTCCACTTTTAAAAGTGGACTTTTAGACCAAGAGCCCAGGGGTGTTTTGTTAATAAAAAGTGTAATGGCTGGAACCGGTCTCAATTTTTCGTAAATACCTTCCTGAACAAGGATCTGCAATTCTGCCGACTCGTATCGGATGGGTGTCCTAGGCAGAACGCACTTTAGGGGTCAAAGGTTCTGCTTGGGACACCCATCCGATACGAGTCGGCAGAATTGCAGATCCTTGTTCAGGAAGATATTTACGAAAAATTGAGACCGGGTTCCAGCCATTACACTTTTTATTAACAAAACACCCCTGGGCTCTTGGTCTATTTGAAGAAAACATTTTTGTAACTAATTAAATTTATTTAAATTCTTGTGATTATTAATTAAAATCAGGTAACTAAAACAAATGTTATAACGTTTACAAAAAACTAAAAACTAAAAATTTGGGTATGGGGTACCTGGGAACTTTTTTTCACTACATCGGATTCTCTGCGCTCGTCCTCCTTACATCGGGCTTTTTCGCTCGTCCGCAATTTATACACTTCCCCAAATTTATACTGCAATACGTCTTCGGACTCGCTTCGCTCATCCTCAAAAATAAATCTAATTCCATTAGTTTTATTCCTTGCTGTGACCCATCCAGGCTCTGACCTCGCTCGATGCAGCTTAAGTTTTATGATCCAACAAAAACCACAGATATACTTGACGTATTAAAACAACTTATTTATAGAACTTAGTATACTTATTTATAACGCAATGAATTACACTAGTACCAAGTTTCAACTCAATTTGATTTTTTCCGTTTATTTACAGTATTTAAAAACATATACAACTCATTTGAAGTCGGAGGTTATAACAAAGATTATATAGGTATACCTATATACTCCTTGGTTATAACCTGACTTTTTCTGAATGACGAGTGACGTCATTGTAGGAATAGATATAGGCGGTTTACATTGATTTTTTTATTCTTACAATGACGTCACCGTCAGACCTAACACGAAAAAATGGTTTTATTAATAAAAGCCCTCCAATTGAATATTTTTATTACCTCTATCAGTTTGTGTATTTTATTTGTTTTTTGTGAACTTCATAACTTTGAATTTAATTATCTCATATTGAATTAATATACGGTTGTATTTAAAAATACCCTCTAGCTTTGCACACACGTACTATGAAACCATACTTATTTAAAAAAAGAACGATTTCCTAAAACTTCGAGCTTACGTGATTATTTGAAGGTTATCACTCTTTATAGAAACACTAAATTTTCTTCATCATATACTGCTTGAAACAATACAACAATACTTCATTGACTTTTTTATTATTAGCTATGTAGAGTATTCCAATTTTTTATCTCCTGGTCCAGATTTATCTAGTTTTAGAAGTCTAGTTGTAGTAGACGACGATTTCGAAGAATGTTAGTCTTATTGGTCCATTGTTGTATAATCTTTGATGGTTACAGTTTGAAGAGAGCAATTTAGATCTAATATCATATTTATCATATTTTTAATGCTATTTTTATGATTTGCTGCTGTAGGGATTAAAAAAAAGACTATCTGCTTTTTAGTAATGGTTTTTTTGCTGCTCGTTTGTTTGTTTCGTATATTTAAAATATTTGTATCTGTTATGGTAATAGTTGGGATTAAATCTTGCAAAATATATATTTTGGTTTTTAGCTGGGAATGGTTTGTTGTTTCATAATTATTTGCTTTGTGTTATCACAAAGGGTTGGCGCACTACTGTTGAGTTATGAGATGACATTAACATAAAGTTTTGGGTGTAGCTAGGGTCTTACCTCAGGTAACAATCACTTTGAAAATTTCATATCCCTATAGGCACTTAGAAGCAATTTCAAAAAGATGTTCTTATGCATGGCTTTCCTTACTGATTTAAACCACAAAATCTAACAAAACAGGGGATAAAACTTTGCTTTTCGAGAGGACAGATTAATCAGTACCCCACTCCGACATCACGAAATTTGTTACCCATTCTACAGTCTGGGTAAAAGGACATCAAAATTAAACTGGATAAAACCCTTGGGGGGCAAAACAAAGGGTGTTTCTCATTCATTAGAATCTTTCCCCGAGAGAAGGGGGTTTTTTCCTCTGCAATCGATAGTTAACCCCGCAAACCGCAGCCTAAACACAAACCTAGCAGGGGAACCCCAAAAATTAATTTATTTAGGTACGTGCGGTGGTGCCTAATTGCGAAGAACCCCTGCCCTCTGTCCTCCCTTGTGCTCTATTCATTTAAACTCAATTAGCGGCACGGTGTCAATTAATCTGTGAATATAGTTCTTCTTTACTTTTCTCTATCATTGTTCCTGAGGGCCTCACGGCAATAATATTAAATAACTTTGCTTTTATGCTTTCCCATCCAATCAAATGCACAGTAAAGCAAAATAATTTAGTTTCTACCGAAACATTGTTAGGATACAGACCACCTTTTTGTTAAACATGTATTTATCAATCTTTAATTTAGCCGAAGACTTTTTTTACTACAGTTACGTATAAATAACCCGTTATTATTTTTTAAATTATTTTGAAAATGGGAAACAAAATATTTCTGTGCACATTTTATTTTCAGACAACGGACTTCTTGATTTATTTATTAAAATAGTACCTCGATACTATTTCTTACAACTTCGGACTCGCTTTGCTTGTCTTCAGAATGCCATAATTAGGTAGTATAACTTCGCTCATAAGTTCAGTTCACAAGTTCGCTTATAGGTCATAAGTTCGGCCCTAATTCGATTGTCTTTCAAATTAAGGCTTAATGGGATATTCTTTCGGTATAGCTATACTCCACTCCAGCATTTTTAGGCAACTAAACAATATAATTGTGGGAGAGACACCTAGGAAATGTAACAAGCAAAATGCAATGCTACATCTGGGAACTGTTTCATCATTCGACATTCGTCATCATTAATGGCTCGACATTACATCATGTCTTACTCATCAGGGCGCCGACAGAGCCTGAACTCACTCTGAACTTCAATTAAATTTCCGAAGAATATACTGTGAAGTATTTACCAGGGACGAGCGGTGCTCTCTTACCGCCATCATGCTTGTCAACTAGTCATGTTTTGCATAAGTTTTGCAATATTTTTTCACCAATTGCTTAAAAATTACAAAACTATTGAATTTTTGCTACTTATTCCTTGTCTGTTGCGCTACCTAACAATATACGGTAAAGAACAGCTAGAAAATTGTGAGCCATCAAAAATTCAAAAGTCAATGTTTTCAAAAAGACGACATGTATCAAAATGAAATTTGGTGGATAGATTTACGACTTATAGATGTACATTTATCCCAAATAGTAACTTTTATTTTTTATGAATTTGTTTAATTTTTGATGAAAATAAGGTAAAACAGTCTAAAAATGGTATCTTCCAGGCAACAACGCCATAAAAGTGTCAAAAATGTATAATTTCGATGAACCTCGGATTTGTAGAGTGAAAAAATACTTATCCTTTTATACTTATGTTAGTGGTTGAATAAATGTAAAATTGTATTGTTCCTTAATAATTAATCATATTTGTAACGTCTATCAAATTTGTGTAAATTTCTTGTCATATTATGTTTGTTGAACTACGTGGTTTTAATTTATTTAGTTATCATAATGTTTCAGGGAAGTTTCTTAATTCTTTAATTAGACTCGTTATACACTTTTTGTTATTGTAGTGGCAACCTGCGAGGTTAGTTTTTTTGGTTGGAGATGTTCGGCGGTGGTGTGGCTTAGGCCACCGGCCGAAATTAAGTTTTTCTTGTTCTAAAAGTAGTTAATATTTACCAATTTATTATAGTTGTTTTGTTTTGTGGGAGGCTCCAAATTTATGTTTTCTTCACGTTTATTAATTTGAAATATTTTCACTCAAATATTTGTTGCCCTTCGTTGAAGCTAAGCTATAGCCTTTCATTTCTTTTCGAGATTGTTTCTTTTAATTTATACTTTAAATTATCTTCTACTGATGGTAACCGTTCATTAATTTAAAGGGTTTTACAATTGGATTTGTCGTGGCACTTGAATCTATGTGATGGTTGAGTATGGGTTCGTGGTACAGTATAGGAGACATAGGCCTAAATTGATTGTAAGCTACTGGAGAAGGAGACAAAAACCACCAATGAGAAGGCATCTGATTATTATTTTACATGTTATGGCATAGTAAGATATCTTTTATTGCTGATTTAGTGCCTAAGTACAGGCCTAAAAGGTTAAGAGTTGAAGCACTAAGTTAACTATTATTTAAGTATAAATGTATAATTTTCAATTAATTTAAGTACCATTTGTTCCGGATTTTCACCTAATTTAACCTAATTTTTTTTAGTATTGTCTTGTATACATAGTTTTAAGTAAGCTTTATTCCCAAATCTGGATTTGGTACCTGGGGTTGGTTCTTCTCCCCTCTATTTAAGTTCGAAAAAGGACCTGGTGCCTATATTTGACTTTATTAAAGTGGAGACAGAGATGGTTCAGGCCTCTCTCTATTCTTGTTTAGAAGTCCTGGAGGACTTAGATGTAGTTGATTTTCTGTTTCATTAAATTGAAGTTCTCCTAACCAGTATCATGATCGGAGCTCTACGGGAGACATTCAGTTCGTTGATTAGAAAAAAGTTTTGTTCTCATAACTCCTATTTAGGGTTCAATACACTTTCATTACATGTAGATGACACGCCTCTAGCTGTGAATACAATTCACAGCTAGACATTAGGCAGTTAAGACATAACCATTCTCTTAGTCAATAATCATTAGGTAAATGCTTGGTGTAGATTGTTCAATAGACGTGTTAAGTAGAGTGAAACCAAGCAGCCTGTATATGGCATTGATTACTCCTCAGAACAATGTTGCTCCCTATCTCCTATAGCAGAAGGGGAAGATATTAAATGATTTTCTTTTCTGCTGTAGCAACTTATATGACACCCATTGTTTTCCAAAATATCCACGTTTTAGTAGATATCTTATGGATCTATGAAATGGTGCGTTAAATCTATGACAGGGTATGCACTCTTTCTGAACTTAAATCTCAAGTTAACTTAATTAAGTCCTCCATACCAGCGATGACTTCTAACTAAACGTAACAGCGGAGAAACTGAACTGTATGTTAGGTTTGTTTAGTTGTACGTCTCACTCTAGGCAATCCAGGTAAATCAGATTATAATATACTAAACACTAGGCAGTGTCTGGGTTTCTTGCCGCTAGTTATCAAAAACTGCTTTGGAGGATACTTTAAGAGCTTAACAGTTTGTTAGAAATGACTTTTGATATATTTTACATTGATTTGGATAACCCTTTGCTCTTTAATACTATCTAGAGTAAACAGATCAATAGAGCTTATCTAAGCAATAGCAAATGCATTACATCGGTATCAATGATAGAACATCCTCTGGATTTAGGAAAACAATCATAGACATGGCAGTTAGGGAAAATGTTGAAGGTAAAGACCACTGACAAGATAACGATCTGGTCTGTTAGGCCGGTGTGGATTCACTATATCTTGAAAGGATTCTAATTTTGCCTCTGACCCTTAGATTCAATAGTATGAGTTATACAGTGTAATCTCTGTTTATTTAATTCACAAGCAATGGGTATTGTTATTATTATTAGATTTTGAGGGTAGGTATACAACCCATGCACTGCGTCTTTAAGGTTTTCAGCGAATTTCCTTTGGAAAAAATTCGCTAATGGGATATTTTACAAAAGATGGGTAAAACACAGTGAAAAAACACAGTAAAACAAACCATCGCTTTAGCGTGGGGGCGAAAGCGACTATGAACTAAGCGATCTATGATGTATGGCGGCGTTTTAAAAAGGTCGATGTGAACACTTTTAGAACGGTATTCATATCAGAAAGCAGTTTATTCACCTTTCTTTGGGAAATTTACTATTTTGAAACCACGATTTCAATGTATTTTTTACTTTTCTTGCGTCCTATTGTAGGTATGCATGAAAAGTATAGCGTTCAACCTAAAAACTCCGAGAACTGACATTTATGATCATCCGTTTGAACCTTTCTTATAATGTTCAATGAGTGATTTTCTTTATCTTGTATGTCTTTATAAATGTGTTTCGCATAACTCTCTTTGTGTTTAAGCTAGAGTACTTAAACTTCTGTTTAAACTGTTAAACTTTCTGTTCTGAGGTCTGCGTAGCTTAGCGAGACCAAAGAAATACTACTTTAAGCTTTGTATAATCATAACATTCTGAGGACTAGCGATGCGAGTCCAGAGTTGTTAAAAAGTACTGAGGCACTCATACTTATTTTTATTAGTATCTTATTAGGTATCTGATTTTTTTAGTAGAAAGCATAAAGAAAAATTTAAATAGTATACAATGAAATGTGAGATTTTTAGATACTTAGATACTTAATTAATAGTTTTCATGTTTTTTATATTTTAACCCCCATTTATTGTTAGTCGCAATCTTAACCGACATCATCTTTTGTTTCGTTACTTTTTACTTCTATCATTTTTGACTATTTTTTACTAAATATACGATATAATTTAATATAATACTTATTTTTTTAATTTTTGTTTGCAGGAAATACAAAAGAGAACACGAGTAGTGGATCAATAAAAGAAGTTAAAAAAGACAAAGATGAACCATTCTTTGTTACGAAGAGTATAGAAGTACGAGCAATGCAAGGAGACACAGTTCTGTTGCCTTGCAGAGCAAATAATACAGGTAATTACTTCACTGTACTTTAGGTTCAAAACCAATATTTCATTTAGCCGCAAGCAATTGCTATGAAAAGAATACGATAAGTTAAAAGGCATTGTTTCTCCTTTTCAACCTCTTCTCTTTTTTACGCCTATATCCTTTTAATCCAAGAGCCAGGCCTAAAAATGTTTTTCTTTCAAAATATCCACCAAATTTTTCTGAAAATATACCTTTAATTATGTAGGGAAAGTATAGTCTGCCTGTCCAAAGTGGAGCCCTTCATATGAAAGCGCTCGCTCAAAATATTAGAAAATCGTGCAAATTCCAGTGGTTCCCTGTAGGTCGTGTGCAAAACATGATGATAAGTTTTTTAAAGCCGATAATATTTCATATAAATCGAGTACTTTTTCGTCAAAATCGGATAAATACAACTAAAGTTAAAAATGCACAAAGAGCAAATATTTTTCCAATGAAATTCGCTGACTTTGCATAAATTAACAATTGTTTTGTTTTTGAAAGAGTCATAACTTTGGCTGCAGTCATCCGATTTTTAGCGAATTTCCTTTGAAAATTCGCCTAATGGGATAGGCGTCATGGCGGAATTCGAACCTCGGACCACGACACAAATCCGTTTCAGAGGTCCCTTATGACGAAAAAAAAAAATTTCGCGAGACTTTATATAATATATATATATATATATATATATATATATATATATATATTATATATATTATATATATATATATATTTATATATATATATATATATATATATATATATATATATATATATATATATATATTATATATATATATATATATATATATTATATATATATATATATAATATATATATATATTTATATATTATATATATATAATATATATATATATATTATATATATATATATGTATTCTAGACACTTTCTTGTAAACACTCTATCTTTCGAACGGATTAATATTTTTTAACCAAACTTCGTACAAAAATCAATCTTGGGGAGGACACGAACCCTATTGAAAACCAGGTTTTTGTGACGTCAGCAACCCGGTTTGCTGAGTCAGCAAAATTTTCAAAAAATCGGCAAAATTCAGGGTTAATATTTTTTGCCGTGAAAAAGGTCAATATTTATGTTTTTTGAGACGCTGAATCGAATGAAACCGGTCCGAAGTCGATACGACCACTGTAAGTGACCTAAAATCGAAAAAACCATTGTAAATGACCGAAAACCAAAATTTAGGTCGATAAAAAATAAATTTCGAGTAGGGTGTCGTTTTCTATGTAATTTTGGGCGCTGAATCGAATGAAACCGGTCCGAAGTCGATACGACCACTTTAGGTTACCTAAAAGTCGAAAAAACCACAAAAATTATAAAAAACCAAAATTACGGTCGTTGAAAATTAAATTTCGAGTAGGGTGTCGTTTTCAATATTTTTACGCCTCCGAGTTGAATGCCGGGGTCCGGAGTCAATACGACCACTCAAACTCAGGGTACCTGGGTTCGAATCCTGGAAGGGTCCATAATTTTTTATCGTTTTTTTTACTTAATATAAGTTTACAACTAGAAAATAATTCTGGTGCGGTGGTCCGCATGTCGGGCGAATTTCCTTTGGATGCGTGTTTCCGTGCTTTTTACATTATATAAGTTTACAACTACTAAATAAATAATTCCGGCGCGGTGGTCCGCTGTCGGGCGAATTTCATTTAGAATGCGTGTTTCCGTGCTAAACAACCCATTTCTTGCTTATGCAAGAACCATGCCCATTGCGTGGTTCCGGTTCATGCTTTAGAACCTAAGCAGTTACTCAATTGTCAAGCACTGCTCGTAACTCATTTTGTCTGTATTTTTCAAAGGAAATGCGCTAATCCTTTAAAGATAACTGACTAAGCTTAAAGATAAGTAACTATGCTTTAAACTAATGCAAATAATAGTGTGTACATCTAATTTTAGAGGCATAGTTTTGTACAACCAACTGGATAATTATGCGCATTTCCTTTGAAAAATACAGACAAAATGAGTTACGAGCAGTGCTTGACAATTGAGTAACTGCTTAGGTTCTAAAGCATGAACCGGAACCACGCAATGGGCATGGTTCTTGCATAAGCAAGAAATGGGTTGTTTAGCACGGAAACACCCATTCTAAATGAAATTCGCCCGACAGCGGACCACCGCGCCGGAATTATTTATTTAGTAGTTGTAAACTTATATAATGTAAAAAGCACGGAAACACGCATCCAAAGGAAATTCGCCCGACATGCGGACTACCGCGCCAGAATTATTATGATTAAACACTCGCTTTATAGAATATTTTATTACCTTTAAAAAATGTTCTCTTCATGTTTTGCACACGATCCACAGGGAACTACTTATTTCAAGAAAACTGATTTTTGTGCCATTTTTTCTTAAATTTTGAGCATGCGCAATCATTAGAAGGGCTCCACTCTGGATAGGCAGATTATGTTTTTTTTATAATTTAAGGTATATTTTCAGAAATATTTGGTTTAAAGTAGTACAAAATGAGTCAAAATTTTTACAGGTACGGCTCTTGGACTATTTATTTTACCTTAAAAATGTTCCAAATAACTATATTGCTATTTTAGGTGGGCATAAGTGTTTAAGATAATAATTGTTTAAATATATTCCATAATTTCCTTTGAAAATAATCCACATGAAGGGAAAAAAGAAAACTAAAATAAGAGAAAGTAAGATAAATATAATATGAGAAATACGGAATAATTTTTGTAGAAAATTCTTCATTTCTTATAATTTCCTTTGCAAATGGCTGTCAATACCATATTAATTCCATTACTTGTTTTAAAATATATAGGCTTATCAACAATTTTGGCTTGTAAATAAAACTATTAGCCAACCAACAAGAAATTGACAATTTTTCTTAATTTGATAAAAACTAGACACTGACTAGCGTTGGAAAAGTCCTATGTTAAAATGTGTGATCCAATATGGTATATTCAAACCCCAACTCAAGCAACCCCCGATTCCGCAATTCTACATCTGCATACAACAATTCTACATACAAAATCTGCTAAGATGTGCTTAGCTGATTGAAGCACTCGGCTATTCTCTAAAGTCTAATAAACGTTTTAACTGGCTAACGTAAGTTCATAATTAAGAAAGAAGTAAGTCTAATACATTTTTTACATCCACAATGTTGATGAGTTTTCTATACAAAATTCAAGAAAAGAAAATACTTACATTAATTACATTACTTACTTCGTATTAAAATTATTTGGCTCTCAAATCGACTCGCTGCCTGAAGGGAAAGTACTGTATTTTGATTTATTTCAATTATTATCAAAATTTTAGATTTTCCAGACTGTCACAAATTATAGGATAGATAAGGAAGACTGAAGTCTTTTTTTTATAAAATATTTATTTATCTAAATAAATAAATCCCCAGGCGAAACCTCTTCGTTTTTGTTGATAAATAAGTATTATATAACAAATTCCTTCTTAACTTACCTATATATGCATATTTAAATTATTGTGTAAAATAATTGAAATTTATGACTTTTTTTAAGATTCACAACTGTTGGTTTTATTTTTGAAATATGTATCCTTGCAAAACGTAATGTCTGTTTTTCTTTTCGCGTTGTTGTGTTTCCCATTTTTTACTAAATATGTGGTTGAATTTTTAAATCGTTTTAAGTAAAATATAAATACTCACTACAACAAACATCGCAAGATTAGAATTAATTGAAATATTATAAATCATAACAGTAGTTCATAAAATGATAGTTCATAAATGATATTCATCATAATTAAGAACAACTGGAGGAAAATAACCTAGTAGTCGACCTACAAAAAAAAAATTAAGAACAATAAACAACAACATTTGTTTGTTGTGTGTATTAACTAGTGAGATATAAATTATATATAGTGATGATTTTTATTTACTGAGTTGGGTTTACATTTGAGGATACATAATAATAAATCCTATTATGATACATAATAAATAGTCAATTTTGAACAAATTTAATGTGAAAGCACTTATTTGTTTATCTTTATTTTTTCACTAAACCAATTCCTAATAATATATTTTAATAATACACTTTTAACTTACACATTTTTACTTAAAATTATTTAAATATAAACTAGACTAAAAAATAAATTAAATTTAAGAAAAAATAAGCGTAGGAGAGAAAAAGAATTAGATAGGGAGAATATCTGATTGGAATCATTGATTAAAGTAAATGGAGGACAAAAAGGAAGGAATACATAAAGAATCATGTCCTTTTAGTCCTTGGAAATATCCTAAAGCAAGCCAAAAGAAGGGATTCATTTACAGCCCTACTCCTTGTTATAACAGAAAAAAATCCCAGAACAAATACATTTCTTTAGATTCCCCCCTTCAAGCAAAGGATTTAGAGTCCTGTCTTTTTTGTCTGATTTTTCTTTTTTTTATCTTTGTATTATGAAGATTTTCTTTATACTTAATACTTGTTTTACTATAAAATATAAAAAAAATGTCTCCTTCCTAAAGAGATTGGAAAGCGAAAAGGGCTTAAATTATGAAAAAAATCTTAAATAATAATATATAAAGAAAAATAACCATTTTCCTTAAGAAACGGGGTTTATTTTTTATTTTTCATTAGTTCTTTTTAAACATCCTTTTTTCCTATGTTTAGTTTCAAATATTTCTTTTAAAAAAATGTATATAAAAATATTCTAATTTGAGATTTTTTTTGGGTTAAACTTAAGTATATTTTTGTTTCTAAGTATTATGAGAGACTTTTACTTTTCTCTCTTTTCCCAATATTTGCCCTATCTACTAAAAGTAATATCATGACTTAACCTGGAAACTCTTTAAGTTTACCCCTGAACCTCGGTTCGATGTTAATACTTTTTTTACTTAGAGGTTTGCAGGAAAGTATGAAAAAGGTTTATCACTTTCTCTTTATAGAAAATTATGGAAATGCAAGTTAAAATGGTTTTAATATTTTTTCGTGTCTAAAATATGTATTCTTATTTTTCTTTTAAATAAAAAGTAAGCCTTTTGTTTCTTTTACCTGCATGGACTAGAAAGGATTATATAAAAATGTATATCTTGATCTTAGCTTTGAAATATATAAAAATATAGAGAAATTATTTTAGTGCGTACAGCATTATGTATGTGTGTTTTCCTGATAATAACAGTATAAGCCAAACAGCTAAGCTGAAAAAGAACTTTTGTTGAAACTTCAACGCCATTTAAAAATAAGGGCTATTTTGTTTCTTTTACTAATATCTATATCGTAGGTATTAGCATTATCCAAATCCGGGATTTCACCTCAATTATTCATTCCAGATTTGTATAAGACCCTCTATGTCGTTTTAACAAAGTTGTCTGTCTGCCTGTGATTGTGTGTTTCTTTTATCATCGTATCTCCCAGTTTATTTATGCGAGAGAGATAAAACTTGGTTCAAGAACCAATTTTTAGGTCTAGTCAAGCTTTCCGGGAAAAAAATGTTTGACATTATTAATCCGCAATAATGACTCATCAAAAATGCCGAAAACTTAAAAAAAAAGCAGAAAATTTTTTAGTCCGGTTTGAGATTTGGCACACATGTAGTCATATATAATAAGACTAACATATGTGCAAAGTTTCATCTCATTATTAGCATTAGTTCAATTTTTACCGAATGACTTATGTACGTTTTTTAAGAAATGAAAAGAATGTAAATTGAAATTTGATACAAGTATATTATTTATGCAATAAATAAGTATAGGTTTTGTTTTAATACTGTACGTATATCTACGGTTTTTGTGGGATCATAAAAGTCAAGTAGTACCGAGCGAGGTTAGTACCTGAATGGGTGACTGTAGGGAAAAAACGAATTTATTTACGGTCTTAGGACGATGCGATGCAAGTACGATGACTTGCTACAGTACATTTGGTGATTTTTATATTCTGAGGATGAGCGAAGCGAGTCCGAACTTATCAGGAAGAGCGTACCAATCCCATGTGATGCGGAAAAGTTCCGAGGTACTCCGTACTTCATTTTTTTAATTAAGTACGTAAGTACGATTTTTTTTTAATCTTACCAGGGTTTATCGCAGCATATTACTGATAATTGTAGTATTTTAAATTATAATACTAGTACTTTTAAAATGTGGAGGGAATTCACTTGTTCAACTCTTGAAATTACTGCCAACTTCTTTCGGTCTTAAATCCATACTTACTTATTGTCGATCATGTAGTGCCAAGGAAGTAGTACCATCCTGACTAGGAATCAAACTCTGACTTGATCAGGTATTGCTATTTCTGCCGAGAGCTTATAGAGACTATTAGGCATAGAGATATTACTATTAGGGGAGTTCCATTGGTTGAATTTTGAAACATCGAAAAAGTAACCTGACCACCTTCGACTATCAACATAAAAAAGAACAAAATTCCATCCACTTATATTAAGATCATTTAATAGACAAATCCAAACAAAAAAAATTGCCGGTATCCGAAAACAATTCATTCATTATAACCTTAACTCAATCTGGGAGGAGGTTTTAATGAGGCTACACAGATCCCCAAAACAATGTTTTGACCTTTCACTGTATTGAGATAGCCTATGCCCCCTCTAGTATATACTAGAGGGGGCATAGGCTTATGAAGGAAGTGATCAAGCAAGCTCGGCCCTGGGGTACCATGCATGATATATATATATATAATATATAATATATATATATATATATATATATATATATATATATATATATATATATATATATATATACAGGGTGGAACATTTCAGATGCACACCCCCTGCTAAAATGGTTAAAAATGGAGATAGAGAGTCGGGAAAAACTCCACCCCTAGGTAATCGACCTCAGTGACCTCAAATATGTCATTATTTTTTTGGTAACTATTTGGCAAATATGGTAATTTTATTACCCGAAATAGTAATTCCTCGGTAACTTTAAAAGTTAATTGGAGCATACCATGATATGAACATTTTTTAAAACTACATTATGTTCTAAGAAATTTGATACCAATATCATAAATTCCGGTAATTTTTCTACGACCTATTGTGTAACATACATACACACTTTTATACTTGAAAATTACCAAATTTTTGGAACAACAAAATGCACACCCCCTGCTAAAATGGTTAAAAATGGAGATAGAGAGTCAGGAAAGTCTCCACCCCTAGGTAATCGACCTCAGTGACCTCAAATATGTCATTATTTTTTTGGTAACTATTTGGCAAATATGGTAATTTTATTACCCGAAATAGTAATTCCTCGGTAACTTTAAAAAGTTAAATTGGAGCATACCATGATATGAACATTTTTGAAAACTACATTATGTTCTGAGAAATTTGATACCAATATCATACAATTCCGGTAATTTTTCTTTG
Source organism: Microvelia longipes (assembly GCA_018340805.1). Taxonomy (NCBI): domain Eukaryota; kingdom Metazoa; phylum Arthropoda; class Insecta; order Hemiptera; family Veliidae; genus Microvelia; species Microvelia longipes. The sequence continues at coordinate 41,216,748 of JACMZG010001863.1, read as the reverse complement.
ACCTATTGTGTAACATACATTCATAGCAGATAGAGTAATAGATTAGAGAGTTAGAAATAAGTTTTTTAATAGATTATTTGGATGGGGGGGGGTTGTAGATAGATGTGATATTTGAGATAGATTTGAACTTATAAATAACTTTTTGATTAGATTTGGGGGGGAGTAGATAGATGTCATATTTGAGATAGATTAGATAGTATAAATTAGTTTTTGAATAGATTTGGGGAGGGAGTAGATATATGTGATATTTGAGATAGATTAGATAGTTATAAATTAGTTTTTGAAGAGATTTGGGGGGGAGTAGATAGATGTGATATCTAAGATAGATTAGATAGTTATAATTAGTTTTTGAATAGATTTGGGGAGGGAGTAGATATATGTGATATTTGAGATAGTTATAAATTAGTTTTTGAAGAGATTTGGGGGGGGGAGTAGATGGATAAGGTAAACTATTGTGTAACATACATACACACTTTTATACTTGAAAATTACCAAATTTTTGGAACAACAAAATGCACACCCCCTGCTAAAATGGTTAAAAATGGAGATAGAGAGTCGGGAAAGTCTCCACCCCTAGGTAATCGACCTCAGTGACCTCAAATATGTCATTATTTTTTTGGTAACTATTTGGCAAATATGGTAATTTTATTACCCGAAATAGTAATTCCTCGGTAACTTTAAAAAGTTAAATTGGAGCATACCATGATATGAACAATTTTGAAAAACATTATGTTCTGAGAAATTTGATACCAATATCATACAATTCCGGTAATTTTTTCTTTGACCTATTGTGTAACATACATTCATAGCAGATAGAGTAATAGATTAGAGAGTTAGAAATAAGTTTTTTAATAGATTATTTGGATGGGGGGGGGGTTGTAGATAGATGTGATATTTGAGATAGATTTGATACTTATAAATAACTTTTTGATTAGATTTGGGGGGGAGTAGATAGATGTCATATTTGAGATAGATTAGATAGTTATAAATTAGTTTTTGAATAGATTTGGGGAGGGAGTAGATATATGTGATATTTGAGATAGATTAGATAGTTATAAATTAGTTTTTGAAGAGATTTGGGGGGGAGTAGATAGATGTGATATCTAAGATAGATTAGATAGTTATAAATTAGTTTTTGAATAGATTTGGGGAGGGAGTAGATATATGTGATATTTGAGATAGTTATAAATTAGTTTTTGAAGAGATTTGGGGGGGGGGAGTAGATGGATAAGGTAAACTTTATAGATAGGTTAATAACTTTAGAATAAATAATAATTTAGGACTTAGATAGGATTTGAGGAGAGGTCTAGGATTACTAGATTCAAGATATAGAAAAGGATTAAGAAATTTAGGTTATTTCAGGAAAGGTGTTCAAAGTGTTGCCCATTTTCTTGCTGACATCGTCTGATTATATTGCTAAATGATCTTATGGCTAAATTTATCTTGCGGCGGGATAGTGAGGAAATGGCACTTCTTATTAGCCTCTTCATATTTTCTGGAGTGGTTGGTCTCTCCTTATAAACCATATCTTTAAGACAGCCCCAAAGGTAAAAATCCAAGGGCGTAAGATCCGGAGATCTAGGGGGCCATGCATATGGACCTCCTCGGCCTATCCATCTTCTATGAAACTCCTGATCCAAGTGCTCCCTAACTCCTTGAGAGAAGTGAGCCGGCGCACCATCAAGTTGGATCCACATTGATTGACGAAGACGCATTGGATGATGCTCAGCGAGTACTGGAAGTTCATTTTCCAGAAAATCTAATAACATTCTTCCATTAAGCGCTCTGTCAAAAAAATATGGACCAATTATCTGGCCACTGATGATCCCACACCAGGTGTTAACAGACCACCGGTGTTGAGAATCCACTTCTCTCAGCCAGTGAGGGTTCACATCGCTATAATAGTGTAAATTGTGTCTATTTACACTACCATCGCTGAAAAATATAGCCTCGTCAGTCCATAGGACTCGTTTACTAAAAAACGTGTTATCTGCCTCCAGCTTCTCTTCGGCCCACTCACAAAACTCCATCCTTTTAACGTAGTCACCTGGGGTGAGAGCCTGGTGAAGATGTATTTTAAAAGGATGAAATTCATTTCCACGAAGAATTCGCTGGATGGTAGTCTGCTTGCTACCACATTCCTCAGCTATCTCCCTGCTGCTAGCATGAGGATAAGCAGCAACGTATGCCAAAACACCAGTAACAAGGTTGTCGTTGCGGGAAGGCCGTGGTCTATTTTGGTTCGTATGCCCAACAAATGCACCACTTATACCCGATCTCTCATATAAGCGGCGGAACAACTGCCGGTGAGGGTGGCGCCGATCAGGATACCGCTTTCGATATATTCGAGCTGCAGCTCTTCCACTTAATCTAGCTTCTCCATACACAACAAGCATGTCTCTAAACTCAATACTTGAGTAAGAAGGCATGATAAAAAGATGCACAAAAGTGAAGAGCAACATGTATAAAAAAAAGTGAACAGACCTCTTTCAACAGAGTCTGATGAAAGATTAAATTATTTTTCTCATATAAAACAATTTATTTATTATAAAAAGTATTTATTAGGTATTTAAAAACAAGAACAAGGGTTAATTAATTATAAAGCGTTAAATTTATTTTGTTGGGTCTAGTAAATTAGTTTATAAAAATAGCGACTGAAAGTAAACATTACATTCCTTATCTCAATAAGATAATTTCCTAAGCTTACTTATATCTTTATCAATAAATATTGCAAATAAATAAAACAAGCAGCTAAAAATAATGTCTATCCTAATTTTGATTAGGATCATCTTCGAGCCAAATATTTTTTGTTGTTGTTTTTACCTAGCCTTGCATTCGGTTGTTAAAAATGTTTTAGCAAACAGCAAATGAAGTTTCATCAAATGAAATCGATAATTTAAATCAGGGAGTATTGACATCAATGTGATACGTAAAAGTCAAGCAAAAGTTACCAATTAAGCAACGTTACCAATTCCTTAATAACGTTTCTACTTAAACTCAATTTTCCAACTGAACCTCGAGGAAAAGTGTTCTTCCCTTTCTAGTTGAGTAAATAACTATTACCTCATAATAATATTATAAGGAACCATTTTATAAAAATAAAAACACAATAAATTTATCCGAACATAATAAAATTATTCTTCAAGAGTTAATAATATGTAAGTTACTAGTAAGAATAAATTGATTACCCCTTTTGGCAATTTTTCAAACATAACAATGTGTATGTTAAATAAATATTTAAATAAATATCTTTATTTTTTTACCTTTTTTCAGAAATTAAATAAATGTCAAATCGAATACATATTAAAAAACTATACAATCCTTAAAGTGCTATTCACAAATACTAACAATGTATAACAAATACTACCATTTTAGCAGGGGGTGTGCATTTTGTTGTTCCAAAAATATGGTAATTTTCAAGTATAAAAGTGTGTATGTATGTTACACAATAGGTCGTAGAAAAATTACCGGAATTTTATGATATTGGTATCAAATTTCTCAAAACATAATGTAGTTTTAAAAATGTTCATATCATGGTATGCTCCAATTTAACTTTTTAAAGTTACCGAGGAATTACTATTTCGGGTAATAAAATTACCATATTTGCCAAATAGTTACCAAACAATAATGACATATTTAAGGTCACTGAGGTCGATTACCTAGGGGTGGAGACTTTCCCGACTCTCTATCTCCATTTTTAACCATTATAGCAGGGGGTGTGCATTTTGTTGTTCCAAAAATTTGGTAATTTTCAAGTATAAAAGTGTGTATGTATGTTACACAATAGGTCGTAGAAAAATTACCGGAATTTTATGATATTGGTATCAAATTTCTCAGAACATAATGTAGTTTTAAAAAATGTTCATATCATGGTATGCTCCAATTTAACTTTTTAAAGTTACCGAGGAATTACTATTTCGGGTAATAAAAATTACCATATTTGCCAAANCACCATATTTGCCAAATAGTTCCAAAACAATAATGACTATTTAAGGTCACGGAGGTCGATACCTATAGAGGGTGGAGAGAGCTATATAACCAACGCTCTCTATGCTCCATTTTTACCATTTTTACAGGGGGTGTGCATTTTGTGTTCACCAAATTTGGTAAATTTTTCAAGTATAAGTGTGTATGTATGGTCCATTTTACACAAATAGGTCGTAAAAAAATTACCGACAGACTAATAGAGGAATTTATATGAAATGATCACCTATCTCGAGTATAAATTTTCTTAGAACATAATGTAGTTTTTAAAAAAAAAGTTCCCAATAATCATTGGTAAGTGGCTCTCAATTTTAATCATTTTAATAGAATGTAAAGAGAGAATTATATATTTAGTGAGGAGTAATCACATATTTACCTAATATTACTCCAAAATAGTTACCTAAAAAAATAACTGACATATTTGAGGTCACTGAGGTCTATGATAATATAGGGGTGGAGACTTTCCCCGCTCCTCTATCTATTTTAACCATGTATATTTTGCAGGGGGCTGTGTCACATTTTGTTGTTCCAAAATTTTTGGTAATCTTATTTCAAAGATAGTAGATATATATATACAATAGGTCGTAGAAAAAATTACAACGCGGGAAACAGACGAATTTTTTATGATATTTGTTATCAATAATTTCTTAGAACATAATTAGAATATTTAAAAAATGTTCATTATCATGGTATGCTATATATTTTAAGAGCTAAACCGAGGATTACTATTCGAGAGATATATATATATCCAAAGTAGTATACCCAAAAAAATAATGACATATTTTTAACGTGGTTCACTGAGGTCAATTGAGCCGTAGGTTTTTCGGTTGAGACTTTCCGACTCTCTACTCATTTATTTAACCATTCTTGCAGTGGGGTGTGCATTTTGTTGTTCACACCAATTTGGTAATTCTTCCACCAGTATAGAGAGATGAGATAGATGGTATGTTTAACAATAGGTCGTTAGAAAAATTACCAGCATTTATTAAGGTATGTTTATGATATATGGTATATATCAATATATCTTTAAGAACATAATGTAGTTATTATAAAAAAATGTTCATATCATTGTATGCTCGCCTCAATTTTCACACCTTTCTTAAAGTCTACCAGCAGAATACTTATTTCGGCAATAAAATTACTCATATGCGGGCCAAATAGAATATATAAAGAAAGATATGAAATATTTGAGGTCACTGAGGATACGAATTACTAGGGCGTGGATGACTTTCCTCTCGGACTCTCTATCCTCTCATTATATATAATATATATAGCAGGGGGTTGTGCATTTTGTTTGTACACTAAAATTTGGATATATTTTCTCAAGAATCAAAAGTGTGATATGTATGTTCACATAGTATGTTTACCAGTAAAAAAATGTATACCAGGATATTTTCCATGATATTTTGGTATCAAATTTCTTAGATACATTACACTGCAGTAAACAGTTTTAAAATGTTACAATAAATCATATATAGGGCAGTATGCTTTCGCAAAGATTTTAGCTATTTCTTTAAAGTTACAGAGGAACATTACTATTTCGGGTAATAAAAATTACCATATAGTTCGCAAAAGTTACCTATATATACAAAAAATTAAATGACATATTTGAGGTCACTTGTGAGGTTCGTTTTATAACCTAGGGGTGGGAGACTTTCGCCGACTCTCTATCTCATTTTAAACGCATCTATAAAGCAGGGGGTGTGCATTTTGTTGTTCCAAAAATTTGGTAATTTCTCAAGTATATGGAACTGTGTATCTTGTAGTTCACGACGATAAGGTTTTCGATAGTAATAAATATACTCCGGAATTTTTTTATGATATTGGTATTCTAAAATTTTCTTAGAACAAGATTAATGTAAGATTCTTAAAGAGATATTGTTATTCTATGGGTTTGCTCCAATTTAACTTTACTTTAAAGTTACCGAGGAAATCTACTATTTCGGGTAATAAAATTTACCATAATTTGCCAAATAGTTAACAAATAATAGACATATTATAATAAAAGGTCACTCGAAAGGTCCGATTCTAGGGTCGGGCTTTCGCCGCTCTCTATCCTCCATTTTTAACATTTTAGCAGGTGGTGCAATCTATCTGTTGTTTCCAATGAAGATTTGGTAATTTTCAAGTATAAAAGTGTGTATGTTCAGTGTTACACAACGAGCTCCAGTGAATTACCGAGGAATTTTTATGTATGGAGTCCAAATTTCTCAATTACATCATTATGTGATATTTATACTAGAATGTTCATAACATGTGGTATGCTTCAATTTACTTTTTAAAAGTTAACGACGCGTAAATTATCTTATTTCACGGACAAGATAATAAAATTCCAATATTATAGTTCCAAATAGTTCACCAATAATGACATATTCCATAACGGTACTGCAGCAAGTACTTAACCCTATGGAGGTGGAGCTTTCCCGACTCATCTAACTCTCCATTTAACCATTTTGCACAGGGGATGTTCATTTTGTTGTTCCACAAAATCTTGGTAATTTTTCAGTATAAAAGTGTGTATGTATGTTAACCAATAGGTCGTAAAAAATACCGGAATTTTATGATATGAGGTATCAAATTTCTTATATTAGAAACAATAATGTCGTTTTAAAAAATTGTTCATATCTGGTATGCTCCAATTTAACTTTTTAAAGTTACGAGCGAATTACTATTTCGGGAATAATTACATATATTTGCAAATAGTTACCAAATCAAATAATGACATATTTGAGGTCACTGAGAGTGTCGATTACCTAGGGTGGAGAGATTTTCCCCGACTCTCTAATCCATTTTTTTAACCAATTTTAGGCAGGGGGTGTTGGATTGTTGTTAAAATTTTGGTAATTTTCAAGTATAAAGTGTGTATGTATATGTTACACAATAGGTCGTAGAAAATTACCGAATTTTATGATATTAGTATAATTTCTTAGAACATAATGTAGTTTTAAAAAATGTTCATATCATGGTATCTCCAATTTAACTTTTTAAAGTTACGAGGAATTACTATTTCGGGTAATAAATTACATATTTGCCAATAGTTACCAAAAAAAATAATGACATATTTGAGGTCACTGAGGTCGATTACCTGGGGTGGAGTTTTTCCCGACTCTCTATCTCCATTTTTAACCATTTTAGCAGGGGGTGTGCATCTGAAATGTTCCACCCTGTATTTATATATATATATATATATATTATATATATATATATATATATATTTATATATATATATATATATATCCCTATGCTAGTAGACAAAAACAAAAGCAACGTCATGCATGGTACCCCAGGGCCGAGCGTGCTTGATCACTTCCTTCATAAGCCTACTTAGTTCATTTCGAGTCGCGCAGAGCACTTGTTGTACTAATAGTCGTAGTAGGGTAGACTACTTGACTATTTTATTATCCTTTCTTAATCTATAAAATTTATCCCTAAAATTTGTTGTTAACATTTATAGCCTGGACTTGAACAACGCATACAAATGATTTTATTAAATCTCTATTTTATTTTTTACAGTTATTTTATGGTATAGCAACGATTAATACATTGATCCCTTGAATCAGTAACAAGTTTATGTTAAATTTTAAAAATACGTTTCGTGTAATCTCTTTTGTATCATCCAATTTACGACTTGGCTTTACATCAATCCCTCCGCTCTCCGATGCATTTACATGATAAAAGCGTTTAGGATCCTTTTAAATCGAATTTTACAACAATGCTATTGATTTCTTGTTTACGATTCCAACAATAAAAGAGCTCTTGTATAATAGAACAACCTGTTAGTGATGTGTAAAGCGAATGATGTGATATGATGCGGCTCTTAACATTTCAAAACATGATAAAGGAGTCTGTGAAGGACTTGTATGTGGAGTAAATATCACTGAAATTCTCCTCATAAAAATACAGGCCAAATGTTCTTAGTTTTTTTATGAGAAGGATTGTCTTTGAAGATAAAAATATCCTGAGAAAGATGGATTTGAACACCTAAGCTCGAGATAAGGAGAGATAGAGATGGAGAGATGCATTATTTATGGTTAAGTTTTAAAGGGAGTTTCGTCCCCTTCTTAGAAACCTCTGTAAGTTTTCCCATTCTCTTCACTCTTATAAAGTAGGGGACTCCATTTCCCCTTTTAAAAACTTAGAAGAGCCTAGATGACAAACAAGCGTCTCCACTTTGCCCTTATACAGATCAAAACATCTTCGAACCCTCTTTTAATGTTAAACTAGGATATCACTTCTCTTTTTTTATTTTTTTTAAAAGTGGAGCTCTAAAACCTCCAATTACCTCTGAACTCTTGATCCCTCATCCTGCAACCCCTTTTATTCTTGACTCAAAAAACCCTATAATAAAATAATCCAATTTCCTGAAAGTCTGGTTTCGTAAAAAATGAGAGAAAAATATTAAGAGGGGATGAGAAAGACTGAGATTTTTAAGAGGCTCAAGAAAAATTCAAAATTATTACAGCTAATTAGAAACTTTTTAAATATATAAAACAACTTCTTGAATACGTTTTGATTGATCGATTAATTAAAGAGCATACGCTATTAAATTATATCATCTAGTAAGGAGATCCAGTCAATGGAAAACCAAGTTTCCCAAGCTAATATTTTAAACATTATTTGAAAACTCAGGCAACTCTAAGGTTTACTTTTTGAATAGTATAGCCTCGCGTGTGATCAAAGTATTTCCTAATTAACTAAAAAAATGAAAGCTTTTTATAGTTTATTTTCTGTTTGTACAGAACTAAAAATACAAACTTTGTATCCACTGTAAAAAGAAGAATTATTTGGGTACAGCGTAAAAAAATCCGTTTTTTACAGCATGGAGTTCATATATTTGCCGATAGCCATAGTTCTGTTAAATGACAAAACTGTTAAAACATTATAACCTTCTTTCTGTTATCTATTGCTTGTTTTTTTTACAATCAAAATTAAATTTAAATTGATTATTTAAATTTCATTTTATTTAAATGAAATCAATTTATACTTTTTGTAAATTAAAAAGGTTTTTTGTAAATGTTATTTCTTTCATTATTACTCTTTACCTCAGAAAAAATAGCATACATGACTGTTAATGACTTTTTTAACAGACTTTTAGCTCCGCTTACTGACCAGCTTCGCTCGCTCGTAAATATAGTCACTTTGGTAAAAAAATCATTTCACAGCCTATTAGTATAATATACTATTTGAAATATATTTTATAATACGATATTTTATTATAAAATATTTTATTTCAGTAAAGTCTTATAAAATTTAAATGTCTACCATTTTAAGACGCTATTCTTTTTTTGATTTTTTTAATGCGGAAGTATTGAAAGTTTAAAGTATTCTCTTGTGTTAATAATTATAAGATGGAATCAATATAGGAATAACCTGAGTTGCTCTTGATAATGACCTTACCTTATTAAACTTGATCTAAATAATTCATGAAAGGCCTAGTTTATTATATCAGGTCAAGTGTTCAACTCCAAGCCTCTTATTTATTGTATAATATTTTTCTTTTCCACAGCCAAGTTAAGTGATATTTTAATGAATTATTCAACTCTTATAGCCTTTTTTAAATTCAATATGAAAAAAGATTAAGGTTTAAAAAAAATTACTTAAACAAAGTTTTTTCCGTGCTTAAAAAGACGACGGGGTGGACTTACTTAGTAATAGAGGAAGGTTTTAAAGGTTTCGTTCATTGAATTTTCAAAATGAATGGTAGTAGGGATCATGACGGTCCACCGAGACTTGACTCCCCGCACTCTGGCGGAAAAACAATTAATATTCATAGTGATGGAACCCTTCTTCGGGTACCCCAAAACTCTGAGGCTCTTAGTCCTTATATTATATTAAGCTTTTTGGAATCAAGTTGCTTTAAGGGAAAGTTTTTAGCTCTCCTAATATCTAGAGAGCCGTTATTAAACCCTCAGTTCTTTCAAACATTTCACCAATGTTGATCCGTTTTAACAGCGAGAATTGAGTGGTTTATAAGGTTCCTAATTGTAACTATTTTTTATAAACTTGTTTTGAGGAAGTACATAACAGTTTGTTCGTAATTAGTTGTCGTAGTAGCATGAAGAAGAGTAGTTTATGGATACTTTACAATATTTATCTAACGCCGGAAGAAAAAAACACCGTAATCACTCCATGTGACACCAAAAGAAATGAAACCCCCCAACAGGACACAGAATTTGACTAAAACTATTATCTGTCCACTGGCTTATACTCTTTTAGGCTGAATTACTTTAGCGATTCTCAGGTCTTGCTAATATAAAATTGACTGACTTATTATTAGTTACTTTTAATTACTAGTTGTAGTAAAGAGGGAGCTAGGTAGTGGTCAGCATGCTGAGTACATTGCACCTTTGGATCTCTTCACCAATTAGTGATAAGGATGGTGATGTTGCCTTGCAAGTGACTTAATATCAGAGAATATTAAATCAAAAAAGATAGTAGAAAGATTGGCAGTACTAAGTAGTACTGCCTATCTTTAGGATATATATATATATATATATATAATATATTATATATTATATATTATATATAAATATAATAAACTAGCAGCTTGTGGTCTGGTTTTCATTCTGATGGAAGTGCTTATTTGGTCTAGCAGGTTAGAATTTAATCTTCTTTCATTCCACCTAAAAATTTAGCATGCGCTAACCTGTTTCCGTTTGAGGTTATCAAGTTTTGCGAGCACATTGTGTCAAGTTTCGTCTTCTTATTAAACTTTAATAACATTAGTCAAAGAAGGAGATATATATATATATATATATATATATATATATATATATATATATATATATATTATATATATATATATATATATATATATAGGATTCAAGTGAATCTAATATATTTTTAAATATTTTCTTTAATTTATTTTGGTCGGTATTTTATATAGCTTTAATATTAGAGGAATAATTAATGATTTGACAAATCTCAAGTTAGACAGCAATGTTACCAAAATAACGATAAAATTCTCTCCAGTCCAGTTATCTTTCTTCTGCAATCTAATAACTAAATTTATTACCTTCTCTATAATTTATACTCCTTGAGGCGATAGGCAAAGGTTTTAAAAATATTAATAAAACACCCAAGTCTCTTCACTTATAATATTTATTGACAGAGCCAGCTTTCAACCTTTTGGTCATCATCATTGCTTGAACAATGAAAAATAAATCATATGACTGCACCTAGTAAAAAGTATTTTTATTTTTTACTAGGTGCAGTCATATGATTTATTTTTCATTGTTCAGGCACTGATGATGACCGAAAGGTTGAAAGCTGGCTCTGTCAATAAATTTTATGTGTGGAGAGACTGGTGTGATTTATTAATACTATATACTTCACTTGTGCTTCTTCTTTTCCAGGTTTTTAAAAGAATTTTTCATAATTTGTTTAAGAGATATTTTTGTATGCATCTATGAAGATTATATATTATATTAGTGTGGAAAACTATATACTACAAATTCTAACTACTTAGAATTTGTATTATTCTCTTTGATTGAAATTTAATTGATGATGGGGAACTAATGAGACATTAAAAAAATCACTTCAGTTTATATCATATTCTAACTAAATTTCGTATCCAACCTCATACATATTCATGTTGTATAGAGTCAGTATTTAAACATCACTAGTTTTTGTCAATATAACATCAAAATATAGTTAGAATATGATATAAACTAGAGTGATATTTTAATGTCTCATTGCCATAATTTTTTAGTGACACATCATCAATTAAATCAGTATAGAATGTTTTAAGATTTAAACATTGGCCCTAGATTTTGGCAAACCAAAATGGTATTACTGATTTTGGGCTGAAAATCAGACGGCTAAAACGTGGGAACGTTTTTGATAAACGTTGGATTTTTTATACTAATGATATAAATAGAATATCGGGATTGAAGATACGTAAGGCTCATACTCTCTTTACAGTCTATTGTTTAATTTAAAAATCCCCAAGGTCATAGACTGTAGTCTAAATATCTTTGTTATGGGACATCCTAATTGGATTGTTAAGATTTTATTGGATGCGGAGATTTTAATCTATGTAAGAAGAGACAATCTATAAGATGAATTTACAATCTAAACTCTATATTAAAGTGGTTTAACGAGGAAATGACTGGTGTGAAGAATAGAGGTAGATGAGAAAGCGAGGGCAGACTTAATACAATTACAGGTTTGATCTTCACGTTTACGACACAAAATATAATATTAGAGTAAAAATACTATCTCTACTATTCAATATTAGAGAAATACTAACCTCCTCTATCCTCTTAAGTTACACTTATTTTGTTAACTAGTGCGTAAGAATGTACAAATACTAAAAGTAAATAATCTACACAAGGTGTACCTAGTTGCCTTCTAGTAGAAGTTATCTCTTACATTAGTTAAGATTTTATATTGTATATTTATATTATTAATGTATTGTAATTGAGGTTTGTATTTTTTGGCTTTATAAAGGATCTTTGTTTTTTTTTAAAAAAAAACAGCGAATAAAAATAAATGCGTTGAAATATAAATCTAAAATAACGTATGCGTTAGTGGTAGAGCAATCTGTATGAAGCCAGGTGAGAAATGTAAATTTTATCGTTGATAGATGTAGTCTGTTGATTCCCGTGTATAATTCCGCAGAGATATAGTCAAGTGTTTTGCATATTCTACTATGGTCCAGGTTATAAACCGATTTCAACAGGAAAAACAGAGTAATAATGGAAAAGCTGTAGGTTGTTGCGAGAGACAGGTTTGTTTGCTCATTACATTTTCTACTCCGACCGACTCTTTTATGTATTGAGTCTCCTCTTCATAATTTCAAAATTATAACAACCCTCCATTTGTACTAGAAAGCCTCTCTCTTTTAGCATTGTTTTTTTTTCTGTTTTTAATCAAAACGGAACTTTTGAAAGCTTCGTTTCACACTTGTTGTTTTAATTTAATTTAAAGTGTATTCTAAATTATATTAGGTATAAATATTTTTCGGATCTCACTAAAGCTATATTCTTATGGGCCATAACTAACTAAAATGCGTTTATCGTTTTCCTTACTCTTCCCAAGAACTTACAGTGTGAAATTTGCTAAGGTTTAAATTTTAGTATTCACTCTAAAAACTTGAAATGAAATTTAGGGACAGGACAATACTATTATTGGTGTGATAAAGAAACAAATTAAAAAAATCACATTCTTCGAAAACATTTAAGTTTGATCGAATGACTTGTAGCCAATGTCCATGTTTAATAATTTATGGACAGTGACTTTTCCACTGTTCATTCGTCTCAGATCCCAAATATATATTATTGTGAGCTTGAGCTTATCTATTTCTACTTTTCCTCATTTATACCGTAGGTATATATAGGAAAAGTATTGTGTTAACAAATAAATCCAAAACCGGGATGTCACCAGAATTATCCGTTTCAGGTGTTTTTTAAGGCCTCCTGATTGGTATTTGCCTGTGTATGTGTGTATTTAAGTATATCTATAATTTTGGTTAGATCATAAAAGTTAAGCAGCATTGAGAGTGGTTAGTGGTGTATGGGTGTCCGCTGAGAATCTAACGGATGCATTTACTATCTAAGGATGAGCGAAGCGAGTACGAAGCAGGGAGGATGAGCGAAGCGAGTACGAAGCAGGGAGGATGAGCGTAGAGAATCCGATGTAATAATTAATAGTTCCGAGGCACCCCGTACCCGATTTTTTAAAAATTGTTTTACATTTATTTTTTTTTAATTGTAAGTCAACATGAAGTATAGGATACAAAAAAATAATATAAAATTTAAAGTAAATAACAGTAAAAAAATAATTAAAAAACAGTTTTAATTAATTAAATTAAATACAATACAATAACAGGAGATTAGAAAATCAGTGTAATATTTATTATTTTCTAATTATAATGAAGGAAAAATAATTAATGAACAAAATATAAGTAAAAAGCTAAGATTGAAAGAGTTAAAAAATTTAATTGTTCTTTTAAATTAACTTGTTAAAATTTCACCTTTGAAGGAGGTAGGTGGTAACAAGCTACATAATAATATTTGTATACAAAATATCATTAAATATTTCTATTCATTAAAACTATCAAGTTTAAAAATGAGACTAATTCAATTTGTGAAAAGAGTGCATGTGGGAATAATCAGTGTTAAATAATAAGACAATGGTAACAGAAGTTAATCTGGTTAATCATTAGGTAATTTTAACTTCCATAATATTAACAAACATTTATTTGAGGAAATTCACTCATAAGGAAATTTTCAATTTTAATTAAAAGATAAAATTTAGTTCTGGGTAGATCAATTTAATTCTTTTGATACGGTACAACAGGTGATAAAGACTAAGGGATTATGTATAAAAATGAATTTGATTGGGGAAAAGAGCAAATTTGAAGGTTAGTTAAAAAAAATAAGTTAAAAAAAGTTTCAGTATTTTCTCTTATAAGGAATTATACTTGCTAATAGAAAAAGTTGATATTAAGTAAATATTGAATAAGTTTCACTAATGTTGTTTAAAGAACTTAGGTGAGCGTTAATGGAGTTCATCTTAATAAATGAGAAAGAAGTCTCTCCACAAAAATATATTCTTTATAGCAAAGCGCTTTCAACCTAACAAGAGGCCATCATCAGTGCTAGCCGTTGAATAAAGAAGAGGGTGATAGATGAGTCTTATAGATCAGATATCAAAGATAGACGGACTCAGTCTATCTTTGATATCTGATCTATAAGACTCATCTATCACCCTCTTGTTAGGTTGAAAGCGCTTTGTTATAAAGAATATATTTTTGTGGAGAGAATGTTCTTTAAGTTCACGGACTGAATAAGTGTAACCAAATTATATTTTATACTTTTGTGGAATATTTTACTGGTTTAATCAGGAATGTGGTTAAAATAAAAACTTGATTAAAACGCAGTAGCTGCCAAAATGTCCAATAAAAAACTAAATTCAATATTTGAATTTCAGTTAGAAGTCGGTTATATTTAGTTCGTAATAGATTTTTTGAAATCACATCATTTTTCGTCAGGAAATGGTTTTGTTGACACTAATCAAGCTCATAGTTAGGACATTGATTTAATTGAATGCCTTTTTAATTAAAAAAACATCATTTTTTTTATTTCTTATCATTTTTACCGTAAAAAAATATTGCGTTTGCAAAAAAAATCGAAAACTGGATTCTGTCACCTGAAAACGGGATTCTGTCACCTGAATTCTCCATTCCTGGTCTCATTCCATTTAGGTCTCCTAAGTGGTTTTCACGAATTTGTCTGTCTATTTGTGTGTGTGTGTGTGTATGTTTGTTAGTTCTTATCGTAGCTCAATTTTCAGGTTTATTTGTGCTATCCGGAAAATATTTTTGTGACGTCTTTAACTAAAAATAATGGCTCAGCAAAAATAGCGAAAATCATAAAACGCAGAAAAATGTTGCGGTTAATTTAAAATTTAGCACGCTTGTAGCCATGTGTAAGACTTACATATGTGCTAAATGCGTAGCAAGTCCGTAGAGGTGTTTCAGTATAAATTTAATGACTTGTATGTTCTTGACCCGGTACCTCATTTTTACAGTTGATTTATTATTTTTAATATCCTGCAATGACGTCACTCCATTGTTATGTAATCAGGTTATAACCTCCTTATAATCACTTCTAACTCACCTTATATCTCTTCATCAAGTCACAGCAAGTCAGTCTGTATCAACTTGGCTATAGTTACAGACCTATGATCTCTAGTTCAAAAAAACTGTTAGCTGAATGAATATTAACTGTAACGAAACTGCAGTAGGCGCAGTGGAATTGTCAACAATAATATCAACAATGTCTTTCCACTAATTTTAAACGTTATTAAGCAAAGCCGGCTTTCGGCAATAATTTCATCTGCAGAGCCGTGGTGAGATGATGTGTCTTTCAATGCATGGAACCTGACTAGAATGAATTAAAAGATTTTCCTTTTAACCTTAAGTAAGTTTTTTTTTCAAAATTTACTAAATGTTATATTTTTAGGAGTGTATGAATAAAGTTTGATGAATAGTTATTTCTCATCGAAAATAATTTTTTCCTTAAACTTAAAAAATCTTTATTTGTCTAGTCTATAAGTCTAGACAAACAAGATGGACTTAAAAAGTTTTTTCTTTCCATCATATAAATAATTTTTCCTGTCAGCCCTCTTGTGATTCATATTAAGAAACCGTAATTGGTCTTACATAAGAAAAGAAAATGCTAAAGTTTAAAAACTTTTCTTAAGTCGTTTATATATCAAGTGCTTAGGTAGTAAAGATATGCTAATGCCCTTCAATAGCTTCTATAAACTTTTAAAATAACCCATAATAACTTAGTACAACTCTGGTATCAAAGAGTTCTCGGGGACTCACCACAAGATATAACGACATTTTTCCTCATAACTTTTTTTTAAACTTCTTAAATAACTTATCTTTATTTTTTTATCTCTTTTTAAGTTTTTCCTTAAAGTAAAATAAATAAAGATTCATTAAGGTCTAATTTAAAAAGAAACAACTTGACTCGAAAGCTATTTATTCAATTGTTGTTATTAAGTGCAAAACAGGGAATAACTTTTTTTATCTTTTACCTAATTTTATAAAGTTGAAAATTTATTACGGTTAGATAAGACTTAATGGTTTTATTTGTTAAATTTTATCTAATCAACCTACTTTAAAATCTTAAATGCTTTATATTACTTTGTTTTATTAACTTAATATGCTTTTAATTTAAATGCACTTAGTTATATTGTATTTTCGCCAAATTTTGGCACAAATTTTAGCCGTAATATTTATCTTGTCTACTCGCTTAGTTCGCGTAGGTGAGATATACATGTCACCGTTGTACTTACTTCTGGTTATTGCACATGCACATACTTACATCTGTTGCGGTCGCCCATCCAGGTTCTGGCCTCGCTTGATTTGGTTTAACTTTTATGATTCACAAAAATCATAAATGTACTTGTCATATTAAAACGAAACTTAGTATACAATTTTATTTCGTAAAGGTATACACTTGTACTGAATTTCGACTCGATTAGATTATTTTCTGATTTTTTCAAAAAAACTGACTCAAGTCGCCTGATAAAAATTGAACTAATGCTGATATTAAGATAAAACTTGGCATGTATTTTAGTCTTATACATGGCTGCATGCGAGCCAAATCTTAATCTGATTTGGCACGCAATTCCGATTGTTTTTTCGCGCAATCATTTTTCCGTGATTTTAGATTGTTGAAAGTCAGTCATTATTACGGGTTAATGACGTCTAATACTCTTTAATAAGTCATTATTGAGGGTTAATGATTTCATAAAAAATATTTTTCGAAAAGCACAACAGCACCACTTGACTGAATTCTCTAGCATAGATACTATGGGAGCTACGATGATTACAGACAAACACGCACACACACTTACAGCCAGACACCTTTGTGAAAACCACTTAGGAGGTCTTTAAAACACACGGATAATTTAAATGACATCCCGCTTTCGGGTTTTTTGCAAACACAATACTTTTCTTATATACCTATAGTAAAAATTAGGAAAAGTAAAAATTAATCTTTAGGTTTAGTTGTGCTACCCGGAAAATAATTTTTTATCAAGTCATTGACTAATTTTTTAGAGAAAACATTTCAAAAATTCATAAAACACGTAATAATTATCGGATCAATATTAAATTTAGAAGCTGCCGGCTAAATTAAATTCCAATATATAAAAGTGGATGACATTTCTTTTATACATTTCTGCGTAAAATACAGAGACTAACATTTTCTTTTCGATATAATGAATTAAATGATGTGATGAAACAAATTCTGAAGCACCCCGTACCCAACTTATAATAGTATAAATATTCTTATTCAGGCTATTATGGCTTCATGGATACCAATGGTACCAATTATATAATTGCCCCAATTATACAATTGCCCCAATTATACAATTGCACCAATTATACAATTGCTCCTATTGTTAGGATTTTGCAATTTGTATGAAATATTATAAAAGATAGCAATTCAAAGAGTTTTAATTTTTTTTAAAGTAAATACTTTTATTTTTTACAATATTTAATGGAGCATTTAGTAATTTATTTTTTATTTATGTATTTTTATATTTAGTTTTTTTATTTTGTAAAAAAAAACAAATATAAAATGTTATTATACATTAGAGACATTTATGCATGAAGAGCTCACCTGTTATTTTTTTTAAACATATTCAATACATTTATAAACTGTTATATAACATCTGAATATCTCATTTAGCTTTATCTGCAGTAAATTACTTTTTATTCGGGGATGTATCAAATTCATTTCCTTTGATATAAATATATATTACGTGTTGAATACAATACTTTTGTAGTTGTCATACAATTCCCTCGTTTAATATTCATTTTGAACTGCAGGTTGATGCAGGTATGTGGTTAAAAAAAATCCATTTTCTAATGGAATTCCTATTTGATTTTAAACTCACCTTGTGTATATGTGATGCAAACTTGTATTCTTCGCAACCAGTATTGCAATTTCGAATAGGTTTTTCCAATTCCATCTCAGAACGGTTCTGATTGCAAATAGTTGTCATGGCAACAGTTTTCTATTGGTTATAAACCCTCTCGGCTGGGGTTTCCTGATGAATGTCATTTAAACTGGGAATTCCTTTGAAATAAATCCTGCAAATGAAAGCCTATTTAATTTCAAACTGGAAATTTATTTAATAGGTTTAAAATTATTGAAGTCTATTTGTCTATAAGTAGTTTTTAGAAACGAATTTCGACGGTAAGATGACGTAACGGGTATCTTATATTTGTTTTGATCTTTATACTTGTTGTGTTGGTTTTCAGAGTGAAGTGGTTGTTTACCGTCTTGAGTTTTTGCAAATGTATTTTCCGAAGACAATATGGAGCTATTGCATTTAGCTTATAATCCGTGAAATTTTAGTAAAATATATGCACCTAAAATCCGCTAAGTAAAAAATCCGCTGATAGGATCCGCTGTTTTAAAAGTATTGATTTTTCTACTTATGCAAACATAAGATTTATCTGAACCTGAAAATTCGAGATGTAGGTCCCTTAGAGACGTGAATTGCACTCTTACGTTAGGGACGTAAATATCACTTTTACTTCACTAGGGATGTAAATCTTACTTATACGTCCGTAAAGACTTTAGAGTAATTTCATAGGCGTAAACAAAAGTCAGATTGTCCTTTACAATGGTTGAATGAAAAAATAAAATAAGAGGGAATGGTGCGATTCTTTTGTCTGGTTAACCGAATCTCTCGTTCCCCTGCTCCACCCCTTCTACTATCCTAATTCTACATCTACATCTAAACTGAAAGCCATCTTTTTTGAAAGAATTACTATCTTTTTTGAAAAGTACGGGACCTGAAATTTTCTTGATTAGCCTGAGATTTATGAAAAAAGATATTGATATTTACATTGGTATTGTTATTTGCAGTTTCTTTCATGCAATGTCATTCACTCGTTTCAAATGGAGTCAAATATTTCAATAAAGCCTTTAATTCATTTAATTGATTGTAGTTTTTTGTAATATGAAAGTGGTAAGATTTAAATTTAATTCATATTGATAAAGAATAAATAGATAAAGAATGATGGCCCTAGGATTTATTATTTCGGACAAAAAAATGTTAGTTTTATAGCCATTTTACAGGAGCCCTAGCTTGAAGTTTGATAGTTTAACAATGCCAACTACGAGAATGCGCTACTGACGTCTTATTTTCTGCTAACTACTTCTGCTACAAAACTAATTAATCCAAATATTTGCTTTATACAATAATGACCAATCATGTAGATACTTGAGTCATTTAAATGGTAATAAAAACAAGATGATCTCATAATACTAACTTACAAATGTGGGAAGAATGTCATGGTAAGGAAAGTTAGTTTCAGAGCTGCCGCTAGATACCACCACCGACATTACCCCAACTTCTGTCTGACTATTTTGTATACCTTCCGACATTCTATACTTATTATACTCTTTGGTTTTAGATAAAAGCAAATGCATAACACGGACAGTAGATGTCAGGTCTAGGTTTATTTTAGCTCCTTGGTTGCCAACTCCGTACTTAGCATCCTCAACAAGCCTCGGGAGTATTTGAGTATAAGAGAGTAGTGACACGTAAATATTGTGAATGCATTTTATTCACTCGTTGCACATCTTGCTTTATTTATCTATACGGTTGGTATTGAAAAATATTTGTTACTTATCTCGAAATTTCATAACGCTGTCAACTGATTTTAGCCGTGTGTCGTACTCTAGAACGCGTCAATTTTAATTACAAAAACCTTTTTTGTTTTTCGTCATGCTTCGTGACGAATACTACGTGCATTCAGCTACATGAGGGGTATTTAGCTTAGAAATGTGTTTCTTCTTATTTAAAACTTAGAGCACAAAATGGTTAAGAATGCTAAATAAATTCAATACACACAAAAACTTTGTAATTTTTAATAAAATAAAAAAATAATAAACTTACCTCTTAAATCGCTCTTAGAACAAGTAATCATTTAGATGCTTTATTTCAACTTATTTTTGATATAATTTTATAATGATTACAGGAAAATACCTGCAAGCATGGAAGAAAGACATTGCCATACTAACAGCTGGCAAAGTTAAAGTATCACCAGACGAGAGGTTAAACCTTGTTGGTGATTTCTATGACTTGGAAATCAAACAAGTCACTACTGCTGATGCTGGCACATACGTCTGCCAGATGGCAACGCTCAACCCTATTGAGATTTCACATAATTTAGTTATATTAAGTAAGTACATTTTTGTTTTAATTATAGTAGAATCCGTTTGTAACATGTCTAGTCTGAAACTCTGATTTGTTGCGATTCAAAGATTTTTATTTTTGAAATATGGGTAATGAAATCCTGTTAAATTACCTTATTTTAACAGTTAAAACGCTGTTTCATCGACTAGATATAGTTTTTTACCTGATCCGAAGAACTAATAACCCTTTTAAAGCTAATGCCTGATATGCTTTTAAGGTTATTTTTATGAGCAAGATCAGATTAAAGCAACAAAAAATACAAATTTTATTTTAACTTTTCCTTTATAAGATAATCTTATATTATCTACCTCTCTACCTCTATTTTATTAAGTTTTATTTAGTGGTAAAACTGTTTCTTTAATGATATAATCTCAATTGCGCAAACGTTTTAAATTTCTCTGAAATTTTATAATTAAAATTTTTGGTTCTAATTACTGTTATACATCCCAATAGCTGAAGCAGAGTTTCCCAGAGATAGGGTACAAACACTGCATGGCATTTGGTATGAAATGGTACTTAAATATCCATCTGTAATTTATTCAGTAATATTTTTTCTTTAGCTTTGGTCCACATATTTAGATATTTAAAAGCAATAATAATTTAAATTTTTATACAGTAAAAATTATGCGACATTTTTTATTTTATTTTTTGTTTGATTATATATAATATGGATTTTATTATATCTTACAAAGAGTTACGCTATATGTCATGGATCAAGATAAAAAATATTGCATATTAGGAAATCATTTACTATCTCATAAATTGAATTGCAGTGATGAGAACGTCTGGCTCAGATGTAGTAATCAGAATATGGAATTTATGTTGCTTATTTCGTGTTTCAACTTTGTAGAGAAACGCGGGCCTTTATCTTGCCCTAAAAATATGTTAAATACTTAGATTTAATAACCAATGACATAAAATTAAATTTAATTTCTGACATGTAATTATTTCTAACAAATCATTGTTGAGTGTTTTGAAAGAAAACCCCACTCAATGCCACTAATAAAAAACACCATCGGTTAGACCTCATTCTACATTTTTCCTATAAAATTATTATTATACGAAAGGTATAAAAAAATAGTTAAGTAACCAAATTATATTTTTTATTTATAACTGAGTAGCCCAATTAAAAAAGACTGATTACATTCATGTTGATTTTTTTAAAGTTATTAAATAATTAACTGGTTTTATTTCTCTATTAAGGCTATTAACTTTAAGCTCTTTTAAATAGCTCTTGCTGTTTTTAAATTTAATATTGTTTTATTGTGTTCTTTAGAATTATATAAAATTTAAAGCAGGGCATACAAAAGTTCTATAATCCTTTCAGAATTACAAATATCAACCTTCTACCTTTCTTCTTCTATACTCCTTCTATACTAGGAAACAAAGAAAAGATTCTCTCCACAAAAATATAATTTATTCATGAGGTTTGAAAGCGCTTTGCTAATAAATGTGTATGGTTGTGGAGAGACTACTTTCTACGTTTCCTAGTATGAATAACTCCACTTGTGCTCAGTCTTATTTAAACAATTCTGTACTACTTTTGTAATTAGGCTTCTGAAAAAGGCCTAATGGCCGCTGTTGCTAAAAGTGGCCAAAACAGTCCTATCTGTGGTGGCAAGCTTTATGCTTGAGTGACGCACGCAGAAAAAAATCAGGTAAAGGGTACCTCGGAACTTTTCCCTCACTTTGGACTCGCTTCTCACTCCTCTCTACTTTGGACTCGCTTCGTTCGTCCTCAGTATATACAATTTACTGAAATTCGCCTAAATAAATACTAAGCGAGAAACAATGAAAAGACCTCACCACATATACGACAACAGACACCTTTGTCAAAACTAGTCAGGACGCATTAAAAACACCTGTAGCAAATAATTTCGGAGACATCCCGGTTTCGGATTTTTTTGAAATCACAATACTTTCTCTATATACTTACGATATAAATGGGGGAAAGTAAAAATTAGTTAATTACAAACATTTATATCCTATTTATTTGAGCGAAAAACTTACTGAGTTAATTTAAATTGTTGAGTTATTCTATTCGTTTTACATATACAGGGTGGTCCGAAATTCTAACTTCTTCATTTTAAACCGTATAAGACAAATTTTTAAAACTCGATTTTTTTTTGCCAACACAATAGTTTTCCTATAGTCCTAATGTATAAGTGAGAAGTAAAATTGTAATGTGAAGTAACACTTAACTTTCATTGAGTGTCTACGTTTACATAGATGCCAAAAATAACATACTAGAGGAAAATGACCTTGTAGTCGACCACCAAACAAAAAAATAACATACTGGAGGAAAATGACCTTGTAGTCGACCACCAAACAAAAAAAATAACATACTGGAGGAAAATGACCTTGTAGTCGACCACCAAACAAAAAAAACATACTGGAGGAAAATGACCTTGAGTCCGACCACCAACAAAAAAAAATAACACTGGAGGAAAAATGACCTTGTTGTTGTGACCACCAAACAAACAATATTAAAAAAAAACATACTGGAGGAAAATTACCTTGTTGTCGACCACCAAACAAACAATATTAAAAAAAATAACATACTGGAGGAAAATTACCTTGTTGTCGACACCAAACAAACAATATTAAAAAAATAACATACCGGAGGAAAATGACTTTGTTGTCGACCACCAAAAAAAAAAATAACAAAAATTATTTCTGAAAATATCTATGAAAAATATAACTAAAATAACAGTCGCTAAAAAATAATTTTTGAGTAGAGTGTTGTTGTCCCTGTTTTTGAGGCTTAAATTTGATTAAACCTAGCCAAGGGTTGATAAGACCACAAAAAGTGACCAAAAGGTCGAAAAAACGGTGGTTAAATCCGAAAATTTAAAAATACGGTGTGTGAACAACAAATGTTGAGTAATATTTCGTTTTAAATGTTTTATGGGGCTCTGAGTAAAATGGAGCTAGTCCGGAGTCGATCAGTGTGTACTCAAAGTACTGAAACTCTTAGGTCCGGTTTGTGTCTGTAAGTATGATGTATTACCTGTAATATTAATATAAATTTTTGTTGATATATAAATGAACCGTATTTCAAATTTGCTGGCATTGTTTAAAATTCTACTTGGTCCAAAGTTCTAGTGGTTTTGACCATATCTGTAAAAAAATAATTTTATTTTCTTAAATTTTGTTTATCAATTACGCGAACAAATAAATCTTTTACATCTCAATTGTATAACTTATTATAAACAAGTTGCAACGTGGAAAGAAAGATTTGTTAAATTCTAAACCACGAATTCCTAGAATATCACTTTACCAAGGAAAAAGTTTTAATTCTTGAATTCTTTCTCTTTTGAATAAAACTTTTTAAAGAATACAATTTTCAGTTCGTGATTTTGAAAGAGGTTTAGTCTCATTGAAAGTAAAACTAGTTAAAATTGTATCACAATAGTTTAACCTATTATATTAGGTGAAACGTAAAATGACTTTTTGTATTTTAATGAAACGTTTTTCTTCGATAAAAAGAAAATATAATTTTTGCATAAAATCTACTCTGCAAGATTTTAATGGGAATTTTAACAACTAAATTTTTCAATTTGGCAACATTTTTAGAATTGATTTTTAACATTTTTTTAGTTTCTAAGTAGAGAAAATTGCTAACAAATATAACTTTAGATTATAGACAATGCAATCCTGTTAAAGTAATAACAATTTATTTTTAAGAATACATAGATATTTAGTATTTTTATACTATTTAAGTTTTATACTACTCTGTTTTAAACGGGGAGTTTGTGCCTTATAAGAAGTAGAATGGCGGTACTAAAAATACAAAAATAAAATTATGATATAATATCTTTATTATCTAAAAATAAAGATAAGAAACAAAATCTTAAACATCAGAAAATAAGAGTATGGGTAATTTTAATGTTAAATAGCATAACAACGATGGTAGCGACCAAATGTACTAACAGTTCATCTAATAAAAGATAATAATCCAAGAGCCAGGCCTAAAAAATGTGACTTATTTTTTACTACTTCAAACCAAATTTTTCTGAAAATATATCTTAAATAATGAAGGAAGAGCAAAGTCTGCCTATCCAGAGTGGAGCCATTTATATATTCATATAAATGCGCTCACTGGAAATATTAGAAAATCGCACAAATTCCAGTTTTCTTGCAGTAAGTGGTTCCCCGTAGGTGCAAAACATGAAGAGATAATTTTTTAAAGCTTATAAAATTTTCTATAAAACGAGTGTTTTTTGGTCATTTTCATTATCTGTCATGGACGGTAAGTCCGTTTTCTTTTCTTGATTTCCTAAAACGTTTGTAAAGTCAAAGAGTTTGCCTAACGCGTCATTCCTTAACTCCCGAGGAAGTTCGGACTTATTTTGCTAAATCTATTATATTTACTCATTAATTTAAATTATAATCCCTTAAAATAACGAACAATAAAAGATTTAGAATTAAATAAATAAAGAAGAAAGTAAGAATGCAAGAGTTGTTTAAAAGTCTTAACCTCTTGTAATTGAAGATTAGAAACAATTGTCTATTTCTTTAATCTGTTAAATCCCTTTATTTTCTACTTTTTCATTTAATAAAAGCAATTATATTTTTGCTTCTTAATCTTTAGCGTTGGGTGTTCCTTTATAAGTTCGTTTCGATGTTGTTTATTTTATGATTAATTATAATCAAATAATCTTAATAAGGAAATGACAATTTGTTTTTAAATCTGGTATAGAATTGAATGTTTTTTACTTTTCCTCATTTATACCGTAATAGGAAAAGTATTGTGTTTGCAAAAAAATCAGAAACCAGGATGTCACCAGAATTATCTGTTTCAGGCGTTTTTAAGGCCTCCTGAGTGGTTTTTGCAAAGTTGTCTGTCTGTATGTGTGTGTGTGTCTGTTATCATCTGCAGTTGTGCTATCCGGAAAATATTTTTTATGACGTCATTAACCAGAAATAATGATTCAGAAAAAATCATAAAACGCGAAAAAATGATGCGATCCGATTAAAATTTGGCACACATGTAGCCACATGTATAAGAGTATTTACATGTGTCTAGTTTCATCTTATTCTCAGCATTAGTTTAATTTTTATCAAATAAATTGTGTACGTTTCTTAAAAAATTGTTAAAAATCGGAAAATGATTCAATTGAGTTAAAAGTTTGGTTCCAGTATAGAGACCTTTACGTAATAAATAATTACACCAATTTCGTTTGAACAAGTATATCCCTGATATTTGGTGCATCATGCCAAAAATCATGCGTGGTCAGTGCCTAGATGGGTGACTGCTAGGAATGAAACGAATGTACTTACTATTTTAGGACGAGCGAAGCGAGTCCGAAGACGTTTCGCAGAATTAATTTAACGGCTTTTATATTCTGCTGGGCTACGCTCAGCTGGGAGGTGCTGAGCGTAGCGAATCTGATGTAATGAGGAAACGTTCCGAGGTACCCTGTTCCCGATTTTTTTGCAGCCTAAGATTTGGTGGAAAGTTTTTTACCACGCAAGTGGTTTTTAGTGTAATTTAATTGATTTTTGCGAGAGTTAGCCTTTGGCTCTGACAGTGGTAACATCAGTCTCTATATTTTGTTTTATTTCCAAAGTTCATAGTAGTTACTAAGCAATGAAAATGTGCATAGTGGTTAATTAATACATTCTCTAAAAGATTATTGAATCAGATTATAAAAATTGTTCAGTAAGTTTTGTTTTTTTAATTTTTAAGTAGTACGGATTGAATAAGTTTTTTCTATTAAATTAAGATTTAACCTTTTTGTGATCTTTGAACAGAAAACATAAACATTCCTCCAAACCTGACCTACAATTTATATAGTAATTTTGACCTTGAAGACTTCCAACATCAATTAATGAAATCAGTTATCTAATATATTTAAGAAATTAACGATAGATTGCAGCACAAGCATGATATTTTGATGTCTAACTCTATTGATACAAAAATATCACCTTTATAAAAATCTTAATAATTACTTAAATAATTAAATACAGCAAAATAATTAAATAGAACAATACAATAATAATGAATAAGAATAAAATAAATCGTAATAATAGTGATGGAAACATTGCATCTTTAACAAGTGGTACTATTATTGAGGCTTTTAGTAAAATGTTGGATCAAAAGAAATTAGCTACATCCGCAGAAATACAAGACCTCAAATGTGAAATAAATAAAATTACAGAAGAAAATTCCAGACTTAAAAGCGAGATAAATGTTATGAAAAATCAGTTAGACAATCAAGATAGGTTGATAGAGGCTCTACAAAATACCAGTTAAATAAGAACTTAGTACTGTATGGCGTTTCTTGTACTGAGGATACTGCTCAAGATCATATAAAGAAAATTATAAGCAAAAATTTAAATATTAAAAAAGAAATTCCTATTAAAAAAATTTCTTTACCAGTTCAAAATCAGAAAGGAAATAAAAGCCCACTGAAAATCACCCTTGAAAATGAAGATGATGCAGCATTTATTATGAAAAATTGCTTTAAACTTAAAGGTTCAAAAATTAGTATAAGCCGAGATCTTGTACCTACTACCAGAAGAAGAGTAGCCAAAGTGGTTAAAATAAAAAAGGAAATAAAAAAGAAATGCAAAATGATCAAGACCACAGTGATACGAGACGTACTTATTGTCGAAGGACAGAAATTCATTTGGAAGGAAGGAAAAGGACTATTTCATTTGGAAAACAATAAAATCACCGCAGGATCAAAACTAATAAAACAAATTACAAAACTAGACTTAAATTACATTGTCCAAGCAATAATTAGTAATGAAAATGAAGTATAAAAAAAAAGAAATTAGTAATGAAAATCATAATATAATCAAGTAATATCTATACTTTAATTATCTAATAAAACAAAATGAATTCTTTATTTGATATAAATTAAAATAATTGTATTACAAGATTATTTAAATTAAAATCTTATATTGAAGCTACAATTTGAAGTAGAACTCAAAACTAAAATGAATAAATTAAATTAGTAATAATAATAAAAAACAAAAAACTTATAAAGAAGGCTAATTCCAAGAAAACATTTATAAAAATTAAAAATAAATAAATAAAAAAAACTAAAATAAATAAATAAAAAAAGTAAAATTAATAAATAAATAAAAAAGTAAAAATAAATAAATAAAAAATAATCCGCTCAAATTAAAAGAAAACTTTAAAAAATGAAATAAATAAATAAAAAGAAGGCTAATTAAAAGAAAACATTTAAGAAATTTTGATAAAAAAAAGCAAATTCAAATAAAATATTTTGAATAATAAAATATATTAACAAAATAAGTAAATAAATTGTAAACAAAATAATATACAAGTAATATACAGAGAGATATTGTATAACAAAATGATAAGTTAGCTAAGTTTGACTTAGTAAACTTACACGTACCACAGCCTTGGCTGATTTAGATCAAATACATTTATTATATAATGTTTATATATGTAACTGTAAACTTTTTGTCATGATCTAATAAATGGTAATTCATTCATTCATTCAATTGATTTTTGCACGGCTTCTAACAGTTGTACGATTGTTTAATCGAAAGACAAAGAAGTAACAAGTTACGTGTTGTTGATAAAGCTGTAGATGAGGGTGTCTCCCGTATTGTATATACCACTCCCAAGTTTTGTTTTCTGCGGCGCAGACCACATAAAAAATTATAAATAATTTAATTTTTAAATAATTTTTTTAAACTTTTTAAATAAATTAATTGATACAAGACTGTTAAAGGGCATTAGACAAATCTAATGTCTACACACATCAAAATCAGTTTATTAATTTAGGCTGTGCGTCAAAGTATATAAAAGAACCGTTCGCTAGTATAGTTTTTCGCTTGGAATGTCAAATTTAAGATTTTATCAGGTCAAAATGCACGCGAGCATTTGAAAAATCACATTAATTATTCCTACCTTCGTAAATGAGGGATCACTGGGAAAAACGCTTATCCCAACATTCGCGATCCCAACATGCAGAGAACTGTTGACGTGAGCCCTAAGTCGTGCAGATGAGAGCAGCGAATCAGATGCACCCCGTAGATTAAATTTTTGTACCCCGAATTTTAAGTTTGTAATTAGTTCTTTGCAAGCATTGATTAAAAAATTATCGTAAAACTTTATTTGAATTGCACTATTGTATTTTTAGCTCAATCTTAAAATCTTTACAAGTCAGGCATAAAAGCAAAAGGTATGGTTAGTAAATGTAAAATTTAACTAGTCTAAGCATTTTCTAAACCTGTGACTATTTACACAGAGTAAATTGGATTTTAGGGAAACTAAAAAGGGAAACAGTTTTCTCTAGGCATTACCTTCCCTACCTACAAATTAACTAATAACAAAACTTAGAAACGAAATCTTACATTTTATAACTTTAGAGCAATTTACGAAGCCCTTTTTATTGTTTTGGTTAATTTATAAATATTGAATTAAATTTATTAAAACTTGATTAAAGAAGAATTACTTTTTAATTTATTTATTATTAAATTATTTAGAATTTATCGTTATTTGTAGGGCTTTTAGGGAAGGTTTTAAGTTTTTAGTCTAAAATTATAACATAACAACACTGTAGATTGCTGTAGTGTAAATGTGTGTGATGTTTTAAGCCTCTTATAGTGATGAGATGGGCTGTGCCCCCTCTAGTGAAATATCTCTATGTATTCAAATGATTAGGAGCAATAACTTGTTTGTGATACCAGCCATAGAAATATTATTATACTAGAGGGGCCCTATAGGTTAAATTTTGAAACATCGAAAAATTAAACTGACCACCTGATAATAAATTATAATCAAACAATCACTACAAAATTATAATAACTTATAATTTAACTTACTTATTTAAAACTTTAAAAATACATCAAAACACTAACAGTGAGTGGGAAACCAAAATAAATCTATTAATTATAACCTTAACTTACTTTTGAAGAAGGTTTCAATGAGGTTACACAGAGCACCTATGAGAGCCCCAAAAAGGTGTTTCAGGCATCTCAATGCCTGAAACACCAGATCTGCACGTCATAATTGGATGTTTAGTATATTCCGTAGAAACCCCGAGTTTTTACTCCTAGGTTGCAGCGTAACGTCCTAGGTCTCTTTTATGACGTTATTAATGCTGCAATAATGGCTCAGCAAAAAGTTCGAAAATTCATAAAACGCGGAAAAATCATGCGATCAAATTGAGATTTAGCACGTATGTAGCTATAAGACTAACAAATGTGCCAAGTTTAATCTCATTATCAGCATTAGTTCAATTGTTATAAAGTGACTAGTGTCAACTCTATTGGAAAGTGTACCGCTGGGAATGAAAGTCTATGTATTTTCGATGTGTTGATGTATAAATTTAACGACTTGTATATATTATGAGAACGAGCGAAGCGAGTGCGAAGATCGAAGAAGGATGAGCGTAGGGAATCCGAATAATGAGGAAAAGTTTCGAGGTAACCCGATTTTTATCAAATTATCAAATTTATTTAACATAATTGACTAGCCTCTAGTCACCGCTATTTAGTGTATACTTAGCGGGGACGATGATTTTCCCTTGCGTGTAGAAATTTCAAGTACATTACTTTAATATTATTAGATAATGTACTATTGAAATTAATGGATATAAAAGTTTTTTTTTATTTCGAGTCTTTAAAAGCCACTTACATATTAAAAGTACAGAAGGGAAAAAATCACTTTTTTTAGAAACTGAACTACAAGGTAGAATAAAACTAGAAAGAAAGATAGAGATAGGATTAGGGATTTTGTACTTCATATGTGACTTGGGAAAAAAATGTTACTGGCCGGCAGATTATTGTCAGATAGAGTTAACTCAGGTGAAATGTTATAATTGGCTCAGGCCCAAAGTTTCTTTAATATCACCCTCTATTTCCCCCTGCCACATATAGAGAGGCCAACATGCTCACCTCACATAGAGTCAATATAACACACTAATACTAAGTAGGCTTATATATACTAATATACACACTAGCAACACCCTTTATAAAATAGGAAGTGTTAGAGAAATTTCCTGTATGATATTATTTTAGCATAATAATTTAAAAAAAATTATGTATTTTAATATTGTTTAAATTGGGTAGTGATTTTTCTACCTGTTTGGAAATCCTTTTGAATGCATACATTATATACCTATTTGATTTAATATATACATGAGGCACATTACAGCAGGGATAAGCAAAATTTAGAGCCCTACGGACCTCTATTGTAGATAAATGGAACTTGGTGAACCCTGTCCGAATCCGTCTTTATTTTGTAATTAAATAAAATATTTTGGTAAGACGTCCTAAATCGTATTTTCAACTAATACAATTTCTGTAATTAATATTTGGACGCCCATTATTTTGTTATCTCACTAACAACAGGAAATAGACGTTTATATTTACTTATAAAAACATGGTTGATAATTTCTGATCTATAGACTTTTCTAAAACATTCACGTATTTACTAACAATCTTATAAGCTTATTAGTCCTTTGGAAATTCGGTAAAAGTATATTAGAACTGATAACTGTTATTATAATTAGTTATAATAGCATTACAGTTAATTAATTAATTTTTACACATTTGTTATAATGTTTTATACATTAGCTCACGGACTGAAAAGGGGTCCGCGGACCTTACTTTGCGTAACAGCACATTTACGCCTTGAAAAAAGGACAACCCTCAAAACTTTAACTTAATTTTTTTTTTCAAGCAGCTTTAGCAAAATTTAGTAAAATGATAAGCTTTGGTAATTAAGTAAAATTGGTAATGATAATTGTAAATTAAATTAGTGAATAAATTCTGAGTCCGCCTCTGATTTATTATACGCCTTGCTTAATATTCTTAAAGCATGTGAAAACTCAGTTATTCTTTTTAAACAATTTATTTGAGTTTATACCCTAATAAAACTTATTAGAAGTAAGAGTCGGAAGCCTGACTAAGTGTCGAGCCGGGTGAATAGATTGTTAATTTTATATTCAGGCACTTCTTCAAACGTTTACTCCTATTTTATTTGACTCAGACAAACAATGTATTCTCTTTATCCTATTTTATTAATGCGATTACGTAAAATCATATCTCTTGATGTCATATTTACTCTTTTGATTGACTACGAACTAAAGAAGCTACAGTAAAGTAAACGTTTAAAGAAGTGCCTGAATCCTTATCCCCGAAGTACCTAACGTAAAGAAGTGGTGTAAAAAAAGCTCCTGTTACTAGATAGGAATGTATGGGCTTTTAGCTGATTCTGGTTTTGCTATTTTGGGACTTGTCACTTGTCTTTTCACTCATCACTTGTCATTTGTCACTTGTTTTGGCAGTAAACAATATTATTCCTATAGTTCGACTTTAAATTTAAATATACAAGTGATCAGCATGTCTATTGACCCTTGTCAGAGTCTGTACTTCGTTTAAGTCCAAGTTGGGACTGATAGTTTTTTTATCAAGCGGCATTTGCTGTATGGAAAGTTAAATTAGTTTTAAAATGTGCTCTAAGCTTGAATCCCAGGATCTGTTCTATGATTACAAGTAATTAGTCAGTTAGAAATGGGATGTGCATTCTGAGGATGTCCAGTCGATTGCTTCAACATAATGTCAATGTTTTGTCTTCCTACTATGTGAAGTTGATTGATGGATCAAGTGTTTCTTAACACAGCTCTAATCCTGCTTGTATTTATTTACTTAACTCAGCAGTGTTCAAGCGTTTAGAGGAAATTCTTTCTAATAATATTCGATTGCATCTAAAATAATTTTTTCGAGGTAATATAAAATTCTGCAACTATTACAAAATAGTACAGAGTTTCTATTGTAATATGATTGTATTGGATTAAAGCTCTGTTTTCTTAGTAAGACAATCTAGTTTACTAGTCTGTCTTTTGAAATCGTGCTCTGCTGTATTCTTGTTATTTCTATTGCTTGCTTCTTGTAGAATTTCAAGTGAAACCCAGTTCAGTTTTCTCTACCCTTTAGAAAAACCATAAGAGATTTTATTGGTTCCGATTCGAAATCTATAATTAATTATTTTCTGATTTTTCTTTTATATTTTTGCAAAATTTGTTATTTTGAATTATAAATAGGAAATATTTGTTGTTGGTTTTCTTAACTACTAAATGTATATTTTTAACACTTTCATGCTTTTATCGATTGAAACATAATCAATGAGAGGGAGGTAGACTGGACCACATTTTCAAAAATAATAAAAAGGTGATTGAATTTGGGCTGACATCCTAGGTGAACTTATCCGTAAACTTTATGTACCGTCAATTTTTTTTTGTGAAATTGGATAATCTTCCTATTTCTAATGTAATATTATTCCATTTAATTACGGTTCCTTTACCTTTTCTGGAGGAACTTAGTCAGTTATAATATTTAAATAATATTTAAAAATATTTAATATTAAATTTAAAATTTAAATAATATTTCAATATATTAACAATTAGATATTTATATTAACACTGTTGACTGTACTGTACTATAATAAGTAGTAATTGAGTTTCTGACGGATCTCGGTCAAACGATTTAATAAGTAAATTCATATTGTTGGTTATAATAAAATCTCTGACAGATCTCTGCGTTGGCTGCTCTACAAACTTTTTTTAAGGAACTAAGTGTCGCATTAATTAATTTGTTTATAATATTTACCATAATATAACATTTTCTGGTCCAATTTAGTCTTAACGGTGAAACGTTTATTTTTATTATTAATACCGTGTTATAATACATTCTGTAATGTACCTGAACCTATACCTTGAAAAAGAATTTTGTCTTAACTATATCACGTTGGTATCAATACTGCAGTTGCCTGAATCTTTTATAATGGATTTAGTCCAATTATGAAATTTCTATTTTGTATCGTACAAACTATTATTAAAAATTGTCCTTAATAGCATTTTGTTAGATTCCTGGTTGATTATTTTAAGATTTTTTTAAACTATTTTAGCTTTGTTTAGTAATTAGCTTGCTGAGCAAAGCTAATTACTAAGTTAGCTGTGCATTAATTTCTCCATTTAGGATTCAGAGCTATTTTAAAATGTTTAAAATGCAAAACACATGTCTACTTATAACACGAAATACATTGTTTATTAATAAAGGAAACATAAATTTTTAATGTTCATTCTTTAGTATACTTGTCATGATGATTATGCAATTTTAAGACATGTTTTGAGCATAAAACTTTTTGATCATCCACTTCGTACAAAACTCGAAATATTTTTAATGGGGGGTAAAATCTTTCTTAGTATATAATTGATGTATGTTATAGCATTGAATGAGGGTTATATCGTGTAAAGTAAAAATAGCTCTAATATTGCTTAAGAGAAGAAATAAGTACAAAAAAGCTGTTTAGAGTCTGAAAGAAGAATCAAGTATTATAAAAGGATGCAAAGAGTTTCCTCACATGTGGCCTGTTGGTGGCAGACATCTTCTCAGCGGGTTGCTTCTTTAACTTGCCAGCTTCTTTTTTATTCTTAAACCTAACGACGGCCCCATTACTTTGCCTCCTAACCGTTTCCCTTGCCCGTTTAACTGTAAAACGGAGCGTTTAGAAAAGAAGAGGCAGCTATTCAGTGAGGAAGCTCTTTTCTAAGTCCTTATTCCTTCTAAGATCTTTTACCTAGCAGTGAATTTGACTGCGCCTTTGTCCGTCTCGAATCTTTTGTCCGCTTTTTTTTCTTACTCCATCCTCCCTCCCCGATATTTTCTTGCCTTTTATCTGGTACAAAGACTAACCTCCTGCCATTATTTCCTTCGAGCCCTTCATCCCTTTGAAAAATATATTGACGCTTTTCATTTTTTTTTCACGTTAAGCTTCAGGCTTTTTCTTACTAACTTAAGAGAAAAAAATAACTACAATATTGGTAATTTAAGAGTCATAAAGTTTTATGGCGTAAAGCCCATCCTGACGTGGGTCATTTATGTTAAAGGGTAAAATGTTTATTACATACTGACTGATAGAAGGCTGCCTTACCAAGGATATTCCCTAACCAATCTTATAAAAAAAAAGAAACATAATTTATTAAGCTTTGATATTAAAAAAGAAAAAAATGTAAATATCCTCAGCTTTAATATTTTTAGAGGCTATTTTTCTTTTAACGTTAAATTGTTAAAAGAAAAATCACATAAAACAATGTGATCAATGCTTTTTTTAGCCCACCCAATAATTCCGTAACTGAGAATGGATCCTACTTAAGCATGGTATATTGTTTTTATTAACTTTTCGTCTCAGACGTCCCTAAATGTTATAAAATAGTATAAGTTTATTTTATTCCTAATGTTCCTTTCTAATTTTATTCCTAATATTTAGTATATGTTTTTCCATGTCAATATTTGGTGAATAGTAACTCCTAGGTATTTTATTGATGTCACTAGGTCTATAGTCGTACAGTCACTGATTAGTGTGTTGTTATTTCTAATGAATTTTAATTTTAGTTACATCTTTGGGTTGCCTCTTTTTTGATAGTGAGAAGGTGATAAATTTGGTTTTTTGGGTGTTAAGAAATAATTTGTTTGTGTTGCCATTTACTGACTAGGGTCAGCTGTTGTTCTATTTGATGATCAATTCTTACCAGCTGTCTGTGTCTGATGAAAACAATAGATAGTATCATCAGCAAAACCTATTATTTCGCCCAAGAAGCTTGGGATAAAATATAAACCATTGATGTAAGTTAGAAATAATTTTGGTGATGTCACCGTTCCTTGTTGTGTTCCAGTATGTAAGATGACAAAGCTAAGATCGTTGAGTAGCTTTACCTGTTGTTGTCGGTTTGTAATATAGTCCGCGAGTATGTCCAAGGCTTTCCCTCTAATCCCATAACATTGGAGTTTTTCTTTTATTTTTTTACTACAGTATGTAATGCCTTTTTTAGATTCAAATAAACTGCTATAACTATTTTGTTGATGTCTAACTTAGAGGTAATGTAATTGGCCAATGCTGATATTGCGTCGTCAGTACTTTTTTATTTTGAAAACCGAATTGAGACTTCGAAAAGATTTTATTTTTCTCAAATAAAGATGAGGATGACTTTCTACTTTCAAAACATTTTGCTAATAATTTTGCTGCTACTGGTAAAAAAGATATTGGTCTATAATTCATTACGTCTGACTTGCATCTTTCCTTAAACAAAGGAGTAATGACAGCGTTTTTGAATATACTAGAGAAACACCTGCACTAAAGCAAGTGTTGAATATATAAACTAAAGATTTAACTAAGGGTTTTGCATGATTTTATTAGTTTTTCAGATATTTGATCTAT
Organism: Microvelia longipes; assembly: GCA_018340805.1. Classification (NCBI taxonomy): domain Eukaryota; kingdom Metazoa; phylum Arthropoda; class Insecta; order Hemiptera; family Veliidae; genus Microvelia; species Microvelia longipes. The sequence goes on along the minus strand of JACMZG010001863.1, from coordinate 41,180,816 downwards.
AGCCGGAGCTTTGTTATTTTTTAGATCTCTTATGTTATTTAATACTTCAGCTTTGTCACTGGCAAGAGTACTAGAGAGTAAGGTATATAGTCCAGGTATATTGGCAGTGCTGGGGTCAGTGCTACAGTTTCAGTAGCCTCTCTGTTCGTTAGCTTAAGTTTTGCCAATGTTAGAGAAATATTCATTCAATGCATTTGCGATGTCTTCATTGTTAACTCATTTGCATCATCATTGCTATAAATATGATCCCAAGTTAAGTTTTTAATTTCTTCTACAAGGCTTGGGACGTCAGTTTTACTTACGTAAACCTTTATGTTATTTAAACTATCTTTTGAAGATGTGTTATTATTTTTATAAATAATTCCAACAGAGAAATGATCTGTAATTTTATCTCTGTTTGGTCCAGATATTATACAAACAGAATATACTGTTGTTATGAATTCTGGTATAAGTATTTATATTGGAATTATAGCCAAATTGAGCCATCATATTAATGAAGTCTTTAAGTATGTGTGTCATAGTTGTCAGCTTTAATATTAAATTAAAATCCCCTAACATTATATGGTTTTCATTAATCATGCCTTGTACTCGATTAAACCTTATAGTAGATTATTTTTAGTAATTTAATTAATTCATTATTTTAAGATACGTTTGACGATATATTTATTACCTTTCCACTCCATAAAAAGGGATGTTAATAAAAGCTGCAGTTTCTGGAAGGATTGAACTGAATGAATTGTCCAGGGGATTGAAAGCAATCTGGAAGGTTATCTTACTTTACCTCGTGTATAATGGATGTGGGCTGAGTGGCTTCGGGAAACTAAACAATTAGCTTGGGATTTCAGTCTTCATCATAGACCGAGCGGATTGTTGAAATAGCTTTTAGCAAACATTATACAGGTTTTCATCTACACTCTTCTACACTTAAATTAAAGTGTAGACTGATTAAATTTAAAATAACTACTACAAACTATTAAATAGATTTAATTTTAAAATTTCAGAATAAGTGTTGTTCACTTAAGTAATACAAATCCGGGATTCACCGTCGAATTATTTCCGTTAGCAACGTTTAACGTTTGTCATGAGTATTTAAAATGATCTGTTCGTTCGTTTTACGCCTGTATTTCTATCATGTTATCTAAAGTTTACGATTATCCAGGAGGGGGGGGGGGGGGTAAAATGACCCGTTTGATCCCTCCCCCCCCCGGAAGCCCATGTATTTATTCGTTATAGTCTTCTTCTAATTATTTATTTGTTGTTTATTAGATTCATTATTACTTTTATTTGTTTTTAATTTTTCTGTGCCACAGCCCCAAAAAAATTTCAACTATTTTGTTGCTCTAAACAACTTCTTTTAGCCTGAAACGATCGAATTTTTAGTCAAACAAATATTTTGTAGTTGGGCTCCCCTAAATTTTTAGATGCTATCTTAAGGAAGTCCCCCATTTAAAGTAAGAGGACGCCGTACCCAAAAAAATTAAAAATACTCCTTCTTATAAGACTTGGGAGTTCTTATCCCAATTTTTGAAACCATTTTTTAGTTCAAAGGGAGAAAAAGTTAATTTTACCCTCTCGGGAGTAAAAATTGCTTCTTTAGTTTAGGAATTAATTTATAAAAACTAGTCATTAAACTTCATATTGTATACCTCCTGGAGGTTGAACTCCATTTTTAACTTAATTTTTGGGGACTATCATCTGATGAAATTAGAAATGCTTAGTTACACTACCTTGAAAAATGTATCTATACAATTTAGTCACTGGAGATTGCACCCTTGACCTATTACATCTTCTTCTTTTTCTGGTCAGTTTGTAATGTAAATATTATTTTCTGAAAATAGAAATCTATGGAATGGTCTATGTCTAGAAAAATCTATGGAAAGGTCTATCTATGGAAAGAAAATGTAGATAAATGATACATCTACATTTATGTAATTTCCCTTCAGTTGAAGGTCAACATTTTTAGTTTTTTCTCTTTCAGAAAATCTTTTCGTAGAGGAAATCCAAGACCTTTTTCTTTTACAAAACTTTCTCTAAGTATCATATTGGAAAAACAAAAGACGTCACAGTATAAGAGAAAAACTCAAAGATTTTTTCATTTGAAATCCAGACATCCTGTATTTTGATGTTATCTGTTTTTCCTTGTTAATATACTCTGCCTATGCGTATTTCTAACGTTTTATTATCCTTAGTTTTATTTTCTCGATACGAAAATGTAAGGATACGGAAAATAAATATTTATCCTTTATCCTAGAAATATAGGTCCGAGAAAAGCAAATCTTGAATATTTGATTTAGCAAGAGATATGTTTGTACATATATTCCCATTTAGTAATATGTGTGTATTTTGATGTATTACTATTTGATTTACTATTAATATTTTGAGTGATATATAGCTTGTATGAACCTTAAGGTCTATTGTAAAATTATTTAATAATATTATTGACATAAATATTTGCTGACTTAGTGATATGGCTAAGTCTGAAATTTACAGGAATATCGGTTTTACTAATGGCGTACAACTTGCATTGGGACTTTACTGGGCTTTAGAGGGTCAAGGGCTAAAGCTAGAAGGATGTGGCCATTGGCACTTTTGAACAGCATTTCAATACTATCTTTATGCAAAATATCAGTAAATTTGACCGAGAGCCATTTTTAATAAGGATTACGCGGGGGAATTCAAGATGACTTTAAAGGACGAAGGTTTAAGATAAAGAGATGCATCTATTGACATTTTATTAGCAAGCCAAATACTATCTTTATGCAAAAAATCAACGGATTTGACGAGAGCCATTTGTTGTATGAAATATTTACTTAAAAGAATTTAAGGGATCTTATAGGGTCAAAGGTTGATAGAGGATCAAAAGTGTCAATGGGCACTAACACTTTTGATAAGCTTGTTAATTGCAATATTGAGACCTATATGTCAAATCAGCAATTCCATTGCCAAATTGCATCTTATAGTCAACAATAGTTAAAATTTTATCCTATGAAACGTATACTTTTTTAAAGAAATAATTAAAATCTAAAAATTGTCTTAAATTGGTTAATTATCTCAAATTAATTTTAAGTTAAACAAACTGCCCCCTTATGTATTAAATGTGCATACTAGGTTTTATTTAATACGGCTCGTATACGGTTTTCGTTTGGAGCACTAATATCTTAATCAAAGTTAAAATTAGTTCTTGTGCTTTTTATCCTCATTTCTCTCATTCTTTCTCCAGTTTAATTTATTTTTAATGAAGAACATATTCTTATATTTGAAATCCAGGACAATTACACTGGTTTATCTAACTCAATATAGTAAGTACAAAGTTAGTATAATAAAATTTGTTGTATTTTTGTTTCCAGTTCCTCCTTCTATACAAGAAGTGACATCTGGAGGTTTAGTAGAAGTTAAGAAAGGATTTAAGGTGGTTCTAGAATGTAAGACAACTGGAAACCCGCCTCCTTCTATTACTTGGACTAGAAAGGTAATTCAACCCAACCTTATCTTATGCTTTAAGTTTATATATTTTTTGAGAAATTCAATAAACAAACAATAAAATAACTAGAGAATACAATCTTTCTTTAACCTCGTAGGTTTACTAGACTTAGATGTTTATTTTTGTTTTAAACATTTTTCTTTTACATCTATACATACATGTAACTCGTTTCTTTAAACATCTTTCTTTTATCTATCGTCTACAGAATAACATCATGATATGCCTTACTTCATAGTAAACTGAATTCAGTAATTTTCTTCTACCTATAGATACAATAGTCCTGTTTTCGTCTCGCTCTCACTCTTATTCCTCTTTCTCCTTCATTAAGTTTATCGATTTTTTTTACTCAAATTATAACAAGTAAAACTTTTTTAATTGAAAACAAGTTGTCAATCATGGACGATACGTTTTAGCTAGCTTTCTTACAAACGTGTATACTAATTCGCATAATTATCCCAAAAACTGTGCTAGGAACTTTTGTGATTAAGGCATCTATGTTCTCAAAAAAATCAAAACGACATTAGAAGAACTTTAATCATTTAATTTATCCCTAACTTTTTATTTTTTTAAAGTTTAAAAACTCGTCATTATGATTCGACGTGTCGTCGGATTAACGCTAAAATTTATATATTTCTCTCATAGTGTTTGGTTTTTTTGTCAATTTTCATTAAAATTTCATTACGTGTTTGAGCTGTTGTGCATGTTTACACAAAATGTGCACCTTCATACTTACATAAATATATTGATAATGATACTATTTTTCAAGTTTTTGGATCAATAGGTGATGAAACGTCGAAATTTGATGAAAAATGTGGGTATTTCGTTTTTTCAAAGGAATGCTTCCCGTTCTTATATAGCAGGTAGAAATGGTAAATAAAACAAATAAATTGCTAATACTCTTTTGGTACTAATAATGATTATTTTAAATAAATATGGAAGTAGTTGTGCCTTATCACTATAGCAGATTACGTTGTTTAAGAACTTTTTCACTATCGGCTTGTCTTTAAATTCACCTCAAGCTCACCGGTGGGTAAGTTTACGTCACGCGGTGAATTTAATATGTCTTTTAATTCAACGGTGGATTTTAAAGGCGTTATTTCTCGGGATCCTTGCCTTTGCCAAGCTCCTCCCTAACTCCTTCCGTACAAAATTGGCGAGGACTTAAGGACCTAACTAATTTTTCTCACCTCTCCGTTGTGGTAGATCAGTAGTGACATCAATATTGAAACCTTTCCTAATACCACGGGTTTGTAATATTTTCTTCTTCCTTTATAGGAACCACAGACTCACCTAAGTCCAACCAACTGGTATGTATCATAAGACTGAGATGAATTAAGAGATGAAATAAATTGTAGGTGAATTAAAAGACACGGCGTATAGCTAGCTACTCACTTGTTTGATTGTTCTTAATTAGTCGATAGCAATTTTTAACAGATTAAAATTGAAGTTTAAACAACAGAATATGTAAAATTATAGAGGAAGCGTGTATAAAAGAATAGACAAATAAAATAATACAATAAAATAGGTCTACTTTAGTTGAGGTAGGTACGTTTTGTAAGAATATCGGATCTCATTGACACGAGCATGGACATGGAATCCATTACAGATTTTCTCCCCTTTTCCTATCTATTTAGCTCTTTTCTGCAAGCCATAACCTATCTAACTTATTTTTCCAATCTGTTCGAGGAGCTAGAGGGGTGCTAAGGCGATTAAAGAGGTCTGTGAGTCATAAAGATAACTAGTGTATTAGAGTCTGTAAAGGTCTATTTTAAAGTATACAAACATTTTATTTTAATGTAATCTTAATTCCTCCTTATTGATTTTTTCATAAATGAATATATGTTTTTATAAATGTTAATATAAATGCCTAATATATTTGAATGCTATAACTTATTTACTTTTGATAAATGAATGCCTTTAAGAGATTGAACTTATCCTAACAAAACGCTCCGTGAAAAAATCCAGCCAAGTCTTGCGTAAAAAGATATGATATCATAGTTTACGCCAAGTCTATTCATACGCTGTTTTCATAAATCTTAAGAGATATAGATGATTATTTAATATCGCAACGTATGCGCTCAAAAGCCTTACAAAATTTAACAGTAAAGAAATTTCTGACTAGACAAGAACGCAGTGGTAAAATTATTTAATCATGAACTTCTTCCTCAAATAATATTAAAGGTTTTTTAAAAAATAGGTATTACCTATTTATTTATTCTATTTATTTAATTTCGATATTTAGCGCTCTTGCCAAGTCAGAAATTTCGTTACTGTTAAATTTTGTAAGGCTTTTAAACGCATACGTTGCGGATATTAAATAATCATCTATATCGCTTAAGATTTATGAAAACAGCATATGAATAGACTTGGCGTAAACTATGATATCATACCTTTTACGCAAGACTTGGCTGGATTTTTTCACGGAGTGTTTTTGTTGGGATCTCACTTCGTTTTGTTAGTAATTTCGATTAACTTTGCTGCTGAACCTTAGATGTGTAAATTTTGGAAGAGCCTATTTTCTGTTTTTTTGGTCCATCTTATTGTCACATGTTGATATGAAATCTAGACGGCATTTAAATTTCTGTTATTACCGTGTGTTGATTCTTGCACTACCATAACTATTTTTTCACAAATATTAGTTTACTACACTCTAACCCAAGCCTTTTAAATAAAAAAAACCCTTGACTTGACATGTCGACTAATATTTTTCTGATATTGATAGATTTAGAAGCTGATTTAACTGTTAATAATCGAGTAATTTGCTCTTTGCATAGTTTCTTGGAATTTATAATAGTATACTTCGCATTGGTATTACTCTCAAACATGATTAATACTAATTTTATTAAAAATATTAGATGACATATATATAAAATTTAACATATTTTAACTGCCTGAAGGTAAAAGCAGGTACTCGATGGACCCTTCTTACAACCCAACATGTAAAATAACTCATTTTGCATCTGAAATAATTATAACAAGCTTCATATTGAAATCAACAATATGCTATTAGGTTTAAATTATTTAAATTTCTTAACATACTTGATAAAGATTTAAGAAAAATATATCACTTATATAATACAGTCATTATATTATTGTTAGACATATATATTTTCATGTTACCAATAATGAATCATATACCGTTGATAAGTCTTTATAAACCACTAATTTTTTATATCAGAGGCAATATTTAAGAGATCAAATTAAAATGTTGCAAATTTGACAATTTTTCCTTGTTTTATAAAACAAATCCTACCCTCATATCAAATTTCAAGTTTCTACGATTATTAGAAGTGCCTTAGAATTATGATGAGTGAGTCAGTCAGGGTTGAAATTAGTCATTTTCAAAGCGAAATTTCTCGTTTTCTGTAAAAGATAAAGAAGATTTCAAAAGTAATATTGTTCCGATATGATCTTTGCGTAAGCCAAATTGTTAGATTCTAGGATAACCAGGTCAAAAGATAAAAGGGGGTAGAAAATGCTCCGAATTGCTTCGAGAAAAGGGTGTTCGTCAGTGCCAGCCTTGGATATGAAACTTGTACCTTATAAAGCAAGACTTGGCTGGGGCACTGCCTTGCCCCCAGATAAAAGTAAAAAGAAACAAAATAAATATAATAAAGTTTGCAATCACTTAACTGTTACTTTATTTAACAATTATACTTTTCTTATTTCTTCTACTGATACTCGATGGGACGAAAAATTTCAATTTATTTCATAAAGAATCAAGTAACTAATAAATAAATCAAATTTATACTGTATAAAGTAATACAAGAATGAATTATTATACTTCATATATTTTATACTTTATCATACTTTTGTATACTTTATAATAATATTAATTTTCATGAAATTATCCATCAATTTAACAATTTAAACAACAGAATATGTTGTGATATATATATATATATATATATATATATATATATATATATATATATGACATTTTAGAGAAAGTATTAAGACAACTTAATAATCAATCCAAGAAATTTACTTTTTATATAAAAACAAATAAAAACAAAATATTTATTTAATTTAGTGTGTTTGCATGATTATAGTTCTTGTCATTATTAATTGGTCCTTCGACCTGGATTTAGAAAATAAAAAACTAAATTCTGCGACTGTAAATTGAATAGATTTGTTTTAAATATATCGTTGATACATTTAAATTGTTATGTCATGCCGTTAAGAAAACCATTAATCAAAACTTAAATCGTTACTATAACAAAGTGCGATCAAGAATAAATCCAACAAAAGAGAGAAAAAAAATTGGATCTTTTCACGATAAGGGAAGTGAAGATATCCTGGCCTAGTTATATAAGAAGGATATAAAGGATATTGAGAAGTGGGGAAAGAAGTCACTATCTAGTAGTTCAATCAGAAGAAAAACAGGGTTTGCCCCTAACCAGCTCAGACCCTTAGACCTCCTGCCCTGAACATACATGTCATCCTTTCTTTATCTTGTAACGCCTTTTTCCTTAACATTTACTTGCCAAGCATTTCTTTGCTTAAATTTTAATGATGCATTTAATAATGATGGGAGCCCTTAAAGGTTTTAGTCTATGCAAAATGATGCTTTCTTTCTTCTAATAAAAGATTTCTGATATTGATGTATTGTGACTCAACTATAGTCGCGAAAGCGAATATAGTAAAATTAAGTCAAATTATATGTTTATTGTTATTCGAATAAAAGATTTTAAAGATAAAAGAAATGGTATTTTTGTTCAAGCTGATAGAGTTTATAAGGTGATTCAGTTGGAGGGTTTTTATAAATGAAATCAATTTTTTTTGACATGTTAGGTTATAGTCCAAAATTGACGTCATTGCAGGAATAAATAGTAGATTTTCAATGCTTACTGCCTATACCGATTCCTACAATGACGTCACACGTCATTCATATAGAAGTCAGGTTATATCCTCCGAATGCGTTTGATTTGTTTACATCGAGTTAAATCACCTTATACATTTTTAACATCTTGATTTTTGTTAACCAGCCGTAGGTTTCATTACAGCTTTTGCACTCAATTGCCGATGATGGCAATTGCAGATTGTCATCATCACTCCAAACCTCATAAAAATATATTCTGCAACAATAAGCTTAGTGTCGAGAAAATGGTTAACAGGCATTAGGTTTAAAGACAGCGGTCCAGAATAGATGAGATACAATTACCTCGCTTTCAACCAGGGACCCTGGTCGTCATCAGGGTAAAGATATTTTATAAAAACAGCAAAACTTAAACTTTAAACTGAACAAAAAACCAACACATTAGAAAAATCACATTATCAAGTGTTAATAATCCAAAATAACCTAACGTTTATTCTATGTTTTAATAAAATGTATTTACCCTGATGACGATCAGGATCCCTAATTGAAAGCTGAACTATTTTTGGATTCCTGTCTCCTTTTTTGTAAACCTTTTGATGAGCCTAATAAATTTAGGCTAATTATTTCTTTACAAATTATTATTATGACTTCAGTGAGCGCCGTGGAGTAGTCTACAGTGACCAACACTAACTTCGTCATTCCATATACCGGGTGGGACATTTCAGTTGCAACAACATTAAAACATTTTTTCCCTTAGAGATTACCTCTAACCCCCAAAACATTAAAACCATGGTAACGTTGAAAAGTTAAATTAGAGCATAAATTAATATTGTTTATTTTGCATTAAATTAAATAATTATATTATTATAATTAAATAAATAAATAATTATTAAAATTATTATAATAAATAAATAATTAAATTATTAAAATTAATAATTATTTATTTTATTTATTACATAATTTGTTAAAAGACCTTATGGTCTCATACAAATTTCTTACAAAAAAAACATTTTTAAGTAAATAAAAAAGTAAAACAACAAGGAAATAAACTAAAAAATAAAGAAATTATATACTTTTTGACCAAAAGCTGTTGCAAGAGAAAGTGACTAATGAGTATTTAGAAATTAATTATAATAGAGAAGATATTATTTAAGCTATAAAACAAAGAACAATTGATAAAAATAATAATACATTATATATGTACATACATACATATATAAACAGAAACAGAAACACATACATAAAATGAGCTAAATGAAGTTAAAAAGAATAAAAAATTGAGAGAAAAAACCTTTTTTTTTTTTTTTATTTATTTTTATTTATTTTTTTTTGTAAATAAGAGCTTTTATTAAATTTCTAGATATTTGTTTTTCTAATTTATAAAATAACTGTTATAAATAGTTTTTATTTTTTTTAAAATAATTCAAATCTATACATTTAGTTGTTTAATTCTAATTAAAAGATAAATAATAACCATGTATAGTATATTTATATTAGAAAAGGATAGGATAGTTAGATTGCAACAACTTCTGTCATTACATAAGATTGGCGCTATACACTTCAATAAAGAATCCAGTTAATAGCATTAATATTAAAAGATAGTTAGTAAACTTTATTATAAAGTAGTATTGATATTGGATGAATAGAAAAGATTACAATAAAAAAATTAGAAGAGTAAACAACATGAGAGGCGAAAAACAAAGAAATAAAAAATGTATATACATATAAAAACAATTGAGCAAAACAAAAGTAAGGTAGAGTTAATTTTCACCGAGCTGAAAAGCTCTTAAGCGCAAGGCATTAATAACAAATTCAAATAATATTTTTGCAGCTAAAGGAGTGCTGGGATTGAGCATTTGATCATAATTGTTGATAGAAAAGTAGTATCTAGAGTTTGGGTTAAATCTTAAACTTTGGTAAGCTGTACACTCTAACAAGAAATGGGCCATGCTCTCAGGCTCACTGCGGTTGCAGAGTTGGCATAGTTCAAGTGGCTTTAGTTTATGAACATCTCCATTATAATATACTTGAGCAACATAATTATTAGAAGCTCTAAGTTGGGCTATAATGTAAATTATCCCCTTTGGGGCACACAACAATAAATAGTTAGAAACTTGTTTTAATGGCAATGGGTATTGAAAAAGGTTAGAATAATATGAAGCTGAAAGCTTACTATAGTCTTTTTGTTTCAAATAACATTCGTAATCAAATAAAATTTCATGAATGTTATTTAGAAAATTATTAGGATTAGTTAGTAATGAAGACCAGGCATCGAGATGACCACTTAGACAGAAGTAATTTTTTATTTGAGAGGCCCAGTTGTATTTACTGAATGAATTACCAAAACTTAGGGTGTACAATCTAACAAAAGCAATTTTAGGTAATCTATCATCTTGCATTTGAAGAACCTTTGCCAACCAATTGAGGGCAAGTTTAAAAATGTTATATGATAGAGGAAGAACTCCTACTTCACTTCTTACAAAGTACCCTGCAGTTGACTTAGGCAAATGAAGTAATTTTTTAAAATAACGAACTTGCACGGTTTCAATTTCATCACCATGCCGGAGGGCCCAAATTGGGCAAGCGTAGAGAACTGTAGTTTTAACAATTGAGTCATAAAGGCGTTGCTTGGCCTCCCAGTCTTTTATACCAGCTGACAAGGACCAGCTTAAGACTCTACTAGTGGCAATGTTGCCTTTACATACAGCACTCTGGACAGCTTTATGAAATAAACCGGAGCTCGAAAAAGGCACGCCTAAGTAGGTGTATCTATCAGTCACTTCTATGCTTTTATTATCATAATAAAATTTATATTTCTTTAAATTTATGTGACCTTTATGAAAAATAACTACTTTAGTTTTTGCTTCATTGACAACGAGCTTGAATTTTGAGCAGTATTCGTACAGGAGTCTGAAGATCTTATTAAGATCTATTTGAGACTGTGCAAGTAGGATAAGATCATCCGCAAAAAATAAAACAATAATATCTTTCAAGCCGTTAATATCAAGGCCCACACACCCATTAGCCCTCAGAAAGTCTTCAAAGTCAGAGATGAACAAGGCAAATATTATTGGGCTTAAAATTTCACCCTGTAACACCCCTTCATTAATTTCAATTTTTTTGGAAAATTTTGATAAATTAAATAATTTTACCATGCACACCTTTAAAATTCAGAAAAATAAGGTAATTTTTTATCGTAATTCCATGCAAGGCATAAGACAGTAATTCAGTTTCTAATTTAATGACTAATATATTTCAAAATTAAGATACTTACATATAGCTCGTATTATTTAGTTTATGTAGACTTGGTTTCCGTTTCCATGCACAATGTATATTTAAAAATTATTTTATTCTTACGAATGGTTTCAGCTAATAGTTTTCAATTTAACATTGATTTTTTTAATCTAGGTTCGAGTCTGATAAAATAATAAAAAAATATTTTCATTTTTAAAAAGAAGTCTACACTTATCTAGCTTCTTTATTGGTACAATTGATTGAAAATTGTTCTTTGATATCCTGCTTAACCTTTTAATTGACATTTTTTATAGTAGTGTAAACGTAATAGCGACAGAAAATTATCTATACTTCGCTACTCGAAAAATCAGAGCAATTAGAGAAACCTCTTAATTTACTATTCTTAAATATTCACTGTGAGTATTTTTGTTGTATTATTATATTTTTAAATAAGAATAACATTTTATAAAAACAAAAAGGAATTAAAACGAAAAGAGAAAGGTACGGAGATTTAAAAGGAAAAATAGAATAAGAAATTGGAGACAATGAGCGTCTTTTACATTATTTCAACGAGGGAGCGCTTTTTATAAAAGAAAATACTCTTTTTAAAAAAATAAATAAATAAAATAAAGAATAATCACTTATTAAGATAAAAGTAAAATAAAGGATGTTTAGACTGAAATATAAAATAAATATTATATTTTTTTAAACTAAAAGAAAGGCAATGTTATGATAAAAGAGTAATGGATAAGACCGAGCTGAAGTATCCTTGAGGCGTAATGAGACGCAAATAAGGACGATCATTGGACAGGATCAAAAGAAAAAGAAATCTTCTAACTTGGAGAGGATCAGGATAACAGGAATAAGCCTCTTTTAATAAATTTTCAGAAAAGGGCTTTTTATAATGCGGAGAAAACTATACTGTAATAGAACTTGTGTATACTAGAGAAAACCGTCTGTTCAGGTTAAATTATTAATACTTTGTTTTATTTTCCCCTAGGAATAAATTTTAGTTTGACTCAATGCCTTGTCTTTAATTAAATGTCTTAAAACTATTATCTCAAACTAGAGAATTATACCTAGTTTAAACTATTTCTTTGTATGTATTCTTATATTTTATATTTTTGTCAGTTCTTTATTTTTCATCCACATTTTCAGACAGGATACATAAGATGTTTTTTGAGTTCACCGAGATACCTGCTGAAGGTTCTGCATGGCCCATGGGGCACCTTTGTTTTTTTATAGTTTGAAGTGTTGGTACGATATAAGGAATGCAATATTATAATTCTTGTTTTAATTACTTGCTCATGAAAAGCTTAAACATGTGAATAAACTAGATAATATTTCTTTTTTTATTAGCTTAGGTAATAAATTGCATAAGCTTAGCTTCCGCGGTAATTTTCATGAAGATGTAGGTCTTCCGATGGTGTCAGCGTCAATACAGATAATGAATGGTGTCGTCATGCTGATAGAGTGTATAAGGTGATTCAATAGGAGGATTTTTATGTATGAAAGCATACCGGTCTGTAGTTTCAACTCTATATCTGTATATCTATGTCTGTATGTGTGAGTATGCCTTACGTAGGTAAGGCGCACTCACACATACAGACAGACAACTTTAGGAAAACTACTTAGGAGGTAAATCTCGGTTTCAGATGCTCAGTACAGACCCAATACTTCTCCTGTATACCTACGGTATAAAATACTTTTCCTTTAAAATACATACGTCGTAAGTGAGGAAAAGTATAAAATATGCTACATAGTTTTAATTATTTTTAACAAAAAGTAATCCGAAGACCTAAGGCTCGAACCCGTTATCTCCTGTATTAGAAGAGAATGTGTCTGTACAACGATATCAATGTGTATAAATAATGGACAGATTATTTTACAAATGTAACGTAAACAACTCCTTATTTATAAAAATGTGTTATTCTCACTAAAATGTTGAGTAAGAATTAATTATTTCTACGTAAATTAATCAATCTTATGCTAAGCATAAGATTATACTCATAAATTTTCGACCAAATCTTTTGCTTATTTTGTTTACATTGGTAATTATTCTTTATTTTTAATGTAAGTCGCCTATACCGATTCCTACTATAACGTCACGCAATTCATAAAAAAAGTCTGGTTATAACCTCCGACTGCGTTTGGTGTGTTTACTTGGAATTGAATCACCTTATACGTTTCTATAGTCTTGACGTGTCGCGACATGAATGTGACATGTCCACTGCGGTAGCAGGCATCTTCACGGATGTAGGATATCGTAGATGCGTTAACGATTCTCAGTTCGATTTGTAGAGCATTGTGAACACAAGATGCCTCCCACAGTAGATGCGAAACATCACATTCATCCTTGCAGATGCCTCCCACTGTAGAAGTGAAACGTCGCATTCATCCCTGCAGATGTCTCCTACAGTAGAAGTGAATCATCACATTCATCTCTGAAGATGCCTCCCACAGTAGAAGCGAAACATCACATTCATCCCTGCAGATGCCTCCCACAATTGAAGTGAAACATCGCATTCATCCCTGAAGATGCCTCCCACAGTAGAAACGAAACATCACATTCATCCTTGAAGATGCCTCCCACAGTAGAAACGAAACATCACATTTATCCCTGCAGATGCCTCCCACAGTTGAAGTGAAACATCGCATTTATCCTTGAAGATGCCTCCTACAGTAGAAACGAAACATCACATTCATCCCTGAAGATGCATCCTACAGTAGAAACGAAACATCACATTCATCCTTGAAGATGCCTCCCACAGTAGAAACGAAACATCACATTCATCCCTGAAGATGCCTCCCAAAGTAGATGTGAAACATGGCATTCATCCCTGAAGATGCCTCCCACAGTAGAAGCGAATCATCACATTCATCATCTAAATTGACGCGGTCACCAGCGGATGACCTAAATCTTCATATCCATAGAGTAATAAAAGATGATAAAATTAAGATTCCTAAAACATGATTTAATTGCTTAAATATGTCTTGTTTTTTAATTTTATAAAACTTAAGCTACATCTGTTATTATACTTAAATAATTTTGTCTTTTGAGAAAATTAGCAATGTTTTAAAATACACTTATTGTTATGGAAATTCATTATTAAGAATTTCTAAAGCTTTTTATATATTTTATCTTATTATTTGAATGTCCCAAGATCCTTTGTTCTTTATGTCATAATTGAACCTTTGCCAAATTAGATGGTAGAGGTCCCTTGGATTAGCCAAGTACAATGGAGTCATTAGCCTGAGTCTTTGGTATGAGAGCCCAGTTAACTCTATTTAGAGTCAGCCTTTTAATACTTTCCCCCTTGCCCTCGAAGGGATATTTTAACATGGACATTAAACTTGACAATAATACTAGTTTGTAAAGTTTAATTTACTGGTTTTTGCCTTTTTATTTTTTAATTGTTAGAAATTTAAAATGGTTTAAATCATTCTAAAAATACTTGATTTTATCAGAATAAAAATTTTATCAAATATTGTTGGTTTAATCTGAAATTATTTCAATGGTTGTAGACTTAGTTTAAACCTATTTTTATTTTTCTTTGCTTATGCTGCTGGCATGTAGGATAAGTTATGTGTTAGCACAAATTATCTGTTTGAGGGATAAATGTCTGCATGTGTGTTTGTGTATGCATAGAGTCTCAGCAGCATTGAGCGAGGTAGTACTGGATGCAATAAAACGGAGGATGACTTCTTCATTGGTGATCCATATCGTTAGCGCTCCATGGAGCACCTACGAATAATACCCAAAACTGATGTTTATTATGTCTGAAGATGAGCTATGCGAGTCCGAGGACATACTGCAACATGAATTTGGCGATTCCCATATTCTGAACGAGCAAAGAGTGTTCAATGTTGTGTGGATATAACTCTAATAAGGCAAAGATAAGATTCGAGCCAACCTAAACCCTATTATCTTATAATACTGTTTAATGAAAGAATTTAAAGTGTGAGCATTATAATGGGAATACTAAAAAGTCACTTCACTCAGTTATACATTATATTTATTCAATATTATGTATAATTGGTTTTTGACCAACTAAATGTCACTAAAAGGGCCTAACAAGCAGATAACTTTTAATTAACTTGCATTAATTAAAGTAAGTAGGTAATTTATGCAGAGTAATAACTCTGCATAAATTCGCATAACTTTAAAGCGTTATCGCATATGAAGTTTAATATTTATTTAGTTATAAACGAGGTAAAATTATATTATTAGTATTGGTTAAGATTTTATCGTTTGACATATATAACTTTATGTAAACAAATAACGTATTTTGCCTGATAGATTTGGAAAGTCACTTCGTGGCAGTTTGCCACTTACAAAAGTACTAATACGACACATAATTTACTACTACTAATACTGGCCACGAGACAACAACCATAATTTACCACCTAATTTTGCTGAGAAATATCATTTACGCTTAATATTTTTCTCGTATAATATTTATCTGATTACAGAGTTGTCTCATTAAAAATTAACCTGATCAAATGGCTTGCAAATAGTGAGCAGTGCTTGGTTGTTATTTTTTTATTATTGTCTGTTTTTTCATTGCTGGGAGCGTGAAGCTTTTTTCGAATGGAATGACATGCTAACTGGTGCTAAACAGCACATTAAAATTTCATTTACCTGAAATGTTTAGTCACGGATTTTCCTTTTTTTTTTTATTTTAAAGGACTTTGAATTTCCTAATGGGATAGTTATGTTCTGAAAGTTATTACAATTCGGTGCATCATATTACTGAGGGGCTAGTCTGGGTGTGCCGGACTAAGGCACCCCTGCATATTGCACTCTCCTCTACCCTGCATTTCCCTCGACCTTAATAGATTATATCTACCAGCTAGTAGCCTAATCCAAAGGTTTATATGTACATCCATTAAACAAATGGATTTGACCTAATGGTTTTTGATGGTTGTTTTCTGTTTTGATACAACCAGATATTTTATCAGGCTCATTACTAAAGGATAGTGCTGTTGAATATTAATATTTTACTATCAAACGTTTTTTCAAAGTGCATCATAAAACAATCAAATTGCCCATAAATACAATTAACATGTTAAAGAATGTTTTCGTTACATTTACAGTCCGGAAGCCTGCGTGATTTTCTACTTCATTAGATTTATGAACCTTTCGGTGATCATATTTGCTGGACCGTAAAGTGGAGTAAGAAAACCACAAGTTTAGTGATTGCATCCGGCACTGGAAAATATGCTGACACAGCAAAATTTTAAAATTATTATAATTATTTTATTTATACAGGTTCCTAAAAAGGTTCAAATAAAAGTTCTTGTGCTCAAAAAAATTAGTCCTGGTCACATGTACCTACGTCTCTTTATTTTTGGAGTTACAGCCGATCAAAATCATCTACCCTTTTTATCTTTATCTACGTATGTACGTACGTACGTACGTTCGTATATACGTACATACGAATTACCTCTTTGTTGTGGTGTTGTTGACTGCAAATAATAACAATTTGTGCTAATTTTCATTAATACATTCAAAATATAACACAAATCAGGTAGATAACATTGACGTCTAACAGTAGTTATGTATGTACCAAGTTAGATTAAAAATAAATCGTTGAGTGAATGTAAATACTCTTTGAGATTAACCAAAAGAGCGTGCAGATTACGGAAATAGGCTTTATTTATCACAAATCCGGCTAATTACTGAAAATTTTGAAAATAAGTTATAATAAAAGTTTGTTGGTGATCCAATGTTCTAGAAGGCCGTGGATATTCGACCGCGCCTTATCAAACCAAACGCAGTCGTAGGTTATAACTAAAGTAATATATAAACCAAGTACGGATACTCTCCTACTAATACCGGATACTCCAATACTAACCTGTGTAAAAAAATTCAGACTTGCGTGATCAGCTGATTGCTGGCTCAAAAATAAAAAATAGCTATAATTGGAATAACTGCGCATGCGCCTCTGAGGATTTACGTTTTTTAACTTAGTTTTATTGGCAACCCTGATAATATTAGGTGAGTTTTTAATTGTGTTTTCTTACTTCAATATGTACGTGATAGTTTAATGATTTTGTATTAAATTCTGTGAAATAATTGTTAAAATAAATTAGTTTAAGAAAAAGAGAAAATATAGTAAAGGTAAGGTACATGTTTTTATTAGAATATTGAAGAACATCCAGACGCCAATGTATTGCTTTAATTATAACGTAAAACCACGATTGCTTTTATTATATTCAAAAATGTTTAGTTAAAGTTGTAAAATTACTAATTACAATTAATATTTGAAAGAGAAAAAACAAATATCACTCGCAGAAATGCACTAAGTTAAGTAGTGTACTCGAAAAAAAGTTAAATTAGCCGCTTGTTTTGAGTAATTTAAAAAACCTAGTATTTAAAGATTCGCACTTAAGCCTCTATTGGATGTGACAAAACGTATTTCTTACACAATTTATTAACATTTTATACTAAATTGTACAAATAAATGTTATAAAAACAAACATTTTGAACACCGTAAACAGTTTGTTTACATTTACGCCCATAAGAAAATTTGAGCCAACTCCCTGGTGGACAAAATGTGAACTACATGGCAGGTCTGACAGAAATCGTGTTTGTTTCCCTACTTGGTTTACATATAACTTTAGTTATAACCTTACTTTGTTATGATTGGTTTGACGTCATTGCAGAAATCGGTATAGGCGACTTACATTGAAAATAATGAATAATTATCATTTGTAAACAAAATGAGCAATAGATTTGGCCGAATATTTCTGACATTACTAATTAGCATAAGATTCATTAATTTACGTAAAAATAATTTTGTTTTAATCAACATTTTAATGAAATTAACTCATTTTTATAATTAAGTAGTTGTTTACGTTCCATTTGTATTAGAAAAAATGTCTGTTGAATATTCATGAGCGTTGATAGCGTTGTGGATACGCACTCGCTTCTTATATGGGAGATTACGGGTTCGATCCTCTGGTCCTCTGATTTTTTTTTATTAATAAAAAATTAAAATTTTGTTGCATAATACTTACTTTTTCTCGTTTATACCGAACGTATATAGGAAAAGTATTTTATACCAATGGCATATAGGAAAAGTAATGTGTCTGATCTGACACAATACCTGAACCGAGATTTAACTCTTAAGTAGTTTTCACATAGTTGTATGTCTGTATTTGTGAGTGTGCCTTACCATCGTAGCTCTCAGAGCGTTGATAGCGAGTTGGAACTTAGTACAAAAATCAATCTTTAAGTTAAGTTTCGCTATTCGGTAAATAATGTTTTTTACATTATTACTGCCAATAATTTCGACAATTCATAAAACGCGGTAAAATGTTTCGATCCATTTGATCGAAAATCTATTGGACACATATAAAAATATTTAAAAGATCAAAACTGAACTAAAATTGGTTCACCCATGTTGCGATTCGAACCGCTAACCTTCAGTTACCCCTAGCTACAGGTTTAACCACACAGCCAAGGAAGCTTACAAACGCAGGGTTGCAATGAATCGTTGCAAACGAAACTACATTCTCTAGGTTAACCATAAAACATCAGTTATTTGATTCCAAACATGTCTAAATTAATATTGACGAGTTAAAACTAGATAAATGTATCCTGAGGAAATAATTTCTAAGAAATTTAATTTAAAAATTTTATTTTATAAGCAGTAGTGCTGTCGGGGCACTGATGGGAGAATTACTTTCCTAAAATATCCCCTCCTTAACCCTCTTTATTTACCTTGTAAATATTTGTGTATTTATTTTCTATTATTATTTTTTTGGTTTACCACGATTATTATTAGTTTTAAGCTTACCTTTGTAATTTGAAAGCCATTTTTGTAAGTAAATTTAATATTGATACCTTGTTTAAACTCGCAAATCCGTTTACGTTTTTTCTGATCACTTTCATCTCATCTTTAACTTTCTTACACTTATTTTACCAGCACTATCTTCAATACTCACTTCCTTTTGTTTCCTCTGCTTCATATTAGCGAAAAAAGTACAGAAAACTTAATAATTAGGCCTTTATTGTGAGGAAAACCGGCACTTTGTTTTGAAGTCACGTAAAGTAACCTTCACGTCTGTAACCTTCCTCATTCTCTTCTCAGCGCTTTCAAACAAGATAACTCAGCACTTTCAACTGCTTCAAAAGTATTTTGATTTGCTTAAAACCGCTTTTGACCGCTACGACGGTGTGTGAAGAATCTACGGCGTACCCGTTCGAGCTAGCTCAGATTTTTTAGTGAAGTTATATCTCAGTTTTGTGTGAGATCCCGTAAATTGTTTACCGACAGAAATCAGCGAAGTCTAAATTTACTTTACGTGTAAACCGACCTGGTTTCCGAGCGAAACCGAGTCTCTGTGAGTTAAGTATAAAGCAGCAGGTACGTACCTATCACCTTATCTAACTTCTCTCGCCAGTTATGCGATGCTTGCTTCCTTCTGCTTAATCTATCAGGTATAGGACTCTCTTTCATCCTTCCGCGGCGAAATAACTCGGATTTTGATTGATTAATAATCTTGGTTGCACCTACGAATGACGCCTTGCTGGCCAGGCATTCATTTATTAATTTCTTATCATTGGGCTATTTCTGCAGATAATAGGTCCCTTTGGTTCCCCTATTGGGTGTTTAAAGTAAGTTTATTTAGCCTAAGACTTATTAATTGTATTAGTATAAGTTTAAGTTAGTGCCAAGGTGCTTATCAAGCCAATGCTTAACCCGCCGGTTACGGGTAAATTATTGCAATCAGTAACTTATATTTATTGTAGCTTGTGCATGAGTTGGTTACCTTATAAAGTTAAGTACTGGCTTAGATGCATGTTTATTTAATATTATCAGTTCCACTGCTTTATGTCTTTATGCTTTCTTATCACTTAAGTTATCTTCTAAATTTAATTAAATATTATATTTTTATATTAATATTTTGTATCTCATTTATCTAAATCAGCATTCTTCCTATCCTTATTCTTTATATGGTCCTTCAGAGCTGCCTTTCAAACCTCTCTTTGGTTACACTAGCCACAGTAATAATCACCTGTCTAGTGCCTAACAAGTGCTCTAATTGTTAGTATTATAATGTAGGTTGTATATACTGATTCCTGCAATGACGTCACCGATGGACTTTAACCTAACCTGCCAAAAAAATGTTTTCATTCATAAAAACGCTCCAATTGAACAATGGAATCACCTTATAAACTCTTAACAGCTTGGATGAAAATACCATATTTACGGTATAGAATAAATTAGCTCATTTATTTATGGCGTGATGTGAACCAAAATTCCTAATCCTTAATCTTTGTGATGCTAGTTATTAGCTGTAAGCTTTAACAATGTTAGCCACAAAGACGTTCTAGTTTTTAATATAAAAAGAGATCTCGTTTTATATTAAAAAAAAAACCAGTAATTTATTGTCTTTTTATTTAACCAGGCACAGCTGTTGAAAGAAGCTAATTATCAAAATTATAAAAAAGGGTTTCAACAACTAAAAAGAAAAGCAATGTTTTCACTTAATTAAATGAAGCTTATTAAGAAAATGTTTGAAAAGTTCGATTACGCGTCGCTAAACCTCATTCCATTGATCTTTTAAAGGTTTGGGAAAAAGCTGGAATGGACTGAAGTCCAAGAAAGAGAGGATGGTGAGGGGTTAGAGTGAGATGCCTCTGTAAACGCATGAGTGCTCTAAAGATACTCTGAATAGCTAAACCTCTAAAGTATGCATAAAGCTACTTGGTTCAATTAGCCTAACCTAGGTCCGATATACTGTTCAAACTTGCAAAAAGCTTTAGACTTCAACAAGATCTTTCAGCTTTATCTCTATAGCTTACTTTAATGAGTTTTTTACTTTTCTTTCTGTTCTTTCATTTGTATGAAATACTCACTGACGTTTGTGTTGTTTATTTTAGTGTTTATATTGACTGTATCTGATTCTATTTCATTAATATTTGTTGAATATTCGATTTACGTATTAAAAAGTTTCTTTTTTGTGGACTTATAAAAAAATATATAAGAACAGATTAATTACACAAAAGTCCTATATTATTTTAATATATAATAATTAACTAAGCTTTCGACTAAAAATTAGTCATCATCAGAGTTTATCAATATAAAATCAAATATATAAAACAAAAAAAAAATTATTTTATATTGTTAAACTCTGATAATGACTAATTTTTAGTCGAAAGCTTAGTTAATTATTATATATTAAAGTAATATAGGACTTTTGTGTAATTAATCTGTTTTTTTTATTAGATTTACGTTAGGTTAGCTAAATAACACATTATGTTCTGAATAAATATTGATACAAGATTTGAAAACCTTATTATTCTGTAGTATATACAGAATACACATCACATACGAAGTATTTAGGTGTTCCATTTAACAAAAACTCTAGGGGGTAAGTAGTTTTTTAAAAGTAAATCGCTCGTAACTTTTTAGCCCAAAGTTAAATTTCGTGTTTAGCACCCCTAATCCATTCCTTAAAACTTTCCTGGTACACCAATGTTTTTGCTCTTTATACTGTATTATATAATATTTTTTGTCTAAAAGGAAGTATTTAATTACACTTCTATAGGGATTTCCTTGATAAATAAGACAATATTAAATTAAAGCAAATGTTAAGAAACACAGAATTATAAAGAAAGAATTATAAAACATGACGTAAACATAAAAATTCATATTAATTATATTTTAGATTTTTTTAATTATTGCTAGAATTTCCTAAGCAAAACAAATAAAAAATATTACTTAATAACACTTGTATAGAGAAAAAGTTAATTAAAATAAGCACTCAAAACAAGAGTAAACTAAGTGAGAGAAATTCCGAAAAATGTAAAACAAGGCGAGAAATTTAATAAGGCACAAAAAATTAAGGGTCTGACGAAGTATGCACGTGAATTAGGTTTCTATTAAAAAAGAAAAATTCAAGGGAGGTATTTTCATAACAGACCATTGACTCTGTTTTCAAAGAGTTTTACAAATAAGAGCTTACAAGTACTTGGGCCGACCCAGGAAAAATAGCCCAAAAATAAGCCTACTACTTTTTCAATAAAAATATCTTTTATACTCAAAATTCACTAAATAGAAAAAAAGGAACAGAAATTACTTGACTCAAACTCAAAAACACGGTTCATTGAGCCGCATGATCATTCTCTAATAACCTCACTTCTTTCTCTTAAGGCCTTCAAATATAAAGAAAATATAAAAATGATTTTTATATCCCCTCTCTATTTTCTATCCCTCAAAAAAAACTAGGGAACGGGGAAGCCAATTTAAAAGGAAAAATGAGCGAGTGTATAAACAAAAAATCCTATCTCGTAGGTAAGCAAAAGGGGTCAATTTTCAATGGGTGAATAAAAGAAGATATTTCCTTTTTGTAGGTAAAAGGCTAAAAGGTAAATATAAAAATATTTATTTTTATGTAATATTTTATATTCTTATCCTGCATTATAAAAATGAGGTTTAAACAATGAAGTGGGCAATGGATCGAGAAAATCGTTTTTAAATAAAATACCTTTTCTGCGACTATAAACAGTTTGACTTGATGGGGTACAAATCACCTGGGAATTGCATGCAACACACAACTTTTTATTTTTAATGTATGCACTGTGTTTTTCTTTTCTGATGGATTTCATCAATTTCAGATAGATCTCGTTTTATTATCTTGTTTGTACTTAATCATACCTTAAAAGTTTTTGATTAAAATTTGTATTATTTTTTATGACTTAAAAACAGACGTGCATTGATATTATTCAAAAATTTAATTTTTAATCCTTAACTGCTTTATTCTAGTAGTGCAGCAATTTTTGTAAACGGGTAATTAAAACCTGTTGAATCTTTCTTTAATAATTATAAAATAGTGCATTGTTAATTTATGATAAGACACTTGATGGGACGTTAATTACTAAATTAAATGACTATATTTCGCTACACATTACATAGCATATTCATGTCTATAAAACTTTACATCGAAGCACGTGCGATTATCTAAATTATATAAATTACCTATAATAATGGAGACTAATACTAATATTTATAGTGTATTGTTTTATTTTGTACCCGGGTTAACTGCTTCGACAACACAGGTCCTTCCTTAGCAGTAACCACACCATCAACCCGCGTTCTCTTAGGATCAGTAGTTCCCACCAACTGACCTTGTTGGGGAGGCTTAACTTAAATAATATGGTGTCTATTAATAAGAGAAGAATTTCTCATGATCTGATACTCCTTTTTAAGATTATTAACAGCAAAATAGACTGTTCATATCTATTAAATTGTGTTAGTTTCAATGTACTAACTTACAATACCAGGTCACCAAGAACTTTTTTCATTAAGCAGCATAATATCAACTATGGACTAAATAGTCCAATAGATAGAATGGCTAGAAATGCAAATGCTCTTCCACAGCTTCAATTTTTTTCATCTTCTCTCGAGCAATTCAAATTTCAAACTAAAATTTATGTTTAAATTTTGCTTCAATATTAAATTTCTTTATTGTTTGCATCTTCACCTTTTTGCTTAATTTTTTACTCTTTAAATAACTTTTTAAATATTTTACTTTTAGTAATTACTTAACTTACTTGAATAACTTTAGGCTACATTTTTCTTTCAGTAATTATATTTTAATTTAACACTTAATATATGCATGTACTTTTTAATTTGTAATAACTTATTTGTTTTTAATTTTTATGTTTTATAACTCAATATTTTGTATGGTATGGTTTATCCGTAATAAAAGTCTTTATTTATTTATTTATTTAAATAAAAAAGGATTCTTATTTATTTATTTTGACTTCTTATTTTGTGTTACCTAATGTTTTTTAAATATTATGAAAAATCAGAAAGTAGTCTAATTGAGCTGAAATTCTGTATAAGTGTATCCCTTTACGTATCAAAAGGGTATACTACGTTTTGTTTTAATACGGCAAGTCAATCTACGGTTCTTGTTGGATCGAGCTCGGTCAGAGCCTGGATGGGTGACCGTTGGGAATCACACTATTGTAATTACTATCTGAGGACAAACAAAACAAATCCAAAGAGTGTTGCAGTGTAAATTTAGCAAATTGTAAATTCTAGAAGAGAGGAATAGCGTATCCTTCGCTGTGTTGAGGAGATGTAGAGAGGAAGAGCGTAGCAAATTTGATGTGTTGAGGAGATGTAGAGAGGAAGAGCGTAGCAAATTCGATGTGTTGAGGAGATGTAGGAAGGTAGAGCGTAGTGAATTCGATTTGTTGAGAAGATGTAGGGAGGTAGAGCGTAGCGAATTCGATGTGTTGAGGAGATGTAGGGAGGAAGAGCGTAGTGAATTCGATGTGTTGAGGAGATGTAGGGAAGTAGAGCGTAGCGAATTCGATGTTTTTAGGAGATGTTGGGAGGAAGAGCGTAGCGAATTCGATGTGTTGAGGAGAAGTTTCGAGGTACCCCGTACCCGATTGCTTTTAGTTTAATCAGCGCATTTAGAATAACATCCGAATTTTTCCAATTCGTTCAGTATCGTTACCAATGATTTAAGTTTTAACATAAGAAAAGGTAAACCAAATACTATAATCACATGAAATTTTAATCACCTTATAATTCACAAATAATAAGGAAAATGTCAAAAAATTACTTACAAAGAAGTAATTAAAATGAATTTATATTTACTGTTAATACGGAAGAGACATAAAAGGCTAAGTAAAGAGTATAAAGGGGTTAATCCACAGCAAACTGAAAAAGACCAATTTTAGTGTTGCCCTTTTTGCTCCAGAAAGGCTTGTTTATATATGTTGCCTTTTAAGTAAGAATAACACGAGAAAAAACTATGAAATTTGATGTATATATGTCTCAAAATAAAACGAGCTACCATTTAACCAATACACAGTTTTTATATAAATGTTTCAAAAAAATGTTTTCATCATTTCCTAAATTTAATTCAAATTTCAAAATTTATGCAAATTAAATTAATTATTATTGTTACGGTGCTTGTCGTAAGTTTTCATATAAAATTCTTGAGTACACACAACATACATTTACACATACATTTCCTTTACACTTGTTTTTTCTTTTAGATCTTTGTTGGATTATATTTTTTTTTTGGTTTCTTTTTGCTTTTTTTTTTTAACTGAGCCTAATTAAAATCTTCTTGTCCCTAGACAAGGTACTATAAGAATTTTTAAACCCTAAGAATTAAAGAACCGTTTTCCTCAACTCTTTTATTCTACCATTTCCTCCCTTTTTAAGCCTTTTTCTATATCTTTTACCTTTTGAAAGTACTAATTACTTCACACTGTTTTTCTCCGTTTTTCCCCCAGTACCCCTTTTTTTTACCAGTTGCCTCGCTAAAAAAAATAAAAAATAATCTGGCTTATGATTCAAAAAGAAATGTTTTTTGTGACCTACTTTTTCTCGCCCAAGTATTTTTTTTTAGCTTTTTAGTATTTTTTTAATAAAAATTTAAAAGTACGTTCAGACTATAAAATTTTTCATGTTTTATAAAAATTAAAAAACTGTAAACATTTGCCTTTTGTTAACTAACGTGTTTATTACGAATATTTTCAAGGAAAGACATACTTGTATACCTTTGTTTTTCTATATTTTACGTGAGGAGCATTATATTTTATTCTAATTGTAAAAAATTATTTAGTAATTATAATTATTTAATTTTGACCTTTTGAGTTCTATTTATTAAGGTCGTTTGATGTATGAACTTGAAAATATATATATTGTGTATTGTACGTGTTTTAAAACTTCTTAGTATGTTTCTTGACGTAAATATATTTTTTATGTATAGAATGATTTAATTTGTTTTAATTGACTCAATTGGTGAAATTGAGTTTTTTTATTTGCTGAATTGGGACATATGAAATACTCATTATTTTCTCTATATAAATTCGGGTCATTTGGTATAGGGTATCTAAACGATGACTTATATTAATTATCTTTACCTAATAAATACAATAATAGTTATTTATGCTCCAAGGGAGTAAAGAATACGTTAGATCTAAAACGAATTTAAAGTAAATAAGAAATATTTTTTGGTCGGGCCCCTCATAAAGTTTAGGAGTTCCACCCCCAGAAAAATCAATTTTTTGTTACATTTGCAAAAACAATTTCTTTGGACCTGAAACGGATTGTGACCAATAACCATTTTTCTTGGATCGAATCCTCCTCATAACTTTTGGGGGTGCTACCCCGGGAAAGTGTTAAAAATCTTATTTGTCCCTTTATACATTTAAAGGATACTGACCCCCCCCCCTCAAAAAATGAAAAATTTGTTGTTTTAATTTTATAAATAATTCATTTTTGTCATATTTATGTCAATATCATGTAGAAATATTCATTATAATTTTAACAGTCAAAGTGAATAAGTTTTAATACTAAAACTATAAGCGCTAACTCTAACAAAATATCCTCTCCTATTAAAATTTGGTGGGTCTAACATCATTTACGGGAATCAATTTCTACTCCCAAAGGACAAAAAGTTACTTTTTAGTCCCAAGGGAGCAAAAAGTAGAAAATAATTTTAATTTTAAGCGAAGGAAGCAAAAGTAATTTTTTCTTCCATGGGAGTGAAAAGTGATTCTTTACTCCCTAAAAAATAGTCAATAAATTTCACATTATACATCTGAAAATATTTTTAGATTTACCCGTTGATATAAGTCTGTTTTTATAAAAAATAAATAGTAAACGATTTACTTATTTCTATAAATTGTGTAGCCAAGCTTAAACAATAATGCCACACCACCACTTTTAATCCTGTTTGGTTGATGTCTAAAAAATGCATGGTAAATTTTGTGATGCCATAATTTATGCACATTGGACTCAATTTATCCTCCTTTAATATGCAGATCAAAGAAAGAACTTAAAAAGAAAATACATTTAAAAGCATAACGATTGGCATAAAATTTCCTTATCGAGAAATGGGATTTATGGCGGTTGTCTGTTTAATATTTACCAAAGAGGACCTATGTTAGATATGGATGGTCAAAACCTGATCTAAAGATTTGAATGATGGATTAAAAAAAGGTATGGACAAACATTTAGACTATCCATACTGTTAAAAAGCAATGTTATTATAAGATATGCGAAAATCGGTTGAAGTTTTGTCATTGGATAGATTTTAACAACATTGACCTAACATTTACCTCTCCTTGTGGAGACACTTTGGAACTATTAAGGGAACTGAAAACAAAGGGGTTAACTGATTTGTAATAATACTGTCAGCATATGTATCTGTAAAATAATCACTTTTGAATTGAACTTAATAAAACATTTCCTTCGGAGAATGAAATGTAAATTGAATTAATATTTGACTTCATAGCTCTTTGTTTAAATAACCTCACTAAATGGTAAATTTTTTGTGTTTCAGAATAACCTAGTAGTAGCTGGTAAGAAATCAGTTCAAGGTAGTAGACTCGTTATAGACGATACAAACAGACACCATGCTGGTGTATACATGTGCACTGCTGATAACGGTGTGGGAGAGGCCCAGACCAGGGAAATAACTGTCAACATTCTATGTAAGTAAATAACACTATATTATAGTATTAGAGAGAAAGCTTTCTTCGGTTAATGACTACAAATTCTATTTCCCATTAATGTTTCTCACGTTTTAGTAGTAAAATATTTAAACCTTTCAGTTCTCAATAATGGTACTAAAGCTAACCCTCTCTTGATTGTCTATGCTACTGTTTTTTATGAAACAATTGGATATGGAGATCAACAGGTGGGTAAAAAAATTGACAAAAGCGGTAATAGATTAACTATATTTGAATAAAAATTAACCAAATAATCAATTTAGACAAATAAAAATAATAAAGATTTAGTGTATTCAGACACTAAGGAGTGGACTTTCAGGGTGTAGATGAAAGACTGTGTTTAATACTTAGGGACCTCAAATTTCAAAAAATTAAACGGCGCATTTGAAATGTTTTTTTTTTGGTTTTCGTATTTTTCTGTGATAGACAAACTTTATAATTAATGTAAATTTCTATGTTCAAAACTTAGATACCACAAATGTTAAAGAATTAAACGGTGCATTTGAATTTTTCTTTTGGTTTACGAATTTTAATTTAATAGACAAACTTTATAATTGATATAAGTTTAAATCTTTCGCATCCTTATTTTGACTAGAAATAGTTACTTACTATTCGCTACTCACACAGGTATTTTTGCCATTCGCCTGTCTCCGTTTGATACAGAAACTATGTTTGTATATAAGAGTTTTCTTTGCTATCATAAATTTTACGAATTGCTACAATACAAATAGTTTTAGGATAGTTTCAAAGGTCTATTTCCGTATCAATATTTATAATTGTCAAAATGCAGTCGAGAATTATTTATATGTGAACAAGTAAAGTTGTATGATTAGTTAAGTAATTCTAGTCGACAATTGATATGTGAGTGAAATGGCAGTAGACAATTGATTCGTGAATAAGTAGCGTCCCATGAAACTTCATGTAATTGCAGTAGATAACTGATACGTGAATAAGTAACGTCCCATGAAATTTCATGTAATTACAGTCGATAACTGATTTGTATAAGTAACGTCTCATGAAATTTCATGTAATTACAGTCGATAACTGATAAGTAACGCTCATGAAATTTCATGTAATTACAGTCGATAACTGATACGTGAATAAGTAACGTCATGAAATTTCATGTAATTACAGTCGATAACTGATTTGTAAATAAGTAACGTCTCATGAAATTTCATGTAATTACAGTCGATAACTGATTTGTAAATAAGTAACGTCTCATGAAATTTCATGTAATTACAGTCGATAACTGATACGTGAATAAGTAACGTCCCATGAAATTTCATGTAATTACAGTCGATAACTGATTTGTAAATAAGTAACGTCTTATGAAATTTCATGTAATTACAGTCGATAACTGATTTGTAAATAAGTAACTTTCCATGAAATTTCATGTAATTGCAGTCGATAACTGATTTGTGAATAAGTAACGTCCCATGAAATTTAATGTAATTTCAGTTGATAACTGTTTTGTGAATAAGTAACGTCTCATGAAATTTCATGTAATTTCAGTTGATAACTGATTTGTGAATAAGTAACGTCCCATGAAATTTCATGTAATTGCAATCGATAACTGAAACGTTAATAAATAACGTTCCATGAAAATCCATATAATTGCTGTCGATAACTGATACGTGAATAAGTCCTATGATATTTCATGTAATTGCAGTCGATAACTGATATGTGAATAAGTAACGTCTCATGAAATTTTAATTAATTGCAACACTTTTTGATTTTACAATTTTGTGACTTCAAATGCCAATCCATCTACCTTGATTACTTATTACTAAATAACTTAACTGGAAAGAGGTGGGTGTCAATCAATATTTAGACTTTGCTTCTTGTATATGTAATTATAAACGTTGTTAGTTCTTTCATGTCTAAGCCTTCTTTCAAAATGCAAGACTTTCAACGTTTCCTAATGATAAAGTTACCTCAGTGTATTATGTTTATATTGCATTGAAATATATATAGAGTAGATGTATAAATAGATTCGTAAGAACATAAGTATCATTTTTATATGATACTTATATATGTGATGGAGCTATCGAGATAAAATTGTCTACACCCACTAAGGCGATCATTTTGTCTGAAATAACCGTCGCTAGTATGGCAATTGATTTTAAAAATGTGTGTTTCATGGCTAACTCTAAAACATCAAATTTGAGCATAATATAATGTAGAGGATTTCTAAGGCTACATCATATAATGGATAATTGTACGTATATAATAATAATAATGCCCGTTTAGAGCCTTGCGGCTCATCAGGGATAAACCCTGCGGGAACAACCTCGGGTGGTAGTAGCAACCGTTACGCTCAAAGTTTATTCTAAAGTTGGCGATAATTTATCTAAACAATATAATTTTATATTAACTGAGAGCGTAACCTGGGATGCGAGCCCCAGACCTCCTTGGGTGTCAAAGGTCAGTGTGAAGACTAACGCTCTAACGACCTCGGCCACGGAGGCGGTTACGTACGTATAGCCATATCTTTTAATTCCGGTACTTTTTTCCCGGACCCGTATTTTTTCTGACGTAATTTATCCGAGATGTATTATTTATTTTCTGAGACGTAGTTTATTGGACGTAATGATATCTGATGTACCAGCAAATTACATTTTAATGAAAACTATCAAAGTATCTCAAACGATACCTCAAAGAAAAATTATTGAAATTTATTGATATTTGTACCAATTTTTTAAGACATGACGTAGTTTCAAAAATGCTACATAAATGGTATGCTCTAATTTATCTTTTTAAATTTATTATAGAAATACGGGCCTTCGGCCCGTAGCCACTACGCAACCTCGGCGCTTCGCGCCTCGTCCGCTGCGCGGCGTCGGCCCGCCGGGCCGCTTCGCGCCCCGGGGGCCTCCCGGTGGCCGCCTCGCGGCCACATTGTTGGTGTTTTGTATTATTCATGGTTTCATTTTCGTTTCTTGTTACATGGCATTTTGCCACGTATTTAGCGAATTTTCACAACCTCGTTTCACAGGTCCGCTTCGCGGGCCTGAGAGGCTTTCTCAAAAATTTGATTTTATTAATCCTCTATTATTAATAGTAAGCAATAATATTACAGTTAACAAGCAATATAAAAAAATAATAAGTATATTTAAGTACATAACTAATACGTTTTTAATAGAGGTATAAAGAATACAAGAAAAAAATCCACACGTTGCAACTGTTGGAGTAACCTTATAGCTTAGCTCGGTGGGGTTCAGTGGAAGCCATTTTTGTCCTATCTCTCTGGGACAGTAGGCTTACCAGGATGGAGCAAGAGGTAGAGGCTCCTCTTTTATACTATATCCCCACCCTCTAACACTACTGAACCCAAGATATATCGTACGAGTCTTTGACCTAGTCGTATACATATATACAAGATTATATATATATGTATACTGCTTGCGCCATTTGTGATGGTTCGATTCAGCTGAAATTGGTCTTAATCGATTCAGCTAGCCGTCTACCTAAACACGAAATACCTTGTTTTAAAGCCATTTCAAGTTTCAAAAAAAAAATTTTCATGATTTTTTTAATGTTTTTATAAACAATAGGCCTCGTAACCTCCACAACATCTCGCGATTTGCAAAGTTTCGTTTCAATTTGAGAACGCCTTCAAGAGTTATCGTTCGCCATACGAAAGAGTAAAAACTCTTACATATATATATAATATATATATATAATATATATATATATACATATATATATATAAACTTTTTTCGGACATATTTTTTGTTATAAGGAAGCCAATAGGAACCGAATCTCCCCACTCCCACCCTCAACTTCCGTCATCCGAACAACCTCATAAGCGTCATTTTCATAATGAAAATTCGCTAAAACACTATTTACTTTTCCTTTTCTACATTTATACCATACGTATATAGTAAAAGTACTGTGTTAATTGGTTTTTACAAAGTAGTCTGTGTGTGTTATCATCGTATCTTCAAGTGGATTATTGCTAGAGAGTTGAAACTTAATACGAAAATATTTTTATGACGTCATTAACCCGCAATAATAACTTAACAAGAATTTATAAAACACGGAAAAATTGGTCGATCGGTTTGAGGTTGGCACACATGAACTTATATATAAGGCCAACATATCTGCCAAGTTTCATCACATTATCAGCGTTAAGTATACTTAACTTTCGTTTCAATACGTCAAGTATATCTTTGGAGAATTCACTAACAGTGGTAAGGAAACAGGTGAAGTTATGCTAAAGACACATTTCTCCGACTCAGTTATTATAGAAAACGAATCTGACAACCAACATCCCGTCGGGACTCAACAAGTAATTCCTGATTGGGCTACAGCTGATCAAATTATTACAATGTCCAAATTCAAGTGGGCTATCAATTCATTTCAACCTTACAAATCGCCTGGCCCGGATGGGATTTACCCTGTTTTCTTACAACAAGGGATAGACGTACTGGCGCCTTTAAGTTTTAGTCTTTTCAGAGCCAGTATAGCTCTTGGTTACATTCCTGACTCGTGGAAATCAGCTAACGTCACCTTTATTCCTAAGCCTGGACGCCCATCTTACTCAGAAGCCTATATGCTTATCTTCTTTTCTGGTGTAAACTATGGAAAAAATTATTGACAGGCATATTCGTGAGACTGCTCTCACTGTAAATCCACTAAATAAATATCAGTTCGCTTACCAAGCAGGCAAATCATGTGAGAGTGCTTTGCATGTTGTGGTGAACAAGATAGAAACTGCTTTTGCCAACAAAGGATGTGCTGTTGGTGCTTTCCTGGATATTGAAGGAGCATTTGATAATACCTCATACGATACTATTATTAGATCGTTAAAGGATCGAGGAGTTGAAGACACAATTTGCAAATGGATCGGTAATTTACTTCTAGGAAGGAAAATAACAGCATGTATAGCTGGAGAGGCTGTAGAAGCACGAGTTACAAGAGGATGCCCTCAAGGTGGAGTGCTATCACCTCTTTTATGGAGTTTGGTGGTAGATGAAATTTTATCTACTTTAAATCGTAATGGGTATTTTACCATTGGGTATGCTGACGACATAGTGGTTATAATTACAGGCAAATTTATAAATACAGCTCTTGAAGTTATGCAAAATCCAATATCACTAATTGAAAAGTGGTGTCGAGATGTTAATCTCTCAGTTAATCCTTCTAAAACAGCTTTAATAATCTTTACCAAGCAGCGAAATCAACCTACTGTAAGAACCCCAATGCTGTTTGAAGAAAGATTACAGTTAACTGATCATGTAAAGTACCTTGGAGTGATACTAGATAAAAAACTGACTTGGAACCCTCACCTAGATAGAGTCATTCACAAATCAAAACTAATACTTATGTCCTTAAGGAGAGCCTTTGGAAAAATTTGGGGTTTAAAACCACGTGTTTTATACTGGCTTTACTTAATGGTAGTCAGACCAGTAATCACATACTGTTCTCTGGTATGGTGGCCTAAAACAAACCAAGCCACTGCTGTAAAACAATTAAACTCTGTTCAGAGGCTGGCCTGTCTTTCAATAACTGGATCTATGAGCACAAGTCCTACAGTTTCTTTAGAAGTAATGCTAGGGCTTCCTCCTCTTGAACTTGTCATCAAAAGCGAAGCTCGATTACCAGCATATAGACTACAAATTTCTGGTAACTGGAAATCAAATCCTCACCGGGGACACTCTGAAATAATCACACTAATTCGTAATCCATTACTAGATATGAACTCCGACCACATGAAAATATCTTACTCCTATGATCAACCGTTCTCACTTAGTTGTAACTTTGTTGAAGACTCCTTTCCACCAAAAGACGATGCTGTTGTGTGGTTTACAGATGGATCTAAAATGGACAGCGGATCAGGTGGAGGTGTGTATGAATTTAACACTGAAAATGAAATCTCTATCCCTCTAGGCAAACATGCCTCAGTCTTTCAGTCAGAAGTGTTCTCAATTAACACCTGCATTTCGAAAATCTCAAGCGAAACACTAAGCAAGCGTCAGTGTTCATTTATACTGACAGTCAAGCTGCCATAAAAGCCCTGGATCCTACAAATTAACTCTAAACTGGTGTGGGAATGTTTACAAAACCTTACCAGTTTGGCTGCTGAAAATCAAGTATCAGTTAGATGGGTTCCAGGACATAAAGGTATAGATGGTAATGAGGTTGCAGATGATTTAGCAAGACAAGGTTCTAATCAAACTCCAATAGGACCTGAACCAGTTATTGGCATTTCGAAAACACAAGTCAAGACGGCAGTGAATGAATGGCTTAGAGGTAAACACAACAACACTGGAATAATGCTCCTGGTTTGAGGCACAGTAAACTCATGTTGAGAGGTCCTCAAGCCAAACTGACAGATGCTCTTCTAAAGCTAAATAAGAAAAGCTTGAGTATAGTGACGGGCTTAATAACTGGTCATTGTCACTTACGCAAACATACATACCATCGGTATATTTCAAGAAGAGCCTGTCTGTAGACTCTGTGGCCAATGCCCTGAAACATCATCACACATCATCTTTGAATGCGAAGCTCTAGCATACAAGAGATTTCTGTTGTTTGGAGAAGCCACACTAAGCAGAATTGAAAACCCAGATGCCAATTTAGGACACAAACTTTTAGAAATAATAAAAGGAAAGGATCTCCTATAAGCTTAGAACACGAGGGTACTTGTACAAAAGACTCAAAGTCGCAGTGCAAAAGGTTTTACCCTACCCTCACAATTAATAATAATAATATCTTTGGTTTGGGTTAAATCATAAAATTTATGCTGCACTAAGCTGAGTACGAGTGAAGCTAATCCGAAATGGGGAGAATGAGCGTAGCGAATCCGATTTGGTGAGAAAAATTTCGAGGTACCCGGTACCCAATTTTTTATAATCAAGTTTGCTATTCTTGCCAGGTAGTTGCCACAAGTGTATGTTTATGTTTTTACCATTTTTGTAAAACTTTATTAATAACATGAATAAAAGACTTAAACTTTTTATATCAATTTCAACAACACTCTTTGATTTTACATAATTTAAAATATTTACATATGTATAAAAATATGTACTTATTATTAAAATCTTCTTTTTATTAAAAAAAAGAACAAGAACGTAAAATATCAATTCTGCTTTTTTGTGGAACAAACAAATTTTCATTCCAGTCTGAATCTGAGTACGTTGTAGACTCACAAATATTCAATTCAAAAAGGTGATAAAAAATGAAATAAATTCCAACGCTCTAATAAAGAAAGATTAATTGATTTGAATAACTTAGAATCCATTTTTTTATACAAAACAATTTGTTTTGTTTTTGTTTTAAAGGCGTTGAACTTAATTTTGGTTTAAAGAATAATAAAATTATTAATTTTTTCCAAGATTGTGTTTTAATTTATTCTCATTAGATTTTTATTAGGGAGAAAAGTTTATTTTATTATACCCTTTTAGAAAGTCATCGACGTTACCTTCTGCTCAGGGAGAGAGGAAATAGTTTAAGAACTGGAGACTCAATGAATATTAATTAGTTCAGAAAAAAATTTAGATGCTTTTTATAAGTGAAAAAAGGACGACTTTTATTGCTTTTTATAAAAGGAGAAGGTCTCTCAAAAATTTGCAAAAATTTACTCAGAGTTTTCAATAACCCCAATAGCTGTTGAGGTTTTAATTTTGAAAATCTGAGTCCAATAAAAATAGATGGTAGATAGAATAATGAAAATTGTTAATAATTCATTTTCCTCCCAATAAAGGGGTGGGTGTCTCTCTTATCACCGAAACAATATTCATTAATATCCCTTTAAAAACTTGGGAATGAGGTACTTTTTAATGAGTACCCATTAAAAATTGGAAATAACTGATTTCCATTGCCTTATAATGACTGGTTGAGTAAACTTAATAAACAATTTCAATACTAATAAAGCAGAGGTAATTAATCAAGTATTTAAATAATGCTCTGTATTGAGCTAAACAAAGTTTAATATAGTCTATTTTAATTGATCGCGTTATGTATTTCATTAACGCTTGATTTTAATTAAAGTCAGTTTTAATACTTTATTGTAAATATATCTTATTTATTCTATTTTGTGATATATTTTAGTGTTGTCTAGGTTAAAATATAGGTCATGCATAAGCAATAACGATTATACCCGTTTAGACTAAAATATATAGAATAAATGTATTCGTGTCTATCACTGGCAGAATATGTAAGTCATATAAAATTCTGGCGCAGTGGTCCGCATGCCATGCGAATTTCCTTTGTAATGCGTGTTTTCGTGCTTAATAATCCATTTCTTGCTTAAGGTTCTGGATTATGCTTTACTTGAGCCGTTATTGATTGATCATTGGGTAATTTCTCAAGTTATACAGTATAAACTGGAACCTTAAGAAAGGTATAGATTATTGAGCCCGGAAACACGCATTCCAAGGCAAATCTGCATGGCATGCGAACCACCACGCGAGAATCAGTTTTTGTAGTTATGAACTACAAAGTTTTTCTGCATAGAGAGTTCGTATTGACTCTGACTTTTATTCTATTCAGCGCCCCAAAAAACTTAAATAAAGATCTTTTTCGCGGCGAAAAATATTAACCTTGAATTTCAGAAATCATTGAAAAACTAAAAATAATTCAATTAAGTTGAAATTTGATGCAAGAGTATTTCTTTAAATAACAAATAGGTTAGGTTTAATCCGGCAAGAAAAATTAGGGTGTTTTTTGGATCATAAAAGTTAAGCACTATCAAGCCAATTTTGTGCCTTATCATCGGGTGACTGCTTGGAATAAAATTAATGTATTTTCATCTGTCTAAGAACGAGCGAAGCGAGTCTGAAGAGTGCTGCAGTACATCTGCAAATTTGTTTATTCTGAGGACGAGCGTAGCGAATCCGATACGTATAACTTATGTTATACGTATCGTACCTTGTATTGTACTCGAGTTTTTCTTATTAAAATTTTCCCCTCTAATTAACAATTAGGACAATATATAAATAAAAACAGGTTAGTTACACAAAAGTCCTTTATTGTTTAATATATATAATAACTGAGCTTTCGACTAAAAATTAGTCATCATCAGAGTTTAAAAAATATAAAATAAAAATACAATTTTACAAACTACTTCATATTGCACCTTGGTATGGTGCAATATGATGTAGTTGCACCATACCAATTAGTCATGCACCTGATGATGACTAATTTTTAGTCGAACGCTTAGTTATTATATATTAAACAATAAAGGACTTTTGTGTAATTAACCTGTTTTTATTTATATATTTTTTTATAAGTCCACAAAAAGAAACTTTTTAATTAGGACAATTTTTCAGCAAATCATAATAATATAACAATATTACATTATATTTTTGACAAAGAAGCTTTATTTAGTCTTATTCAGGAGCCTAATTATTAAACCTAATACCTAAAAGTAGTTTTTCGCAATAGATTTCAAAATGATTAATAAAAGATTCTTTCTTTGCTTTTGAGATCATATTTAATTTAAGGAAAAAAAGTAAAAAATATGAAAATCTAAAAGTCAATAAAATAGTTTTTGAGACAATAAACAGAGCGATAAAACCATTTCAATACATATCTAGTTTTTATTGGATATAGAATCTATCTTACCAACATTTTCATCACAATTTTTATTTTTGTTCTTTTAGCATATCAAATTGATGATTAAAATAACACAATTTTCCCTTTTTCATTATTCTTTTGTTATATACGGCGTACAGTTGTTTTAGGGTTTAACTCTTTGAAAATGAAAATTTCTCCTCATGTACATATTTTTATCATCAGAAAAACACCACTGTCTATTTATATAAGTCATATAGGTCGAAATTGCATACTGGTACTATCTGGGGGTAGAGATAGTACCAGTACTATCTCTTTGTCTTTATCTTGCATATATGTATATATTTATCACAATGTAGCTAGAGAAGCGAGTTCCTATTAACATAGATAATTTTTAAACTTAGTTATCTAACGAGCAAAGCGAGCCTCTTTTCCTAAATTTGAAAAGAGTGGACGCAGAACGTCAGCGAGTGGATTATTAGACGTCCAATTGTTACGATTTTAACAAAAACATTAGTGTTTCTACGTGTTGCGATATCTCCAAAAAAATAACCCTTTTTCTTTAATTGATACAGATACCAGCAAGCGAGGATGTTTTTAAAATATGTGAATAAGACTTTTGTCCCCCCCCCCCTGTTGCGGAAGACTATTGTTTAATTTTTTTGGTTTAATGTGTAATTATAATCATTCGTTAAACAGAAGCGGATCATAAAGGTTTTAACTATCGTGTAAGTAATATAAGACACACGGTTTGGTACCCTCTTACCCCCCCCCCCCCCGTTCGCATACATTTTTTATAAGGTTACCTCTCCTAGGATTGGGCTCTAATACCGCCACTGACGTTAGTGCAACAGCAGCTTATTAAGAAACAAGTTTATATCCAAAGTAGCCTCTGACAAACCCTCTTTTCTTGAAGTGATTCGGAGCATTTTCGCCTCCCCCCCCCCCTTTGTATATTTTGACTGGAGTTACCTAGAAAGTTACTATTAACTTATACAAAGATTATATAAGAACTATGTTACTTTCGAAATTGCTGCTTTTCATATTTTATAGTTTACGATATATGCGCTTCGTAATAGGCTAATTTCGACCCTGATTGACTCTCTCATCATAATTTTAAGGCACTTCAGATAATCTATTAATTTGGTATAAAGGTTGGACTTATTTATTAAGGCAAGGAAAATTCGTCAAAGATGAAATAATATATTAATCTGATATCCCAAATTATGCCTCTGATATAAAAATTAGTGTTTTATAAAGACTTTTTTAACAGCTATAACACATTATTTGTAACTTTGAATTTTTGTCAAACAATAATATAATGACTAAATTGTATAAGATTATAATTTTTCTTAAATCTTGATCAAATGAGTTTAGAATTTAAATATTTTAATTTTAATAGCACGTAGTTGGTTTTAATACGAAGCATCCATTGTTATCATTATTTCAGAAGCAGTATGAGTTATTTTACATGTAGATTTGTTAGAGAGGCTCAACTAAAACTACTGCATGCTTGTTAGCCATAATGTTACCTGTTAGACAACAAACATGTTGATATTGCTTAAAAATTATAATTTTTTGTGTAATAATTATTAAAATTAAAATGATAGAATTAATTTGATTAATTAAAATTAATTATTAATTCGTTTTACTCAAAATTTCTATTTTCCATTATTAATAGAACTAACTTATAAAATTAAAACAAAAATCAAATTAAGTAAAAATAAAAGTTTAACTTAAAGATAAAATATATATAAATAACATTACAGTGATTTTGAATACGACCTTAGGCCTTGGGCAAAAAAAATATAATGCTGACTTTTTTGTACAATAGAATTTTACAAATATATCTTCCCTAATTATATTTCTTACCATTTATTTTTTTATGATTTTCTTTTTCCATTTTTTTCATTTTGTCTCTTTGAACTTATTTTATTATTATATTGTTTTGTTATTTTACTTACTTCTAGTGTTCAAGTTTTTCTTTTCCAAGTTAATTTTTTGAGCGTATAAAGTATAATTTTTTAACCGCTAGGTATTATTTCCTATGAATTCTTTTTGTTATGTGTAAAAAAGAATTTAGCTTAAATTTATAGGAAAAGCTTTTCCTATAGATAGTACTGAAATAATATAATATTTAACGAAAAGAGTATTACAAATCCTTCCACGATTTTGTTGCTTTCTGTTTTTGCCGTAATG
Organism: Microvelia longipes; assembly: GCA_018340805.1. Lineage (NCBI taxonomy): Eukaryota > Metazoa > Arthropoda > Insecta > Hemiptera > Veliidae > Microvelia > Microvelia longipes. The sequence continues at coordinate 41,141,060 of JACMZG010001863.1, read as the reverse complement.
TTGAGATGTTGTTAATGTTGAAAACAAAGTTTTATAACGATAGAGATGAAACATTTAGACGGTAGACATATTTCTTGGAAGTGAATAGGGGTTTAAAAAAATAGTAATTCACTTGTCTCTTACACACATTAAAAAAGTTGATACAAATGTAAGGAAAAACTCCAATGGGGTCCAACGAGACAGCTTTTAAAGTTAAATTGCAAATTTTTCCTAACCCCAACCCATTCCAATGGTAAAAGTTAAATTTAAAACTTAGGGTAGATTTTCCTGCCAAAAACCTCCAGGGGGCAAGTATCGACAGAAAATAAAAAAGTTTAATGGGTCCTTCGGAATTCCACTAAAACCAATCAATCTCTCTGAATTTTGACAAAATTACTTAAAATGCTTTTTTTCTCTGACACAAAAGGAGTCCCGCTGAGAGTCGAGACTTCCTTGAGCTGTTTAATTGTCTCTGAAAGCTCCTGAGTAGAGTTTAAAGTTTTTCAACTTTTCCCCTGAAGGCAAGTTAGATAAAATTCCCAGATGACTATCTTTTAGATTGGATTCATGTGATTTTAAACAGTTTCTCTTTTTCATATTGACATTCGTACTATTGCTTCCCCACTTTCGAGATGAAGAGAAAGCTGTTTTAAAATTATTTTTATTTTTTTTTTCTCTTCTTCTAAAGTTTTTGTCTTAATTTTTAATTAATTATCCAAGTCTTAATTTGATTTTCCACTTTAAAATTGTTGTTCTTAATTGTAGGATTTTTCTCAATGTAAAAATCTTTACTCCGAATCATTAATTTCCTGTTGCCCTATTCAATTATGATTATAAATTGATTAAAATTAAATCTATTACTTCATAACTTTGCTAAACGCAGTGAAATAGTCTAAATAGGAACAACACTAACTTTTTGGAAAGCCAAAACTAAGTTTTAAATACTTTAAGGAGTGCTGGCTTTCGGCAATAATTCCTTCTACAGTGCCTAAACAAGCAAAACTTAATATAACTAAATAAGATTGTTTTATATAAGTATCAAATATTAATATATATTTTTTTATATTTGATATTTAAATATAAATATAAAAGTTTTATGTAACTTTTGTTAGGTTATGGTTTTACTTTTCTAGACTCTGTAAATGGGATTGTTGCCGACCGTCAGCTCTTCTTAGTTAATAAATTTATTGTTGATTAAAATTTAAAATTAAAAATAAAATTATTAAAAAAGTCGTGGAAAGACAAAGTTCAGTTTTAAGTATAGAGTACGATTTTTTTGGCCTTGTTAGGGCTTCCTACACTTCACCTCTATAAAAAGTAATACGGTTGATATTTAATTGATGAAAACAGGTGCTGATTCAATTTTTTATGCTTTAGCTGCATTCAAACCTATTAAATTCACTTAAGTGAAAAACAAAAAAAATTAAACTCAAGATATTTGGCAAACTCAAGAGCTAGTAAAATTTGCTGAATGAGTAGATTTAGTATAAAAACTTAATTTTGAAGTGTCATCTTTTTGACAAATCCTTTAAACCTATTTTTGAACCAATTCTTTTAAATCATAACATTATTCTTCATTTTTTTAAATTTGTTTAGTAACTTTCGGAATAGAGCTCTTTTTTTCTCAGTTAAAATAGTTTATTATTTCAACAAAACTTGCACGTGTCGTCGGATAAAAGATTAAAACAGACGGGTAAATCCAAGATTCTTTCTACGTTTCTGATAAAAACTTTAAATATTTGTTATCCTTTGCTTATCTTTCTTAACTTTATTTTTCTTTTTTCTATTTTATTCCTAAAAGTTTTAAACAAATAAAAAAAATCTTTTGTTTGATTTTTAATTTATATATATACGTTGATTTTTCATTCTTCTTTTTGTATAGATTCATTTTTTATGCTTACTAATAAATAATGAATTTCTCACTTTTTCTTTTAATGGATGGAAAACGTTTTTATAGAATTTATTTGTTCAAGATTATATTTCTTTCATTTAATTTTACCCGGTGGAAATCTGATTCCTTTAAATTCTTAATTATAATTTTAAATTATATGTTAATAATTTACTTAATATTTAATTTTTTGTATAGGCGTCGAAACTTTAAAGCTAGATTTGAATTTTATTTTATTTTTTGTCAATTAAATTTATTTTTGGTTTAATTTTGTTTCATCTAATTTATATTGCTTTATTATTCGTATTTTTATCGCGTTTCTATTTTTAAAGGGTTATTTTAAGCTTAATATTAAATTATAATCCAAAATTTATCTTTAAAAAATTAAGATACAGAGAAAAAATACGCAATTATAATTAATTGTTAATTTAATGCTAATTGAGTAAGAGTAGAGGGTTCTGTAAAAACATATTAACTAAACTTTTTAAACGTATTATTATTATAATGTGAAACATCATTTAACTCCTTTTCAACATTTTCAAAAAGGAGGGTTTTTAAACTCTTTTTCCTTTCACCCTTCCTTTGGAGGCTACAAGTTCATTAAATAAGGTCCAATGTATATACATAACTTAATATATAAAAATTTTTGTACAAACTTCTCGTCGTGTTCATTATTCAAATATTTTATGTGGTTACACGCTGAAAAAATAAAAGAGAGAAAACTTAATGAAAAAGTTATCTTTAACCCCCCTTCTCTCACTCAGCCTTGTATACGATTTATTAAAATTTAAATTAGAGGAAGAGGAGGTGCCCCCGAGTTTTATCAAGAAAACTTCTCTCCGAGGCCCCTTCTAACTTATGAAACTTTTATTGCCCCGCTCCTCTACTTGCCTAATGTTTGCTAAAATGAATTGCCTTCATTTTTTTTCTTCTCTCAGTCTTTTTTGCTCTCTTTGTCAATTTTATGTTTTTTATGATTTTTTGTTTAATTTAAAAAATATGAAAATGAGGAGAGGAAAAATTATTTGATGGTTGAAAAAAAATAATTGGTATATCTAAGAGCAGATTCTGAAACATTTTATGTATGAACCCGTACTATTATTTTTAAATTTAGTCTGAGCGCCTTCATTCGTAATGCATGTATAATTTCAATGGGAAATGTATCATTCAAATTCTCTCAATTTTAGTTTAGAGCTGCAATAAAAGTATGGCCCTCACATGTATACGAAAATTTATATGCTGCGATTAACAATTATTTTACACTCACTGAATAGTAAAAGAAATCATTTTACTCATTAAGATAATTACCTACACTAAGTTTAAGTGGAAAGACTATAATCATTATAAAATAACATCAATTAATAATAATATGTCATAATCTGTCTTAATAATATGACATCTTCCCCTTTCACGAGTTCCTTAATGAGGGTCTTAACTGCTTTGCTTGTCTTTTTTGTACTTTTCCGTTCAGGAGTACCATGTAGGTCAGTGTTCTTATTGTCTTAAGAACCTTTCCTTTAAGATATCCAGAGTTATCTGGTTTTCTGATCCACACACCTTGTCCCTCTTGTTACAGTTTATCTCTTGTTCCTTTATCGTAATACTTTTTTTGTATAGCTAGAGATATTTCAACTATTTAGTTCTTATTTCCAAATAGAATTTCAGCTGGAGTTCTTTCTGTAGTTTTATTAGGTGTTGATCGGTAAGATATTAAAAATTTGGATAGTCTAGAGTTGACGCCCTCTCCATTGCCTTTGGGAGCGTTAAACCTTCTGTGAAACGTTTGCACTGCTCCTGCTGCTAAGCCGTTACTTTTTGGCGATATGGAGGTACTCTAACATGATTGATTCCAGTATACTCACATAAGTCTTTAATAATGTCCGATGTAAATTACGGGCCGTTGTCTGGAACTATGATTTTTGGCAATCAAAAATAGACAAATATTGACTTCTTAAAGGCAAATATTGTTTGCCAAGTAGCAACAGTTTTGGTTGATGTAATGGAATGTAATGCTTGATGTAATGGTTGAGTGCTATGTAATGGAACTACTACAAATCATTTTGAGGCCGCGTCTACTAATTCTAACCAGTGTAACCTTTCGAAACGACTGGCAAAATCGATGTGCAATCTAGTCCATGGTTCATTAGGAATAGTCCAATATTGTAGTGGAACGTCGAGAGCGGCTGCCCTGTTCTGTTGGTATTTAACGCAATCTTCTTCTGACTGCTTCCTCTATATTAGTGTCTATGTATAGACTAGACACAAGGATTTCATCGCAGTAATCCCTGTGTGTCCTTCGTGTGAAATTGTCAGAATCCTCTCTTATTGTCTGGGTGTATTCTGCCTTTCCATAATAGTATTTTCTTTCATAAGAAAGTTATGCCCGCTTGTCAAAAAATATGTCAGCTCTTAGGTAAAAGTTCTTTAGGTAAATCTTTTTTTATCTGGCCAGCCAACTACTAAGTAGGATATTACTAACTTTAATTTTAATGTTCCGATTGAGCAAAATAAATAGACCGGTAAGCAGTTTATTGCAAATGCATCGAACTAATTTCTTTTAAATGATAGTACAAAAAAAACTTTGTACTTGCCTACAATTGCTACAGTAGGCTAAGGTCGGAAAATGTTTCATAGGAGGTGGTTTTCGAATCAATTCTACTAATATTTTTTAAAAAGCTAGCCTAATTAGACGAATAAATAAGAGCGAAAAATCCTGATAATGTTCCTTTTAAAACCATTCCATGTGTCCCTAAATTGTTGCGTTTCTATAATTTTACAAAATAGGTATTAATCATTACTCATCTGGTAATAAAGAGACAAAAATATATTCCTAAGCTTTTTACAATCACGAGTTTTCGATGATTCGTCCGTCATTAGCTCATTTTATTTTGTTTTTATCCCTACACATTAAAATATAAATTACTTTTTCTTTTTTTGTTTGTATTTTCAAGTAATAAAAGCAACACCTACGATAAGAAAAAAATCAAGTATATAAAAATGTAATAACACTGTTTATTTTATACTTAGGATACTTGTTTATATAGTGTATACGAAGTTTATTATTATTATATATTAGACGTTTACTTTATTTTGTTACAAGTTGTTATGTTCAGTGTATTATCACGGTGAAGCCTTTTTTCCCACAAGTCTATATTATAAAAATATGTTTTTTTATTCTCGAGTATAAAGAGTCGAGGTATCATTAGTCATACTCATACTTGTCTTAACCAAACTTTTACTCCCGAGTCTGCTTAAAATATTCCTTTTTTCTTCAGTTTTTTTCTTTAGGCTTTTTCCTCACTAACCTTTAGGCCTTGTGTTCTTTTTCATCCCTTACAAACTGAAGTCTATCCTTTTTTTTATCCCCTTCGATCTGTTTTTTTTTCTTTTATTTTGACCTCATTTTTTTTCTTTCAAAATGAAACAGTTTTTTCTTTAACATAAAATTAAAAGAAAATGAGAAAAGTATATTTATATAGGACCCCTTCCCGATGATCCTTTTTTAACTAACTGTAAATTTAGATAGCTTAATTAAAAAAGTAATAGAATAAAATTTTAACCAGCTCATTACTTTGTATAAAGTCAACTTTGGATACAACTTATTTTTCTTGAACAATACGTTATTTTATTCATTTAAATTTGGGTAATAATGATGTTTTTTTGCTGTAGGACATAAATTTGTTGTATGCTCCTAAGAATTGACCTTTAGAACTTGAGATCTTATACAAATTGATGCTATAACATCTAGAAATGATCTTTGAAACTATTTTAATAAATTTTATTAATCCTAATTAAAAATTAAATAAATGTTAAAATACCTTATTGTGTATAATAATAAGGTTTTAACTAAGAGCTTTTCTGTTTTTACTTTTCCTCATGTAGGTACTTAAGAAAAGTATTGTGTCTGCAAAAATATTCGAAACCGAGAAGTGTGTGAGTATGTATTATCATCGCAGTTCTCTGCGTAATTATGCGTAATTTAACTTTGGAACAAAAATCCATCTTTAGGTTTAGTTTTGCTAGCCGGAAAATAAAAACGTCATAAAATTGTTTTTATGACGTAACTAACCGTCAATAAAAACTCAGTCAAATTATGAAAATTCAATCTTTGGTCAATTTAAGATTTATCACGCATATAGTATTTATTAGAACAACACTAATAACTACTAAAACTAGCACACTAACGTACTAAGTTTTATTTTATTATCAGCATAATTTCAATATTTATGAAATTATTTGTTTACGTTTTTTAAAAATTAATAGATGACACAATAAAAATATTGTTACAATATTTGTCATTCGTTCACATAAATATTTGTCATTCGTAAAAATATATCCCGTTTAATGAAAAAAGTCTACTGATTTGGTAGTTACTCTGGCTAATGGCTAATTCGGATGTAGATAAAATTGTTTTGAATTTAACTCCATGTAATTTTATCGAAATCATAAGAATGTAATTTTTTCATAAAAACTTTTTCGTATTCATCGGTGTATTAAAGGCAATGACTGCACCATATTTATAGCAAGGAAAGGACCCTGTAACTGTAATATGGACTTCAAGGATTCAATAAAGAAATTAAATAATTCGAACTATGCTACTTGGAGTTTTAGAGTAAAGTTACTATTAATAAAAGAGGAAGTGTGGGATGTAGTTAACCAAGAAAAATCTAAAGATGTTACAAGTACAGACTGGGACAGTAAAAATAACTAGGCCATGGCTATTATTGGTCTCATGGTTGACGATGATCAGTTAGTTCACATTAAGAAGCTAAAGAATGGTGGGATGCATTACGCAAATACCACGAGAGGTCTACCTTATCGAATAAAGTATCGACATTAAAAAATTTATGTCGTATCCAAATGAGCGATACAGACGACATGCAATGTCATTTAAGTAAAATATTTAGCTTAGTCGAAAAGCTCAATAACATGGGTGATGAATTAGGTGAAAAACTTGTTGTTGCTTTCATGTTATCGAGTTTGCCAGAGAGCTATGATACTATTGTGATGGCGCTTGAAACAAGGCCAGAAGCAGACTTGACAATAGATGTAGTTCAAGAGCGCCTGCTTCAAGAATTCATGAGAAGGAAAGAAAATAAAACAGAAGAACTATTAGCTATGAGGGTAAACTATACTAGCAACCCTAGAAATTTAGGTGTCGCACTACAAAATATATATGTTCGTTTATTACATACAATCTAAAAGTTCTATAGCTGTGGAATTTGCTCTCTGAGGATATGTCAAAGTCAAAAAGTATTAAGGAAATTAAAATTTATTGCCCGTTAAAATTTTTAAATATAATAGTAAAGATTTTTAAAATAGCTCCTCTAATATTAAAATAAAAATTTTGAGAATCGATAGAACTATATATTTTTGTAATAAAAATGTTTTGTACAAATATTATATATATATACCTTTGGGTCTAATTTCAAGTCGAACGGTCAAAGTTATGATTTATAATAAATTATTGGTGACAGCAAAATAGGTTATCGTAGTTTGATAAATATCATCTCCTGGCCAGCACAACTAGACCTAATCTCAGGTTTTTGTGCCAAGTTCTAGTTCTCTATAGCATGAACGTAGATGGAGTTATGCGTGACATAGACATTCTTACTCACACACACAGACAGCATGCTGAAAATTAATATGAACGTCATGATAATGTTTGAAACGGATAATTTTGGTGAAACCTCGGTTTCAGATATTTACGGGTAATTCAATACTTTTCCTTCTACCTACGTTAGTAGGTGAGGAAAATTAAGTAAGTAGTAGTAGTAATATGGGGGGAGTGGTACTAATTACCAGGCAATAGGCCACGTTGTTTGGCCCTTTTTGCCAGCTCCCTAAGATAGTGTTCTACTCCTTTTAATTTCAAGTGTAGGTATATTTCATCTAATCTAGACAGAAGAGCTGTGGATTTCTATGGTTCCTCTCATGCTTTTTTCTAGCAATCATACATATTTTCAGTGACTCTTAGGCCCGTATTCAAAGACGTTTCCTAACATTTTCCTAACATTCTCCTAACTTTTTCCTAACATTTTCCTAACTTTTTCCTAACATTCTCCTAACTTTTTCCTAGCATTTTCCTAACTTTTTCCTAACATTTTCCTAACTCCTAACATTCTCCTAACATTTTCTTAACATTCTCCTAACATTTTCCTAACGTTCTCCTATCGTGTTTTAAAAGTCTTTTAGAGGCTTCGCATGATTTTATTTAGTAAGAACCTAAGGTAGTTATGTCAAAAAGTGATACCATTGTAAGTAACGTAAATATCGCAAAATATCAATGGTATTAACTTATTACCTGGATTTACGACACACTTTGTCATAAACAACAATGCGGCCTTGCTTTGGCGAATGTTAATATATTAGAAACTTTATTTACATATGTTTTTCAGTAAACAGTAGAGTTAATACAAATACAATGTTCAATTATTGTAACAGCTTTCATAAATAAAGCAGTATCAAGCGTTTCAAGTTTGAACGTGGACCAGGTTGTACGAATCCAAAGGTGTCTAAATGAAGACCTGTTTAATCAGTGCAACACTGTTTTCATTTTGCTAATCATTTACAACATTTTGTTTTTCGTATTTTGTCATCAAATTCATTTTTGTTTGTGTAAAATTGTTTTGGTATAATAATGGCTAAATTATTCACACCGGACCAACTGAATTTCCTGTTTGTATCGATAGCCCGCCACAAACAGACCATAGAAAATAAAAAATCTGATTGTGTTAAAAGAATTTCAGGGTAAACTCCCTAATAGTAAGGTAAGTGGATTAACAGTATTATGTAAATTTATGTAGATAGTTATTAATACGACAAAGTGTGTCGTAAATCCAGGTAATAAGTTAATAACATTGATATTTTGCGATATATCACGTTATTTACAATGGTATCACTTTTTGACTTAACTACCTTAGGTTCTTACTAAAAAAAATCATGCGAAGCCTCTAAATGACTTTTTAAAACACGGGAACGATCATTTAAATTTCGTGGCTTAAAAACATTTCCCTTACCTAAACCTAAGGTGAGTGTTAGGAAAATGTTAGGAAAAAGTTAAGTGTTAGGAAAATGTTAGGAGAATGTTAGGAAAATGTTAGGAGAATGTTAGGAAAATGTTAGGAAAAGTTAGGTGTTAGGAGAATGTTAGGAAATGTTAGGAAAAAGTTAGGAGAATGTTAGAAAATGTTAGGAAAAGTTAGGAAAATGTTAGGAAAACGTCTTTGAATACGGGCCTTATAGTCTAGTGAAAACTAGGAAAACACGTGCCCTCGCTGTTAAACTAAACCTCCATACACTTTAAACTGCAAGGTAGACACACTATAGTATTATAATGAACCTACTATGAGGGTCCTAAATTTTGCCTATACCCAGTTTCATTTAGGGTAAGGGATCTTTAACGAGTACCTGACATCGCACAGGCTCGAGACCACCGGCTTTACGTCCCTTCTGAAGGACGTGGTACGCAGAATTTTTATCCTTCTCATAAAAATCCTAGAGGCCCGTGCTAGGATTGAACCCATGACTAAATAAACTCGGAAGTTTTAAGTCCACGGGTGACTCCGAGGAAAATTAAAATCTATTGTTTATTATATTATCGGAGAAGGAAATAATCAACATACCCTGGATATATTATTTCCCTTGATTCTGACTTGAGATTAAACTATTTGGTTTCCGAGGCCTCGCTTATAAGTCCAAGCATTACAATTCCAATGGCTAACACATAAAAACCAACAAAACTGCTTGGGGGCAAGTTCTGTGGTCCATCGTTTTTGCTAAACTATTTTTATGCATCATTTGCTTGATGTTAATACATCAAGCAAATGAGCAAGAATTGCTCTCTTTGTATATATTATGATATATACAAAGAGAGCAATTCTTGCTCATTTGCTTGATGTATTAACATCAAGCAAATGATGTTAATACATCATTTGCTTGATACAAAAGCTAAAACATTTGCTTGTTTTAGCTATGCTATGATGTATGCAAAGAGAGCAACTCTCGAAAAACAAAGGCTTTCATATTCAATGAAAAAATAGAAATTCATTTTACAATATTGCTATATTCCTTTACATAGTTTAGTGTTAATTACCTGCAATAATTAAAAATTGGATATTTAATGATATAGGTATTTTGTTGAAACCCTCCGATGAATAATTCTTTCATTACTAAGCCTTTGTAAAAAATGACAAGTGCTGAAGTTGAAAACAGCTTTCCTTTGTATTTCAACAATGAGCTCCTTTTTTCTCTGTTTTAAAATATAGACTGTAATATAGTGGCTTTTTCTATTCATAATTACTATCTTAATTAATAACTGTACAAATTTTGTGTCGTAAAGAGAATTATTGTTAGAGGAGTAGTAGTACTATTGTTGTTATAATCTTGCTTATTTTTATGTTGACTCAATGGCAACAGGTTATTATTTTTACCGTTTACAGGTTTCAGGTACAGGTTTCATTTTTACCGTTGGTATAAATTATATAGGAGGCCGATGGGCCGCGAAGCGGCCCCCATTTTAATCGTAATAGTCAAAAAACGTGATTTGTTGACATAGTGTTAATGTATATCAATCGATAAAACCTAAACTAATGCTGATAATAAATTTTAAACTTCATATATGTGTGCATCATACATATTGTTATATGTTGACATAAATCAATCAGACTGTAAAATTATTAGGACTTTATATTAACCAACAATTATATTTTAAAAATCATATAAAAAATGTAGAAGGTCAGCTGGCTTCTAAAACTTACTTACTTTACTTACATTGGACTTATGTAAGTATGTAAACTGCTACATTATGACTAAGTATGACTGGCTACAGATGAACTAAAGGCCCTTTTTTATGCTCAAATCCATTATTGGCTCCAATATGGTATTTTGTTTTGGTATAATAGTGTAAATAGAATTTTCATTATGCAAAAAATATGCCTCAGAATTAGTATAAGAAACCTGATAGGTCATCTTGCAGAGATCTTTTCAGGGTATCGAGAATTCCTACATTAACTACTGTGTATATTTTAGAGCTAATCAAGTTTTACCGAAATAATAATACTTTGTTTGATAGCAATAAAATTGATCATAATTATGAAACGAAGCATAAAAGCACTCTAAAACCAGATAAACATAGAAGTAGTTTGTATGAGAATTCCACTCATTATAAAGTAGTGCAAGTCATATATGAAAACCAGCTACATAAAAAGAAAAGTATGATTTGCAAGATGAGAAGTACTTAGATGTTGTAAAGGCTTTTCTTATAGAGAAAGTTCTTTACAACCTGAAAGAATGTTTTGATGAAATTATACATTTAAAGTAGCACTGTATGTATGGTAAAATTTGATTTCTTATTTGTATATATATTTTTTTATAATAGTTGTAAATAGATTTTTTAGTGTGTTTTTTGACGCAATCTGTTCCAAAAATAAGTTTGGTTATTGGCAATAAAGATAAATTTATTTATTTACTAGTATTTGTGTAAATTTCAGCACAATCAATGAATATTTTGAAGTTTTATGATTTTTTAAAATTTACGCTTAATCATTATTGTGGGTCAATGACGTCACACATATGTAATAAACAATAGAATTTGGGACATTAAAATGGTCGATTTTCGCACCAAATTTTATTTTGATTCGATAAAGCGTTAGAATGTTATCGTGTCCCATAGAAACGTCTTGGTACAATATCTCGTCCATGCATACATACATTGCTATAAATTGCTGTGGATGTCGGAATAGAGGTTCACATCGCTCACAAGATTGCTAATGTATATTATAAGAAACGTTAAAAGGAAAATTCTTCGCTTGCTAGATTGTTGAAATTAAAAAATTTTGTATGTAGTAATAAAGGCTTGCTTCGTTAGCTGATAAATTCGTTATTTAATATATTTGAAGGAACTCGCTTCGCTCGCTAAAGGTCTAAATAAATTAAAATATTTATCTAAGCACATTAAATAAAATATTACATTATATTTTCATTATATTCACAAATAGTTTAGTAAATCCCCACTCCTGAGGTTTCATGGACTCCTATCTCTGTCTTTTGTCAAAGAGTGCTGAAAACTAAACCCGCAACACTTTTACCAAAATTTGCAGCTATGACCCCCTCCCCCCCCCCTTGCCCACTCTCAACAGAAAAACTCCTGGTAATAAGTGTTAAAAAGAATCAAATGACGTATTAATAGTGCACAAGTTTTTACCTAAAATAATACACCAAGAATAAAATTTTAAATAGGATTATGTAATAATTACACATACTTAAATTACTAGTGTTATGTTTTAAATTATATTAATTGCATAAAGTTAATTATAATTACAAAAAGTTTACTCACAAACTTGGATACTTTTTCGTGTCTGTATTACTTTCTTTTTATACCCTTGGGCCCTTAACTAAGTTTTTCACCAATTTAATTTAATTAACGTTGCAATTAAGTTTTATTAAAAGCAATCTATCTAAGTCACTGATGTTGGCTTTTCTTGTTCTTTTATTTTTCTAATTTATATTTTTGAAAAGAAAAGTATTGCAATAGGCCTTTACATACAGTTAATTGTTACAATTAACGAGAGGAATCCACTTGTTCTGATCCTCTTAATTACTTACTCTCATACGGAATCAGAACGCCGTTCATTCATGTTCTTTCCGAAAGAAACTGAAATTCATTATGTATTGGCTGATATTTTAAAGCCGTACAAAATAAAACAAATTTTGTAAAGTGCTGTAGGTCCACGTTTATTGGTAAAAAATAATATTATATATATATATATATATATATATATATATATATATATATATATATATATATATATGTCAGAGGGTATACAAGACCGTCAGACACAAGGTAGGGGTGAACTCAGTGCTGGTCTCTAGCGGCAGCTCTGGAAAGAACTCTTTAGCAAAACATACTTTCTACTTTTTTAAGTTGTTATTATTATGGTATCATCTTTATTATTACCATTATAACGTCGCGGTTACATTTACTTGAAATTAGTGTTTATTGTATAGAAAATATACTTGGATAAATTAGTCAAGTGCCAGGAGTAAGCGACAGGAGCGTATTCTAGTTGTTCGCATAGTCAAACAACTAAATTATATATTAGCGCTCCTGTTAACTAGCTACGGAACTAACATTTTCTTGATTGAAATAATGAATCCCATGACCATCTTATATACCGTAATGTGTTTGCGAAAAATTCGAAACCAGGATGTCACCGGAATTGTCCGTTTCAGGCGTTTTTAAGGCCTTCTGAGTGGCTTTCGCATTGTTGTCTGTCTTTATGTGTGTGTAGGTGTATGTGTGTGTGCCTTTTATCATCGTTGCGCCCAGTGTATTATGGCTAGAGAGTTGAAATTTTGTGCAAAAATCAGTCTACCGCTGTAGTTAACCCAATATTAACCAGCAATAATGACTCAGCAAAAATTTCGAAAAATCATAACTCGCGGTAAAATGATGCGATCCGATTGAAATTTGGCACGCATTTAGCCATGTATAAATCTAACATATGTGCTCATGTTTTATTTCATTATCAGCATTAGTTCAATTTTTATTGAGCGATTTGTATACATTTTTTTAAAAATATAAAAAAATCGAAAAATAATACAATTAAGTTGAAATTTGGAACAAATGTATCCCTTGACGTAATAAATATGCACATTATGCTAAATATTCCTACGCACATCCTCACTACTTCAAACTTCTTCGCTCGCCCTCAGAATATCTGAGGACAATCGATCTCTGATCGCATAATTTTTCCGCGTTTTATGATTTTTCGGAATTTTCGCTGAGTCATTTTAAATATTTGAGTGGTTTCATGACGTCATAAAAAATATTTTCTAAATAGCACAACTACTGCACTAGACTGATTTTTGTACAAAGTTTCACTTGTTTGCAAACACAATAATTTTTCTATATACCTGCAGTATAAATGAGGAAAAGAAAAAAAAATGTTTTAGTTTGCCGTACTGATGATGACATATTAATGATTTGGAAAAGTTGGCTTAATAAAACTGTTATTTATTTATTGGATCGAGTACTCGAGCTTAGGAGGTGTATAAGAATATATATATATATATATATATATATATATATATATATATATATATATATATATATATATATATACAACAGTATGTATGCTATTTTTCTTTTTAAGAAATAAAGAATTTCAGATTCTTATTCCTAGAATGAATTAATTAATACTTTAGGAAGTGAGTATAAATAAATAAAATATTAATCTTTAAAAATTCGTCTTTTTTTAAGGAGATACATGTAATGGAAACAAGGATTTATTTAATTTAATTTTATAATCTTGTTAATTTACGGTTTACTAATTTAAAATAGTTATCAAAAATGGATTACTTTTTAGAGTTGAATTGTAGTGAAAAAACAAAACATAATTAAGTAAAATTTTCATAAAATAAGATAGTCATAATGATAAGACTTAGACATTTATGGCTTAAACTCTATTTTCTCAACAATGCCTCAAAAACTTGTGAGAACACTGAGAGGTAATTTTTAAAACTTAAAGTAAGAAGACAAATTTTTGACAAGTACAAAAAGAGTTTTTAAAAGATTGGGTACTTCGCCAAATTTAAAAAGTTTTAGGGGTTTTTTTACAACCTTAACTCAAATGTACAAGAAAGGGATCAAAATTTCGCTAAAAAACTAGAATTCTCATTTTCAAATAGTAAACTTTACTAAAAGAAAACTATTTCTCTCATTTGTTTAATTTAAAAAGGAAAAAGTAAATTAAGTTTAGATAACCGGGACAAAAAAGGAACGCTTTCTAGCTTTCTATTTTGAATTCCCTAAAAGCAAGTCTTAAAGTTTTGGGTCCCAGTCCCCAAGACCCAAGACTATTTAAAAAGGAGACTTTTAAAGTTGTAATGGCAGCTATAAATTTGTAAGAAAATGAGTTAAAAATTTTAGTATTTATTTAATTTTTTTGAATGAAGTATTTAAGGAAAAAATTACGATGCTTTAGAATTGCGAACTTTCAAAAGTATTAGAATTGCGTATACTGAGATTACTGGTGTTGCGGACGAAGATGTCTAAATTCCAAACGCCCTTTCCCTACAGTTATTTTTATCTATTTTTACTTTTCCTCGTTTATACCGTAGTAATATATGAAAAGTATTGTGTTCCCACTAAAAATTCAAAACAGGGATATCACCTGAATTATCCTCCTGAGTAGTTTTTAGTCTGCATGTTGGTGTGTGTCAGGTATCCTAGGTAGTTCCCAGTGTATTTATAATAGAGAGTTAACACTTGATGCAATAATCAATTTCTGCTATCCAGATAAAATATGACGTCATTATCCGGCAATAATGACTCAGCAAAAATTTCGAAAATTCATATAACGCGAAAACATGTTTCGATCGATGTTAGACTGTAGTCAAAATCGATTGATATTTCGAAATTTCGATGACATTTTAAATCAATATCTTTATTTACACAGCGTTCTTATTTAAAACTTTAAATAAGAGAGGGTTTCCTTTACTGTTCAATTACCCTCCTAAAATCATTTTGAGTTTTTAATAAAAACATACTTTTTTGAACTCCTTTATATTGTTCTTTCTTAGTGGACATTATACTTTTACATATTTATAATAAAACTATATTAAATACTTTTTAATTAAAAATTAATAAGAGGATTATTTAGCTGTTAAAAATGTTAATGTCACTTTCTTAACACTAATTAAAACAAGTCCGACGTATTCAGTTTATTCCATAATAAAATAAAAAAATATGTTAAGTAAAGCATAATAATAGGAGGGCTTAAGCAAGTCCTTATGTACTTGATCCTGTTTAATCCTTAAGGGCTCCAGTCTGTTTTAAAAGGACCTTTACTTTTTTCCCCTTCGGTGAGAGAGAAAAAAAGGATTAACCGGTATTATAAGTCTATATAAAAAGGCAAGTCCGGAGAGCTTGAAAAAATTATATTTTGAAAACAAGTTTACTATGTGTTTATTATATTTTTTTCTAGAAAAATGGGTCACAATTATTACTTCTACCTCTTAAACTGTTCAAATTAATTGTAGGACTTTATATTGTTTTAAAATTTAAACCCTTGAAGGTGAAGAGAAAAATCCCAGGAATTATATGAAAAGCACTTGATTTTTTTAATACATTTTTTATTACGTACTCAATCTAGCTGTTTTATGTGTTGTGTGTTTTATGCTCTAGTTTTTCATTAAAAACATGTCACGTTATTTTTGAAATTTAACTTGAAATTAGAGGATTAAGCTTCTGAAATAGGTTAGGATTTAAGAGTGCTTTTGAGAGGTTTGGATTCTTTAAATTGTGACATTTTTATGTTAGAATAATCAGGCTGAGTTATAATTCCTCTCATGGCTCATATTGCATGAGATAGGTATTGTTGAGTTACTAATCTTATAAGTAATTATTTATTTTGGTTCTTTCTTATAATTAAATCATTCCTGTGTAAACAGGTTTGGTTATAACTTTTTATATAGAAATCTAAAATTTATTTATATATTAACGTAACTTTATATAGGTATCAATTTGAATTTTCTGTTATTATTCTAAGCCTACTACTCTTATAGAGGATGGCTAACCCCTGTCCTGGTTAGCCTACTATTCTAGTACAATAAGTGACCCAGAAGAAACCTACGTGTTGTTAAAATTCGCTAAATATATCGTAAAGTGCCATGTAATAATAAATAACAAATAATACAAAACAAAATAAATGCATTAGGAACTCTGTTTGAGAGGGTCTTAAGCCCACGAATCAGTGTCCACTAGCGGCGACGCCGAAGAGAAGTTCAGGATCAAAGCACCGTGTCCGGGAAGCTGCTAGGGGCCGAAGGTCCGTGTTTTAATCGATCATTAACGTACGATACGGAATGCTTCAAGAAACAAAATAATTAAAAATACTGACCTTTCAGCCCGTATTCATCAAAATTTAATTGAAAATTGAATTAAATTGAAAAACGAGCCTTCGGCACGAAGCTACTATGACCACATTTGTTGTTTTATTATTTGTTGTTCTTCTTTAATTTTATGACTTCATAACTAGGATTAAAGACGTCATAAATGTATCAAAACAACTTGTTGTTTTGTTCAAGACCCAAGAGCCAACTCTATCATCCGAACATTCTTATAAACTTCATTTTCATAATGAAAATTCGCAGATATAATTAAAGCGAAATGTGCCCCTACAGCTGAGTTTTGCTTCCACCTTGCATAGAATAAACTATTTTAAGAGCAATCTGTCTCGACATAGTTAAGTAATAAAAAAACGACTTAAACATAAAAAATTAGGCTAGGAATCTAATTATATTAGGGTTTTTAAGAAATAAATTAAATGTAATAGCAGTATATATAAGTTAAACGTATTAGGTATTATTAAGATATTTTATCAAAAAACTATTTTGCCTTCCTATGCAAACCCCAAATTATTGAATTGGAAACAGGCCTACCACTTATACATACAACAGCCTTAAAAATACACTTTGATTATGTATATAATGTTCTGACAATGCCAGAGGATAGATTGCCCATCTTGCCAGGGAAATAATCAAGCGAAAAGTGTTTTGGGTAAAAGAATGGGAACATCTATTTAATATGCATATGTGCTAAAATAAAAATAAAATCTTTATTTAATACATCATTTTAGTTAATAAGTAGCCAGCAACTCTCCTCCTGACGTTAAAATATGGACCTGGAGTAGGCTGTTTCTTTATTTTGTGATCAATTGTAAAAAAAAAAACATTTTTATATAAATAAATAGTATTTTATTCTATTCTATTCTATTCTATTCTATAAGTTAAACGTAAAAGCTGTTTAACTGTTGTATGCATACC
This sequence comes from Microvelia longipes, assembly GCA_018340805.1. Lineage (NCBI taxonomy): Eukaryota > Metazoa > Arthropoda > Insecta > Hemiptera > Veliidae > Microvelia > Microvelia longipes. The sequence continues at coordinate 41,123,365 of JACMZG010001863.1, read as the reverse complement.
AGGTTAGATGCATTTAACACTGATAAATTGATATCAATAGTTTCAGTTATTGTTACTTGTAATAACAAAGTTAGCTGCAACTAATATGTCTCGACAATTAAACTTCCACTTCAATTACTCCACTAATTGTGTTTGTGTAATTGACACCTTTAATTAAATAATGCCGCTAATTACGATGTTTGATTTGGTCGTGTGGGGATACATTCTAAAAATTTAAATTCTCAAGGATTAAATTCAGAAACTTACTTATATAGCTTATAACTTATATGTATACTTATATAGTTAGTTATATAGTTATATACTTATATAACTATATACAAAGAAATTAAGAATTTGTCCCTCTTGTTGTTGTATTGCCTGCTGTATTTTTGGTTTTTCTTAGTTAATAAGGTAATGTAAAATTGTGTTGCTTAGTTGGTATAATACGACACACGGCTGAAATCAGTTGACAGCGTAAGAAAATAATGCAAGGGAGCCAATAACGTTATTCCTGGGTGTTAAACCACCCCCTCAATTTCAAATAAGGCTAACTTTATCTGTTCCTCAACACTATTTTCCCACATGTGTTACACTATAGGTTATTTTTATATATTTTTCTTTAAAATTGTCAATCGGTATTTTTTCACATAGAACTATGAAAGTTTCAGTGCTTTGCAGAAGTTTTTATCTAGCCTTAAAGCCGATGCTTAAAAACTTTCTTATCTTTCAAGACTTAGCCAAGGAACACACCTTTATTTGCCTCCAGAGGCATTGTTAAGGGTTCGATTGGAGAAATTTGAGGACAGAAATACTTATCTGCCCTCAAAAATAACTTTAAGCTTATTTAAGTAATACTTGTTGTGTAGACGTTTCTATGGGTCACGATAACTTTCGTACGATTTATTGGATCGAAATTAAACTGTGTAAAGAAATCAACCTTGTTAATGTCCCGAACCCTATCGTTTATGATATATGTGTGACGTCATTAACCCAAAATAATTACCCCACAAAGGTTTCAAAAAATCACAAATCTTCATATAGTGTTTAGATTGGGCTGCAAAGCGGCCCTCAGCGCCGAGGCTGCGGAGCAACAAAGACGCCGAAGACCTGCTGTTTTTTACTTTTCTTTATGTACACTCACTTCTTTTTGTTGTGGAATGTTGACAGTTCTGATGAATCTCTGCTCCTTTTTTTATTAATGAAATATTTTATTAAATTATCATTTATTAACCTCATTTGTGATTTGATTAAATACATTACGGTGCACGTTTTAATAAAAAGCGTCAAAGGTCTGATTAAATAACGTTATTTGAAAGTTTGAAATATTAATTATATGTTTAGAAACTAGTTAGAAAAGTTTTAAGATTCAAACAAGAAATGTAGTTGGGAGTAGCAGAGCAATTAATTAAAGTGTTAACTTTACAATAAAGTGGAAAGGGATTAGACATGAAGGCAGATTTGATTAACAAGAAGCCCTTTCTACGTCCTAACAGAGTCCAGTTCTTAGGGTGTGACGTCACAATTTCCTAACCATTCCTTTTTGAAAACCAGTGGGTCCATTGTAGCTCTAGGTCCGGAAACTCAGAGGGTTTTCTGGAGCGCCTTAGAGATCTCTACGAATTACCCGACAAACTCAAAATTATCCCTTTCAAAAGTCTGTAAGAGGCATTATTTGAGAGGAAAGTCGAGAATCATCCTTAATATCGATCTGGTTTGGAGGGAAATGTGGCGGAAAGCAGACCGTCCCCCGGACAAACTAGACCGGATATCCGGCTATCAGACATACCTCTCTAACTCCCTGAGCACTATCACTCACAAAAATACTCCTCTTGTTGTCCTTCTCAAAAATCCCTTTAAAAGTCAACAATTTATTTCTGAAATTTCTCTTCTTCCCTTAGATTTTCTCCGAACAAAAAACCTAATCAACTGGGCCAATAAAATAACTTGTTCATTTATACTTCTCTAAATCTATCCAAGAGCAGACAATATCTTTCCTAGAAATATCTTCTTGCTTAATTAAGCGAAAATATATTTTGTAAATAGTACTAAGGGAAAAAACTTATTTGTATACTTTATGTTTTCAAATGAAAAACATATCATAATATTTAATCTAGAAATCTCTATTGAAATAAGATTTAAGCAGAGCGTGGCCATTTGCAGCAATAAATTTATTTTTTAATCCTATAAGTCCATAAAGTTTTTGTTAAAAAAGGTTTCTTTGAAATGTTAAATTCTTTTTCTTTTTCCTCTCCTACATCTGTTGATATATAGCAAAAGTATTCCATTCACCTTAACAATTTGAAACTTATTTCATCACCTAATAGCTCTGAATAATAAAAGAAAGAAGTCTCTCCACGAACAAAACTTTATTGGCAAAGCACTTCCAACCTAACTAGAGGCTATCATCAGTGCAAAACTCACTTCAGTCTGACTCTAATACGAGTGCAAAACCCACTTCAGTCTGACTCTAATACGAGTGCAAAACCCTTCAGTCTGACTCTAATACGAGTGAAAACCCACTTCAGTCTGACTCTAATACGAGTGCAAAACCCACTTCAGTCTGACTCTAATACGAGTGCAAAACCCACTTCAGTCTGACTCTAATACGAGTGCAAAACCCACTTCAGTCTGACTCTAATACGAGTGCAAAACCCACTTCAGTCTGACTCTAATACGAGTGCAAAACCCACTGAAATACCCACTTCAGTCTGAAATACGAAGTGCAAAACCCACTTCAGTCTGACTCTAATACGAGTGCAAAACCCACTTCAGTCTGACTCTAATACGAGTGCAAAACCCACTTCAGTCTGACTCTAATACGAGTGCAAACCCACTTCAGTCTGACTCTAATACGAGTGCAAAACCCACTTAGTCTGACTCTAATACGAGGTGCAAAACCCACTTCAGTCTGACTCTAATACGAGTGCAAAACCCAGTCTGACTCTAATACTAAACTACGAGTGAGTCTGCTAATACGAGTGCCCACTTCAGTCTGACTCTATTACTCGTATACCTAGTAAGAAAATATACACTCACTTCTCTACTTCTTTAACATCTCAATGGTTTTGCACTGATGATGGCCTCTAATTATGTTGAAAGCGCTTTGCCAATAAAGTTTTGTTTTGTGGAGAGACTTATTTTCTTTTATTATTTATGATGGATTCCTTTCACGCTCATTTTACTAGTATAATAACTCTGAGGTCTAGCATAGCAAGATCTAAGTAATACTAGTTTAAGGTAAACACGAAATTTTGAGGATAAGCGATACAAGTCCGATGTTGTAAGGAAACGTATCGAGGTACCCGGAATTGATTTGTATCCAATTTGACTTGAGAGCCGTCTAGCCTTGAATTGCTAGTCCTGGATTTGACCACAATTACAATGATTATAAATAAATTAGACAATATATTGTTGACAATCAATGTTTAGTTTTACTAAACATTTTTACTCTCTGAATGTACCAAAATCTTTAAAAGGTAATTTTTACTAAATCGGCAATTGGTCTAACATTTATTCAAAGCTTGACTTTACCGGTTAGTAAGATTTGACTCCGTTAGTATTTAGTAGTAGTAGTTGAACTCCGTTGGTTAGACTACTTTGAAAATGGCTTTGTTGTTAAAGTGTTTTACAGAGTTCCTTTAATTAAACATACTTGGTTGCTGCAGCCAAAAGGAGTAGTTACGCATACTCCTTACCATAAGAAAACCGAATCAAATACTCATATCTTTAGAGGACTTCCAATAAAAATAACCTATAGTACGACACACGGCTAAAATCAGTTGACAGCGAGGGAAAATTGTGTAGAAAAACCAATAAGATTGGCCTGATTTGAAATTGCAGGTGTGGTTTAACATCCAGGACTAACCTCATTGGCTCCCTCACATTATTTTTCCACGCTGTCAAATAATTTTAGCCGTGTGTCGTATTAAAATGGCAGTAGGTCTTATATTTTTGTACTTTTTCTAATTTATTCTAAGGGTGTATTTTATTTACCTTTCCCACGCTTTTCGTCAAATTTGTTGTCCATCCAATTGCCATCAAACAATTAAAAAAAAGCTACAGTTGATGTGTCCAAACTTGTTTAAGTGGTGGTTAATTAGCCTAAAATTACGCTGATTTTTTTGTAGTATAATAAAATATTACGGAAAAGTATTATTGAAAAATAAGAAAAAAATTAACCTTGTTAAGGAATTGTTTGAGGTTTTCCACGATACTTATTATTTTTACACTCTTTTTATTATTATTCTATAGATAAACTTTTTAATTATTTTTTAATGAAAAATGAGAAAAATCTGCATTCATTTTTAGTTAAAAAGGAGAAATATTTTTTTAATTATTTTTATTTTAACAACTTTAGAGCTTTTTGGATTGTTACGAATTGTAAAAATAATTAAATAATTAATGGAGATTTTAGTCCTTTTAAATTTATTGAAAATAAATTGTTGAAAAACTTTCGTCCAGGAATCCTGAGCTTCGTCAGTTCCTGAAATTGACAAAAAAGTTTGTATATTGTAATAGTACGATTGTACGATTGTAGTTTGTGTATTGTAATCGTATTGTAATAGTACGATTACAAACTCTTTCGTTTTTTTGTCAATTTCAGGAACTAACGAAGCACAGGATCCATGGGCAAAAGCGTTTCGACCATTTATTTTTAATAAATTTTAAAGGGCTAAAGTCTCCATTAATTATTTAATTATTATAACTTATAGATGGTAAGCCGCCTCTGTGGTCGAAGTCATTATGGCGTCAATTATTAAACTGACTTTTGACACCACGGAGGTCTGGGGTTCACATCCAAGGTTACGCTCTCAGTTTATATAAGATTATTGTTCAAATAACTTATTGCCAACTTTAGATTACACTTTGAGCGTAAGGTGGTTCCCGCAGGGGTTATACCTGATGGGCCGCAAGGCTCTAAACAGGTATTATTATTATTATTATTATGTTTGAATTTTTATTTTTCTCAGATTTAAATCTGGTATTTTTATAAGGTGATAGACGGGTCAATGCCAAGCCTATTTTCCTTTTTAATTCTGTCTTATATTATTTTGATACTACCGAGTTTTGCAAAACATGAATAGTTGACACAATATAATTGTGCGAGAGACACCAAGGAAATGTAACAAGCAAAATGCAATGCTACATTTGGGAACTGTTCCATCATTCGACATTCGTCATACTTGATGGCTCGACATAATGTCATGTCCCACTCTGTTTCGTTACGTCTAACTCATCAGGGCGCCGACAGAGCCTGAACTCACTCTGACCTTCAATTAATTCCGAAGAATATAATGTGAAGTACTTACCAAGAGACGAGCGGTGCTCTCTTACCGCCATCATGCATGGGCAAGCAAAACATATATCATTTTGATACTACCGAGTTTTGCAAAACATGAATAGTTGACACAATATAACATGTCTCATCATCTCAACAGGCTCTGTCGGCGCCCTGATGAGTTAGACGTAACGAAACAGAGTGGGACATGACATTATGTCGAGCCATCAAGTATGACGAATGTTGAATGATGGAAGTGTTCCCAGATGTAGCATTGCATTTTGCTTGTTACATTTCCTTGGTGTCTCTCGCACAATTATATTGTGTCAATTCTGTCTTATGTCACGTCGTCAGTCTGAAGGAATTTTCTTACAATATGACATGTGTTGATAATTGCTGCTTTCTGAAGGGATTTATAAACATATGGGCTGATATCTAACTTATTTAGGCTTTCGTGAAGGCTGAATGGAACAACTCCGGTGGAAGAGAGTACTATTGGTATTATTAAAATTTTATCCATTTTTCATAGCTGCTGAATTTCTTTAGCTAGTTCTGAATATTTGTTTATTTTTTCATTGTATGTATTTAAAAGATTGTGATTGTTTGGTACAGCAATATCAATCAAGTAAGTTATCTTTTTTTCTTTAATTACTACAGTGATGTCGGGCCTGTTGGAGTAGTAGTAGTAGTAGTAGTTTATATTAAATTAAATTAAATTAATTAAATATGTATATTTATACATCAATAAAGAAAAACAGATTAACAATTTTACATGCATGATTGATGTAAGAGTCCTCAAGAAATGATTCTGAGCGAGGACTCTGCTTAGAACCCGTACAGATTATATTTTATTTATACAATTTTGTTAATTCGTAATAAATATTTAAATTTGAAACAAACAATTTTTATTTACAATTAAAAAAAATAAAAGGAGGGAGAGAAAAAGTTAGAGAGAGTGAGAGAGAGAAAGAGAAAGAGAGAGAGTGAAAGGGGGGAAAGGTGGTGATACAGAGTATTTACCACAAATTAATATTAGAGGCTGTTGCTATTTATTTATATGCCATTTATTTAAAATGGCAGATAAATAAATAGCATACAAATAAATATAAATTATTTTTCTATGGAAAAGTTATTGTTTATGTTTTTATACTTATCTTATTACTATAATATGAAACATTATGAAATAGTGATTCTTAACTTGTATGTTAGACTGACTATGCATAGTGTTATCAAAGTCTAAATTATATATTAGTGTGTTAATATAATATTATAATATGATAATTATTTTATGTTGTTATAATATACTTTTTTATTTATTATTATCAATTTAATGTACGTATTTCGGTATTTAATTTTATACTATTTGTTTTAAGGTTATTAAAAAATATTATTTTTATTTATTGGTATATTTAGGTCTTTATATTATTTTTGTATCAATTTTTAGGTTTGTTAGAGGATATTGATTCAAATAAATATTTACTAAGAGCTTTTTTAAATGCATTTAATTTTTTATCAGATTTAAGTAAAATTGGTAATTCATTATAGAAAGCAGGTCCTTTATAGCAAGCATGGTTTTGCTTTTTTGATGTCTTGCAGAATGGCGGAACAACTGTTAATGTTTCTTTACCTCTAGTTGGATAGACGTGTGACATTAGTATTTTGTCACTTTTATAATAATTTATAAGAACAGATTTTTTGAACAACTGTGAAAGTGGCAAAACACCGAAGTCTATAAACAAGTCATCAGTGTTAGATGTTATAGGTCTAAATAATATTATTTTGATTATTCTTTTTTGAGCTATATATAAAGGTTCTAGGTGTGTTTGCGCTGCGCTGCCGTACGCTATTATTCCATAATAGAGGATTGATTCTACGAGCGCGTAATAAACAGAACGCAATACTTGTATTGTTACGAATTTTCTTAATTGTACAAAACTGTAGACCATTTTCCGTAATTTTTTTACTATCAACTCTATATGGTTACAATAATTTAGGTTTTGATCAATATGAAGGCCTAAGTATTTTATAGTTTGTGTTTTTCCTATTTCATGACTGCAATTGCAGTTATTATAATTATTAAGTAAACAGTCGGGAGAATGTACAAGGACTTTGCACCCAGGTGTTGGCTGATTTCGAGAGTCATTGAAAAAGTGACGAATTTCGTTTTTTCTAAATTCAGTGATAAACGCTGACATGTCAGCCACCAATGAACTATTGATAAGCCACGAGAAGCTTTAGAAAAAGTCTCAATCCAGGTGTTACCACTAAAATTTAAGACGCTGTCATCAGCAAATGCTTGAGAAAAGTTATACACTTCATCCATGGTAAGCATTTCATTCACATAAATTAAAAATAAAATAGGCCCCAATACACTTCCTTGGGGCACTCCTACCCCGCTTGTTAACACAATTGAGTCACTGAGAGTACCTGCTACTTTAACTTGTTGAGTTCTGTTTGTGAGATAACTCTTAAACCAATTATAGCATGTTCCTCTGAATCCCATATCATACATCTTACGTAACAACATTGTGTGACTGACAGTGTCAAAAGCCTTTTGCAAGTCTAAGAAGACTGACAAAACATTCTGACCTACATCTAATTCGTCCACAATCTGTTTCGTGAGGTTATATATGGCATCAGAAGTGCTTGTATTTATTTAAACCCAAACTGATTCGCAGCAATCAAATTATGCTTATACATGAAGTTAAGCATTCTAGATTTCATGCACTTTTCAAGGATTTTTGAAACATTAGAGAGGAGAGAAATAGGCCTGTAGTTAGAAGAAATCGACGGATCACCCTGTTTAAATATAGGCGTCACAATAGTTTGTTTTAGCTTATCGGGAAATATACCTGAAGTTAGAGATAAACTACATAAATATTTAATAGGCTCGCTTATATTTTCTATACTAGCTTTGAGATATTCTGATTTGATTCTATCACTTCCAGCAGATTTGTCATTTTTTAATTCTTTTATGTACTGTTTTATTTCTTTTAATGTAATTTCATTTAGACGAATGGACTTGACTATATTAGTTTTATTTATGTATTGTGAAAAATGCTGAGTTTTTGACCTGTAATCCGGTAATTTGTTTGTCAAATCAATACCAATAGTAGAAAAAAATATATTTGTCCAAAGTATATGTCATCTGAATGACATATACCTTGAACATGTAAATTTAATATATTGTTTTGATGACATTAAGTGTCAAGATTTAAAATATTTGTGAGTTGTTAATTTTACTGTCCATTTGTTAACTGTTCTGTTCAATATACGAAGTTAAAATTGAACCTGTTGTATATTTATCATTAATATTCGGAACATTATGGCGACCGCTGAGGAAAAACGATTGAAGAAAACGAGAACTTCGTTGAGAGCAGTATTTTCCAAGGCTGCTAGCAAATTTCTTAACTACTTGAAGACAGATATTGAGGAACCTATAACAGAGGATAGGATCCGAGAGAAGAACTGTCAGGTAAATATTTTATTTACGGTAGTTGAAAAGAGATTTGATGAGCTAAAGTTGATGGACGAGGAAATATTAAATCTAATCACCAACAGAGAAGATTCAACTGAGGAAGAGATAGAGGAAGAGATGCAGAAATGTGATGAATATAGAGAGAGGTTGTCCGAGTGTTCGGTACGTAAAGACCTTCATAATAATCGCGAGGTGAAGGCTGTAGAGGACAATTCTAATAATGCTGTTTCTGTAAATCATAAATGCTCGGGAAATAGGTTAACTCTTCCACCTTTTAAAACAAAACCATTCAGTGGTATACTGTTGGAATGGTTATCGTTCTGGAATTCTTTTAAAAGAATTCATTTAGATGAAACTCTGAAACCAGAAGAAAAATTTTCGTATTTATTGTCATCGCTTGTACAAGATTCGAAGGCATTCAGAGCTGTCGAAAAGTATCCTGTCTGCTGAGAACTATCCTAAGGCTGTGGATAGTTTAGAAAAACGTTTTGGCCGTACAGATCTATTAACTGAAGTTTATACCCGAGAAATTTTAAAATTAGTACTTAATCGTACAAATGACGTTTGTTCTTTGTATGACAGTTTAGAAACTCAAATTAACGCGCTCGAGTCTCTTGGTTTGACTTCTGAAGCATTTGCTCCAATGTTATACCCTCTTGTGGAATCGTGTTTGCCTGAACATTTACTACGAGTATGGCAACGGAAGAGGAGTAACACAAACGTAAACGGGAATGAAAATGGATCTCAAAAACATAGTCTTAGCAGGTTAATGGATTTTCTGAGAGTAGAAGTAGAAGCTGAGGAGAGAGTATCGATAGCAACGGCAGGTTTCGGAAAGTTTAACACGAAAGTAGAGAAAGTAAAAAATTCAGCAACCTCATCGGTGACACCAACTCTTCAAGTACCTTCAGCTACTGAATTAGTAAATATTAATAACAGTAGTCTTGGTAACAAAACGTCTAAAAATAGATTTTCATGTCCTTTTTGTGAAAAATCGCATTTGGCGGTTAAATGTTTTAAGGGTAAGAACTTGAGTTTAGACGAAAAACGTAGGTTACTCGATAAGGCTGGGGTATGCAAACTTTGTTTGAGGGGTGTTCATAAAGAGGATGAGTGTAGGAGTAGGCTTAAGTGTTTTGTATGTTCTAGTAAACATGTAGTATTTATGTGTCCAAAAGCGAAAATAAATAATAAAGATCTGTCAGGGGATAAAAACATTGTTTTGGAAAATAGTTTGTCAAATAATACTTCGAGAAGCGCCTTTTTAGAAACTTTGTTAGTTAAAGTAAGAGGGGTAGGTAAAGAGAAGTTAGTGAGAGCTATTATTGATAGTGGATCACAGCGATCTTATGTTAGTAAGGAACTTGCTAGGGAGATGGGTTATGATAATATGTATCAACAAAAGTTGACACATCTTCTTTTCGGTGGTGGAGAAGAGGAAGTGACTCATAACTGCTATAAATTGAGAGTTGGTAATCCTGACAACAGCTATGCATGTAATTTTGATGCTTTAGATCAGGATACGATATGTAAATATGTAGCAGCTGTGGGAGATGGCCCATGGATTGCACAGTTAGAAAAACATAATGTTATTTTAAGAGATCGCAAGGAAGGCCCAATCGATATTTGTATTGGATCTGATATTTTTGGAAAACTATTGACAGGTAAAATTATTAATTTAGACTCTGGTTTGACAGCGATCGAAACTTTTCTAGGTTGGACATTGGTTGGCAAGGTTAAAGAATCGACAGAATTTAATTGTCACACTAATACGATGTTAAATAGTGTTGATCCAATTTCTAATCTTTGGGATTTAGAAATATTAGGTATTATGCATCCTATAGAGAAAAAACCAAAGAGGAAGTTAACTTAGCAGTAATGAGTCATTTTAATGAGCATGTGTCAATGATTGAGGATACTTGGGGTAATAGATACGAAGTTGAGCTTCCATGGGTTGAGGGGCACCCCCCGCTACCTTCAAACTACGAGATTGCTGTTTCGAGGTTAAAACCTAATATAGATAGATTAAAAGAATCAGGGTACTTCGAAGCGTATCAGCAAGTGTTTGATGAATGGATTAAAGAGGGGGTAATTGAATTAGTTCCTACACCTGGTCAGCATAGGGAAGGTCATTACTTGCCGCATAGGGCAGTAATTAAGTTAAGTAGTTTGAGTACTCCAGTGAGGCCTGTATTTAATGCATCAGCAAAAGCTAGGGGTTCGCCTCCTCTTAATCAATGTCTACATACCGGTGCTAATTTAATTGGAGATATTTTTAGTCTTATTATAAAATTCAGGTTGTTTCGTATAGGTGTTGTCTCAGATATAAGACGAGCGTTCCTTCAAAATAGTTTGGCAGATAGAGATCGTCAATTTCTTAAATGTTTGATGGGTGTGAAAGAGAATGGGATACTAGAGCTTGATATGGTTTCTCAGGCTAACCAATTACGTAGGAGGTACAAGTACCTCAAAAATTTGAGCCAGGCACTACGAAGGCGTTTTAGGTCTGAATACTTAGGAGCATTACGTAGTCGTGGTAGAGGTAATAAAAGGTACCTTCCTCCTGTAGTAGGCGATATTGTGCTCATAGGTAGTGACAAAAAACGTCTTGAATGGCCTTTAGGACGGGTTGAAAAAGTGCAAGAAGGTAAGGATGGTGTAGGAAGAGTGTCACTCTTGAAAACCGCCAATGGGGAGCTTGTTAGAGCTGTACAAGGAGTGTACCCATTGGAGGCCTCAGATTCCTGAACTACACTGGCCTGCACCAACCTTGTTCGGGGCACTATGTCCAAAGTATATGTCATCTGAATGACATATACCTTGAACATGTAAATTTAATATATTGTTTTGATGACATTAAGTGTCAAGATTTAAAATATTTGTGAGTTGTTAATTTTACTGTCCATTTGTTAACTGTTCTGTTCAATATACGAAGTTAAAATTGAACCTGTTGTATATTTATCATTAATATTCGGAACAATATTTATTTATTAGCGATTCGAGTGGATCGTTTTATCAGTTAAAATGGTTCTATCGTAGTAAATTTTGTAAGTATTATTCTCTAAAACTTTGTCCGGTTGATATTTGTAGTATGGCTCTTTCTTGTTTATTAATTTGTACTGGATAGCTAGATATTGATAAATAATATTGCAAATGAATAATAGTAATAATAATAATAATTATTATTATTATTATTATTATATTTAACTAATATTAATATAGATTATTATATTCTATTATTATAACTAACTTCTTTTGTTGAGTTTTTGACATCGCTGCGTTAGTTTGTTAATTTCAAAAATAATCTATGACAGTTGCTTTTATTATTATTTCTATCAAAATCTACTGCAAAGGTTAACAAACCGGACGAGGCGAATTTAATTTTAAATGCTTGTTCTTATTCATATTTCTTCTTTGCTCTATCCTTTTTCCTTTAAAGTTTTAGTTTATGCTTAGTATTTAAATAATTTATTCTAGACTTTTTAAAGAAAATATACTTTTTTTCTTTGTGAAAATATAATAAATGATAATTTTCCTTCATGCAGTTTATAAACCTAAGGCAATCCTTAAAGTATATAATAATTTAATAAATTATTAATTATATAATAAATTATAGTGGATAATAATCCGTTGGTGATTTTTCTTTTCTATATCATATTTTTTGATTATTGGGCAGACACCTTGTTTCATGTCAAGTTTCAAGTCAAAATTATATCCAATTATCTTAATTACTTATAACAATGTAAATGTAGTTGTAATTACCAATAAAGACAAAAAAAAATCTATAACTTTTATATGAATATTTAATTATAAAAATAAAGGATATTTTATCTAAAAACATATATAAATCTATGCACAACGTCTTTGTACTTATTCTAACCTCGGATTATGCTAATTTTTTAAAACGTTTTAGTTCATTTTCTTTTAAAATTTCTGGTGTAAAGGTTAGGGTATTTTATCTTGTATGCTTGCGTCCTTGATTAAGTGATCCATTTCTACCTTGAATTTTCTGTTTTGTTTCATAACCTGAGTTGTAATATTAAACTTCCTATTAATTTTTCATCATTTTTCTAAGGAAATACTCACATTTATTCTATAGGTATCAAAACTATACTCATTCTTCTAAAATCCGTACAGTACAGTAATATATGCTAATTTATAAATATTTTAGAGATTTCTTCGAAAAAATCAGAAAAATGGACTTATACACTAATGCTACTGCTTAAATTATGAATCCTGAATCGAAAACTTAAAGGGAGAAATAGATCGTATAACAGGGCTATAGTACTACGTTTTAAACCTGGATCTTTAAAGTTTAATTATTTTTAGTGCTCGTCATTACTCAGTACGTTTTTTTTACTCATGGTCCTTAAATGTATCTACAACAATTTATACTCAACATTTTTTGTTTGCCAACCTTACTGTTTTCTGGTTATTTACCTAATTTTGTTTGGTCGCTTTGAGTAGCCATATCAACTCCGGATCATTAATTTCGATATAACAGACTTTTTTTTCCAAAATTTGCTAAACCGCAATGTTAAATCGACTAAAATGTTAGAATATTGTGAAAAATGTAGATAAAATTTTAATGTACATATTATATTATTCATGAAATTTGTAAATTATATTCGCATTAAATATTTAATTGATATTGGTATCAAATTGTTCATTTTTAGAAAGTGTAAAATTGATTTTGAGAGTTTGAAGTGTAAGTAAAGTTAAAGAGCATTGTAAAGGGGTGATAACTCAGAGGACGTGACTCAGGGTCCTCACTGTCTTACCTGTATCTTAGTTGCTTCCTTTTCATACTTCCACATATTCATTCTCATGTGTTTAGGGAATTTTCTTTTAAAAAAATCATGTGGTGAGGGGGCCGCCCGGGAGTGTATACAAAATTCGTTTCAGGGGTCCCGATTTATATATATATATATATATATATATATATATATATATATTATATATATATATATATATATATATATATATATATATATATATATATATATATATATATATATATATATATACTAGACTAGCAGCTTGTGGTCTGGTTTTCATTCTGATGGAAGTGCTTATTTGGTGTAGCAGGTTCAGAATTTAATCTCTCCTTCATTCCACCTAAAAATTCAGCATGCGCTAACCTGTTTCCGTTTGAGGTTATCAAGTTTTGCGTGCACATTGTGTCAAGTTTTGTGCGCAACTTACTTAAGCTCTTTATTTATTATAAGCATAATTTTTAATATCTGAAAGTCACTTCGGATTGGACTCCCTGCGTTTGCTTACCCTTGTGACTGAGTTTCGTCTTCTTATTAAACTTTGATAAGCTTAGTCAAAGAAGGAGCACCTTACCAGATTATTTACTTACCAACGAAATATTGTCCTTTCATTTTTTTTTAAATTTATTAGTTGAATATACTTATTGACCAATTTTAGATTAATTTCCAATGCACTTATGATTTGTTTAGTTTACAATGTTTGTACGATACATTATTTTGTAAATCAGCTAATTTTGCTTATTGTTTGTCCCTTTTCAAGGGAGGTTTTTCGAAGCTTTAATTTAAGTTATATTTCGGGTTGCAGCTAAGTAGCACGACGGTGTATGTCTGAACCCACTTGATAAAGGTTGCTCGGCTTTTTGAGAATCTGGTCGAAGTTCGTTTAGCCCATAAAACTTAGTTTTTCTCTTAGAGTTAGCAATAATATTTTTCAATTTTGTTTTCAGATGCACCAGAGATAGAAGTAGAGCGAGGCTGGGTGCACACAGGCCTCGGGCAGGAAGCACAGCTGGCTTGCATAGTCCACGCTCACCCCACTGCAGAGGTATCATTTATATTAAATTTCACTTAGCGACAAACATTTAAACTTCACTTGAATAAACTTTCAGTACATAATTCCTTCAGACTTTAAAAAAGTTTAAATTTACCGTTTTTATCGTGATAACAGGAACAATAATTTAAAAACAGGTTAATATTTTAGGAAAGTTGAATTTTAGAGTTTTATTTTATGAGCACAGCGAACGCATTCTTTTGAATATTTATTTCACTTTAAACAATTTTTCAATTAGATGTTTAATTTTTTTTAAATTTACTTTTTATTTTTAGTTAAGTATGAACAACAAAATATAGTTCACGAAGTATGACTACAATTGACAATGCATTTATTTGAATTAGTTTCTGAATGGCGGTTTGGTACTGCACCTCACTGGATTAGCTCGCTTGATTCCGTATGACTTATTGTTACCATTCTCTCAAATCTCACTGTACTGATTACTGTCGGAAATTAGGTACATTGTATTTATCAAAACTCTCGGTACTTCTTTACCCTCCCCGTACTTATACAATTGTGACTATTTCACAATTCGTCTAGTTTCTGCAGTGATACTGGCTTTTCTGATCTCATTAGCCTCATCTAGTCGTCAACTAGATAAATATAAGTATGTATGGTTACTAACTTTACTCGATACTAACTTTACAAATTGCATGCGTTCCTCTAGTTTTACTAGATAGAAACTTGCCCCACTTCTTGGTTTAGTCCAGTATCACCCAACACAGAAAATGAGAGACTCATTAACAACTTCGAAGTTAGCGGACATAAAACTGTAGCCTAGATCTGACAGCCAAAGTTTCGTCGGTCTTTTGAGGTTTAACCGGACTCCACGATCCTATTATTGGGACATTGTGTTCGCACTAGTTAGTGTACACTAGTGAATGCAGGTTGTTACTTTCACTCCGCGTTCAATCTGAAGGCTCAATATCTTTTGGACCTTCCACTGGCTCACGCAAGTTTGCCTCTACATAAGCTAGAGGCATTTAATCTAGATTTTTCTCGGATAAGACCAAAGACAATGTTAAGGATAGATTGGGTTGACTGGCCTTGAGACTGCCTGAGAAAGGAGACAAAGGATAACTTCATATTAGGTCCTCTCCTCGACTGGATATGAAACCTCGTCCTCCTGGTACTTAAATTATACAAAGAATTTCAATTATTATTATTTAAGTTAGACCGAAACCCAAGCTGTTCCACACCCTCTAAATTTGTCTTTAAAAACTATTGCTTCTATAAAAACTTGGTTCTAAGGAGTGGTTATATTGTATAATTAGATGATGATACAGAGAGAGAGAGATAAGAACCACATTTTCAATTATATAGCAACTGTGAAATTCTAATGATAAATTTACCAAATATTTTACAAAGGATAGAGAAGCGCAGATTAATATATTAAAGCTATTAAAGGGTTAAAATAATGTGGCTTTATAATCAATAACAAGCTACTCCAATTGATTTAAAGTTTAGATTTAAACCAAAATAGGCTGAAAAGGGAGTTTCGAGGGAAAATGTAAGGAATGCCTTTCCACGCTAAACCTTAAGGAAAAGTCAGTGTTTTCTCTACCTATAGCCAAGTTTATCCTTGTGGCATATTAGCAACGGCTTTTGTTCCTTATAAACCTTATCTTCAAAAGAGAGCAACTAAACTCACAAGTATATGCCTGAGGAGCTGATGTAAGGCGCACAAGTATCGTTTGGAGGAAAAGTAACAATCCTTTCCTTTAGGTAAATAGCTTGAAAATCAATCCGCGTTTCTTAGGAAAGATTTATTTTTGTCTGAAAGCTGAAACAGTTGTAAAGGAGATAAAATAATTGTTTTAGTACAACAAAGAAAACAATAGGTAAAGTAAAATATGAGAAAATTTAATTATTTATAGGATAACAGACATAAAACAAATAGCGTGTTGTTTGTAAACAATTTCATCTTTTGTTTACAACTTATAAATAAATAATGGGGATTATGATTTCAAGAATTATACGTTTTTTTCATTTATTTACGGTTTTATTTTGTCTCCACTCAAGTATTTAAAATGCCAGAGTTGTGACAAATTTTACGTGTGAGCAACTGGTAATGACTAAATTTAAGCGACATCTAGGAATTTCCATCATACACCTTACATATCTAGGGGTTTCAAGCAGCATTAACATATATTTTTAGTTTACTTTAGCTTCAGCATGTTATTAGCCAGCATGATTGTGTTATAAGCGTCGATTGTGAACCTCTTCAACGTACTTAAAACATAGACATCCTCCAACCTCTGTAAACGATAGACATCTATTTTTAATAGTTCATTGGTTTTAAATATACTTCTATAAGTTGCTTTTCATGGAATAAACCCTTTAGCAATGAGACAAATGTTTCATTGTAGTACAGTTGAGAATTATAGAACATTGTAAATTACTGTTAGCTTTTACCTGTGGTTCTAGTTTCTAGTTCTAGTTCAAATTGACTTCTGATTGATTTGAATGAACTACTTATTTTGTTGATAGATAGTCGATAGAAGCATTATATAGTCCATATCATTATCGCTGATTCAGCGGAGGACGTTGCGATTAATTCTTCAGTTAAATTCTTTAGCTTACAGAGCTAAAGTTTCTGTGCACAGCTTATTACCTGTGCAGAGAAAATATTGTAGATATTTTCATTTTGCTTCATGACATTCATAGTAATAACTTATTTTCCCTTATTAAAACTTAGTATTTCTCTTCGTTAAACTAAACTTAAAACCTTTAACTCAAACGTCACTGCTAACTTCAAAATGTAATTATGTTAGTAAAGTTACTGGTTTATAATCCAACGCTCCTCAAGAGAATTGAATCCGGGTTAAAGTTTGATTTACTAATACTTAAAAGCAGAATGGGACTTTTTGTATTTCCATTGCAATTGTTGTAATGTACAAAGTTTCAATGCGATATTTTGAACAGCACGGCTTTTTGAAGTACACCGAATAAGTTGTTGAAGTAAATTATAAAAATTATATTACGCAAAACATAAAAGTTTTAATACTGGATAAATTTAATATAAAAATCATCTTGGATCTTTATGTGATAATGTTAAAAAGGCAACATACGAGTAATATAATGAAGAGCTGAACATAAGTTATAACAAAGACAGGCCCTCTCTAGTGTAATCCTACGTCTCTGATGTAATTATTCAAATCAGGAGCAGGAATAGGCCTAGGAAATGGTGGGGTGGAAGGTTGAGGAACAAGATAGCCCTAGGAAGAGAGGGGGACGGCCTTCACATGTACTCTAACAAAGGGCAAGGGTTATTCCTATATGAATTTCTGGAGTAATTTTCTTCTCATGCCTCTTCTTCTAAACCTTGTATTACACCTTTTTCCTGTTTTATAGGCGACTCTCTACTGAAACATAATCTAATTTTAATTGGATTAAAGTATGTTAGGTGGATAAAAATATAATGTTTTTGAAATGTTCATAAGAAGTTATTATTATTTTTCCTCCTTTATATTGCGGGTATGTAGGAAAATTATTGCGTTTCCTCCAACAATTCTCATCTAAATTATCCGTTTCAGTTTTAAGACCTCCTGAGTAGTTCTTACCAAGTTTTCTGTATGCATGTTATTGTGTGTCTGTTATCCTCTTAGCATAGTAGTAGTGTATTTATGCTAAAATAATGACAAGAACATTTATAAAACAAGGAAAAAAATATTTGGATCGACTTGAAATTTGACACTCTGTAGTCCTTTAAACTATTAACAAATTACTTATGTTTCTCTCCATTTTTAGCAATAGTTTTGGTTAGTTATTATTGAATGACTAGCGACTTGTATCTATTTATCTTCAATTTTTTTTAAATAAAACAATCTAATTCAGTTGAAATTTAATAGAAGTTTATTATAGAGATATAGCGTTATTACACAATAGGCATAAAGGTAAGTTAATATTGAGGTGTTACTTAGGTAGCGCTTAGCTCGACTTTGGAATAAGGTAGTGATCTAATGACTAGGGTGTCATGACTTTGGAATCGCTATGATCGTCCATAGAATTATCATTTAGCCAAATATATAGAGTAGTTCAACTTTAGGTTAACTAACGCTTCGAAAATTATTTAATTAGTTAGAACGAAAGATTTAAAAACAAGCCGTTAAAGTTTGAAAATTCCAAATAGCCACCAATACCACTTATATAAGTTTGAACCGAATACTAATTACAGATGTACATTTCAACGCTTTCCAGAATTTTTGGTTATATTATAGGTATATACAATATTAGTATATTTGGTTATTATAACATAAACAAATCTTTTACTATAACCTACGTTTTAAAAAAAAGGTAAAGGAGATTATCGAGCGAAAGCACATAAAGCAGCTTCATTATAGAAAGTGTTGTTTGTGTCAATACAATTTTAATTCCATTGGCGAATTTCCGATTTTATTATATATTTTATGACTCAGCAAAATAGGTTATCGTGGTTTAAAAATAATATCTTTCGAGTAGCACAACTAGATTTTAAGTTTGATTTTTGTGTCTTGTTCCAAATCTCTAAAGTAAACACAGCGGGAGTTATGCGTGACTCAGACACACGACACTGATAGACAGAGATCATAACTAGACCAAGTTAAATCGGCATTAACTTAAAATGCCTTATATTATACGGATATTACCTATGAAACCTTAGTTATGGATTTTTAGGGTAACAATAGTATATTATGTTACTACGCAGCAAAATGGAATTTTGACAGACGAGTTTTATAAATTAGCCCCCGAGTCGAAGGCAGGTTGGTATTGGATAATGGAAATTTCCAGCCAAGGCTGATAATTAACTCCTTTGACTAACAAGTCAGGCAAATGTCAATTTCCCTGCAGAGGCGGAGCCGATGTAGTTAATTGCTGACACGTTTCGGCAATGTTTCCTGTGCTGCATAGTAGCATATACTATTTTATCTACTTACGACTGAAAAATATTAAAAATATACCATTCTTTAAAATGGTATGTTTGATTATTATTGCTTCCAGCAAAAAAAAAGATTACAATTAATTATTAAATTATGATAAGAAGCGTATGACTTAAATAAATAAATTAAATTAAACTTTTAAATTAAATAAAGTAAATTAATTAACTTAATTATAATAAATAATTAAATTAAATAAATTAAAGTATTAAAAAAGAGTTTTTAAATACTTGCTGCGAGATTTTGGAGGCAGCTAATATTAAAGTTGTTGCAACATTCACAATGTCAGGTAGGTGGTCTTGTCATTTGTTAATCCTAACTTCATTATGTCTGTGTTAATTTTTTTTCACTATTATTCTGATTTATTATTATACTTAATAGCAAAACTAGTTTCACCTTGATTACAGTTTTAGTAATTCTTTACTACGTTTTATATTTTTGACTTTATTTAAACAAAATATATCAACAGATAATGAAGTGACAAAACAAACAATAGAATCTGTCGATTCATGAACAGCTGGTAAAGTAAAATATTTTGCTTATTAAATATTGTATTTTAAATAATAATACATTGAAAATATTATTATATACATTAATCATGTTTACCAGACGAAAAAATGGTATAATAGAAAAAAGTCAAAACACCCTAGGAGGAGAAACGAATGACGGTTATTATGTTCCAGGTTAACTCAATCCTGCAACATAATAACCAAGTATTCATTTCTCCTTCTACGGTGTTTTTGCTGAGTATATATATATATATATATATTATATATTAATATATATATATATATATATATATATATATATATATATATATATATATATATTTATCATAACTCCCTAGGAGATAGAGTTATTACCAAGCAATTTCCCCGTACCGTTTGTGTATATTTTGCCGTCAGCGTTGGTAAAATAACATTTAACAGCTTAAAAACAGTTCAGTAATGACTGATTTTGCAACCGTAAGTTGATAAAATATTTTTTCTGTATACCTCCAGTACTAGGTGTAGAATAGTAAGGACTTTTGAAGTGTTCTTTTGAACCAGTAACTATTTTAACGGTTTTGTAGGGTAATAGTTTTCTAGTATTATTAACATAAGTTTACTTACTTCATTACAATTTGAAGTTCGTAGTAAAGTTTTAAAAATCTAAAGATGTAAAAAGGGGAGAGAAGAACAAGGAAATCTAAGTTTTTACTAAGAACTTGTAAAAACTAAAAAATGGAAATCTATATATTCCTATTATTGCTTACTCTATCGAAATACTTTGAACTTACTCTAGTCTATGTACTTATTCTGCATTTTTATCTTTGTCTTCTTGGCATATGGTATGAATTAAACGTATACTGACAATGCTATTCTTATTTAAAAATAAAACAATTTTTATTATTACCTAAAGGGAAAAAATGAGTCTTTGCTTCCTGAGCATTCAAATTGATTCCTGAAGCCCTTGGCCGATGATAAGGCAACCATGTTATTTAAATCCCTAGGCTTGCCGAAGGAAATTTTACTGTCGGTTCCCGAGGAGCAGCCGAGGCGTCCATTAAGTTAACTCACAAAGCGAAGCCGAGATCCTTAATGCTCGGGAGCAACAACTTGTTTCTCCCGTGGTTTTTTCTTCTAGGAGAGGGAAAATGGAACAATAGTAAGAATTTACATTAACACAATTTATAGACGTAAAGATACAATTTTTAAACTGTTTTATTAAAATAAAGAATTAAAAAAAAGTTAAAACTCTTGTTTGTTAAAGTAAACAATTAACGTATCTTCATTGCTGTTGTTTATGTTTTTATCCAAACACCAAGTTTTAAAATCACGGTGTGCTTTATTATTCTTATCTTTTGTTTTCAAAGGCAATAATTCATGTCGGACAGCCTGATGTGTCTTCTCGGTTATTTCATTTAAGCTCAGCATTTTGAATTTCACTGATATCAACAATTTTGTCATTTAAGAGCTTTAAAACCATTTAAAAGCTCGTTGATATCTTCAATGTTGTCATTTAAGAGCTTTAAAAGCTCATTAATATTTACAATTTTGTCCATTGTTTTAATTAATTTTCACTAAAAAAATGATAACATAGAATGAGAAATAAAAATTAAACGGCTGTTTTGCATAATTAAAACACCCAGCTGTTTTGCATCGCCACGCAAAAGAACAGTGATGACATTCGTTTTTTAATTTTTATATTTATCTAAACAAAGATTTGAACAACTCTACCAAATGGATACACTGGATGACTGTTTTTATCAACAAATTATTTACAATATTAAACAATTTAGTTCTTTAGAGTCATAAAAAAACTGCAAGTCATTTATATTAAAGTAAGTAGGTATTGTTTAAACACTGACAATATCAGAAGACATTGTGCAACACTGAAAGAACGTGAGTACAGGGAGAAATAGTTATTTATGCACCAAGGGAGTAAAGAATGTCATTATTCCCCTGAGCATTATGTTGGTTCCTGAGGCAAAAGCCGAGGGAACCAAAGGATTTAAATCCTGAGGCGAAGCCGAGGGATTTATTTGTTTAACTCCTGAGGCGAAGCCAAGGGAGTTATAGCTATTTACTCCCGAGGCGAAGCCGAGGGAGGAAATTATTGCGAGGGAATAATGGCATTTTACTCCCAAGGTGCATACAAGATTTTATCTCCAGACGTCGACATTGAAAATAAAGTAAGAATGTCTTTTTTAATTTCTTTTTTCAAGATTTTTCAACTGAAAACTATCTTACCTTTATCATATGAAACTCGTCGTTTGATGAATTATGCAAAAAGTCTTCAACTTGGTTCTTAGTAAAACATTCGCTTTCTTTGCAACATAACCTTTGTTTTTTCTTTTTAATAACGCTATTAGTGATGCATAACTATTGATATTAAAAGTTTCTCTCACAAAGCAAAGATGATTTGATCATTGAATACAGTGACCGCGTTTGACGCTTGTTTTGTTTTTCATTCATTATTAAAATAAACAAGCAATGCATTTTCATTTACTTGTTGTATATTATGATCATGACACCAACTTTTTAAATTGTTACTTGCTTTGTCATATAACTTTTTCGATTTCGTTGGTAACAAGTTTTCTTTTACCAAGTTCGCTTCAATAGCAATGTCAGGAGGTGTATTGTTAAAAAGTTCGTCAATATCACAAACAATATTATCTGACATAATTGAAATATTAGAGTAGAATATTAGAGCAGTTATAAGTAATATTTGATCTAATTATAAAAGTTTAAGACAGGTTAAACAGTTAAAGCTAAGGCTTTAAACTAAAAAAAAACTTTGATTTAATGATATTTTGTCGAAAAAAAAACAATGAGTATGCAAATCTTAAAATGATTTTAAAAAATCAGGATAGCCAACTTAATTTTTTTTACTTTTAAATAAAGAACTAGTTTTTATTTTTTAAATTATTTATTCTTATATTATTATTAGCAGTACTCTAGTTCTACTTAAAATTATTGTTAATGTTATATTCTTTTTTTATACATCTTATTCTTGTATATCTTCTTATTTATAGGTATCTTAGTTTTCAAATAAAAATAATTATATACTATTCATTTTGAAGATTATTAAGTTAAGTTGGCAACTGTTACTTTTTACTCCCAAGGGAGTAAAAAGTACTTTTTACTCCCTTGGGAGTGAAAAGTGATTCTTTACTCTCTTAAAACTAGTCATTAAATTTCGTATTATATACCGTCTGGAGATAAAAGTAATTTAACTTTTTTCTGTCGTGGCTGTGATGGGAGAATTACTTTCCTAACCTATCCCCTTCCTAACTCTCTTTATTTACCTAGTAAATATTTACGTATTTATTATTTTATATTTTTATTTATTTGGTTTACCACTATTATTATTAGTTTCAAGCTCACCTGTATAATTAAACCATTTTGTATGTAAATTTAATTTTGATATCTTGTTAAAACTCGCGAATCCGTTAACGTTTCTTCTGATCACTTTCATCTCATCTTTATCTTTCTTATACTTATTTCACGATCACTATCTTCAAAATTCACTTTCTGTTGTTTTCTTAGCTTCATATTAGCGAAATAAGTACAGACAACTTAATAATTAGGACTGTATTGTGAAGAAACCCGGCACTCTGTTTTAAAGTCACGTGAAGTAACCTTCACGTCTGTGACCTTCCTCATTCTTTTCTCATCGCTTTCAAACAAGCTAACTCAGCACTTTAAACTGCTTTTAAAGTGTTTTGATACTTTAATTTTTACGGTGTGTGAAGAATCTACGGCGTATCCATACGAGCTAGCTCAGATTTATTTAGAGATGTTGTATATCACTTTTGTGTGAGATCCCGTTAATTGTTTACCGATTAACTCAGTCTGGATTTACGTTGAGTGTAAACCGACCTGGTTTCCGAGCTAAACCAAGTATCTGTGTGTTAAGTATGAAGCAGCAGGTATTTAATCTATCAGCTATTGGACTCTCTTTCATCCTTTCGCGGCGAAATAACTCTGCTTTGGATTGATAAATGACCTTGGTTGCACCTACGAATGACGTCTAGCTGGCCAGCCATATATTTATTAATTACTGATCATTGGGCTTTTTCCGTAGATAATAGGTCCCTTGGGTCCCCCTTTTGGGCGTTAAAGTAAGTTTATCAAGCCTGAAACTTATTGATTGTATTGGTGTAAGTTATCAAGCCAATGCTTAACCCGCCAGTTACTGCTAAATTACTGCAATGTGTAGCTTATATTATTGTAGCTTGTGCATGAATTGGTTACCTTATCAAACTGCTTTACTTGTTCTCTTAAAGTTAAGTACTGGCTTAGATGCATGTTTATTTAGTATTTTTAGTTCCCATGTTATTATGCTTTCTTATCACATAAGTTACCTTTCAAAAATCAGTAAATATTATATTGTTAACATTAATATTCTGTATCTCATTTATCTATATCAGCCTTTTACCTATCCTTATTCTTTACATTGTCCTTCAGAGTTTCCTTTCAAACCTCTTTGTGTGGTAACATTAGCCACAGTAATAATCACCTGTCTAGTGCCCAACATTTCCCTCTAATTAATTTTCTCCCTCTACATGTGACAAGTAGAAACAAGCCACTTTTCTTCCTACAACAGAAGGCGAAAAGAGTACTTTTTCTCGCCACTGGAGATAAGTGTTTTGATTTAAGAAAAATATTTGACTTCCACTTGTAATTTTCACTTTTCCTTATTTATACCGTAGGTTTATAGGAAAAGTATTGTGTTTGTAAAAACACCGAAATTATGATGAAACCAGAATCATCCGATTCAGATTATTATCCGTTATCCGTTTCAGGAATTATCCGAAGACATGCTGCAGTATAAATTTGGTGTATTGTATAATCTGAGGACGAGCGAAGCGAGTCCCAAGTAAGGAGGACGAGCGTAGCAAATCCGATGTGATGATTAAAAGTTTCGATGTACCCCGTACCCGATTTTATATATAATTAAATTAAGCCAATCAACTCTTATCAGAAATTTTGGATTATTCCTTTTTCTGGAAGAATTAATTTTATATACTCTACATTTTCAATAAAATCTTTTAAAAAAAGTTTTTTTTATTATTTCTTGGATTCATAACAATTTTGATTTCTTGAATTCCAAGAACACATTTAATTTAATCAAGGTCTAACCATTTTAAAATAGTTTAATATTCGGAAAATCAATTCGGTTTCTTAATTAATTAGCACTTAAGGTTTATTAAAACCTATAAAACTATCCTGTTATTTATTTATTTTAGGAATGACAAAAAGGCTTTTAATTAATTTTGATTCAAATTCGATTTGAAATTCCTCAATTAGAGTAAAACCTCTGATTAATCAATACTTAATATTTACATATTTAGAGTCAATTATGTATTTGAGGTGTATCTAGTTTGGAAGTAGACTTGATTAATTTGCCTTTAACCAATAATAATCAGGTATAAGATGTACTGATTAACTAAACAGATTATATAGTTCAATTGATTTGGATGTCACTGTTTATCATAATCCTTTAAGAAAATCAAGTTCGCACTTCACACTGGGTAATAGGTTTTTGAAATTCCTCAAATTCGTGAGTAAAACCTCTGATTAATCAAATAGTAATACCCATTTTGGAGTAACGAAAATAATTGTTTGTGATAAATATTTGGAGGAAATGACAAGTTACCAAAAACTATGAGCCAGTTTGAGTTAAAAGCTTATTAAGAAATTTCAATTCTCTGTGATAGTATAAATTTCAACCCGATCTAAACACTATATGAAGATTTGTGTTTTTTTGACATGTTTGTGAGGTCACCCATATTTCATAAACGATAGGTTTCGGGACATTAGCAAGATTGATTTTTGCACCAAGTTTCATTTCGATCAGTAATACGTATATTATATATATATGTACATATTCTTGATCATTAAGTCCCCCCCTTCCAAAAATTCACACCCCTCACTCCTCCCTTCATAATCCCAACCTAATAAGCTAATTTTTTTTCGAAAATTCGCTAAAAATGAAACCCAGCATGACCAGTGTCCTTTTGGTCTTGTTGTACTCTCTGGAAAATAATTTTTCTTTGGCGTCATTAATGAATCAATAATTCTTTAAACGCAGAAAACATCATTTTCGCTTGCACACAAACTCTAAAAAAACATTTTTTTCTCAGAATATAAACTTATATTCTTTACCTAATATCATCTACCTTTATATTCTGAGAACAAAGTGGTAATAGTAAGCGTTAGGAACTTGAGCAGCCGAGGAAAAGTTAAGTACTCGTTTTTTTTAAAAAAATTGTTAAAAAATGTTTTTTGAAAATGCAATTTTTCTACGATACCTGTTTCTTGGAAATATTTAGTACAAATGAAGACTAAAGTATATTGAATCTAAAAGAATCTCGATCAGATTAGTTGCTAGCACGATTCTCAAGGTACTAACAATTTCAATATAGGCTATAAATGGCTAGAGTTTTTCAAGATTTTTGTGAAATCAAATACTAACTCGTTTTATATTTGGTTTATCGATTTTATTAATTTCATTAATTACCTATATTAAAAATGAAAATAATACTAGAAAACTCATAATATATAAAAATTAAGGAGTACGGTTGACTTAATTCAAAAGGAGATAATGAAGTGACATCTCAACCCCATTTCCTTCTCCAAGTAATTAAGGTTTCCTAACTGTAATTAGTGCAAACCTCATTCTCCCAAAGTAATCACTAAGACCCTATCTTATTACCTACCTTGCAATGTAGTTCCCGTATGAGTAGATCCTGAAACATGTTTAATATGTAAACGATGTTTAACTTTGCCTTATATAACTGCGCGATTTAACCCCACAGTTCGAGACAAACAGTTGTTTTAACTAAACTTAATCTAAATACAGGTGATAATCGTAAAGATCCATTCCATTTTATTATTATGTTTGTTTAAATTAGCTGTATTCTGTGTAATTTTAAATGTTTTATTAGTAACAACAGTATTTAGTTTTATTGTATAAATTGTATTTTATATTATCACATTAAATTAGAGGTAGCTTTTGCTGACCTATATTTTCTCCTTGATATAAAATTTTGTAAATATTTGGTACTTATAAGTTTTATCGGTAACTTCATGAAATCCGTTAATTTATGAAGAAGCTAAAACAAACTGTTAAATCATATAACATCAACAAATTGAATGATTCACCTGGCTATTTCATATAATTACGAAATGTGTTTTGTTAAATTATTAACTACATACGTATACGTCAATAATAATGTTAGTAGTCATTTATTTTCAATTAAATAAATACTTAAATGTATATCATAATTTTAAAAATGTATTAGGTTTATAAAAATATTTGTATTTGTCTGTATTCATCGAAACTATCTGTGTATTTTTTCTTGAAAGTTAAACTGGAAACAAAATTATCTTTCGGGTTTAGTTGTGTAGTTTAGTATTTCTCTACCAAAAAGCTAGAGACCTTCTTTTTTGCCGCCTCTCCGCGGCGTCGGCATACTGGCGCGATTTAAGCGAGTTTTCAAATATAATAATGTCAAAAAATGTGATTTGTTTACATTATGTCAATCAATGACATGATGTTTTATTTGACATATATATGTCAATCAATGAAACCGGAACTAATATTGATGATAAAATATTATTTAATATTTTTGTGAACCATACGCATTGCAGTATATTTGTAAAAAATGTCAATCTTACCTAATCATAGTGTTTAGGTAAGACTTACATTTTTACATCTTTATATACTATGAAGATTTGATATTTATTCTACAGTGATGTAAGACCTTAGAATAATACTATATATAGAAGGAGCACAGGGCCGTAAACACAATGTAATTCCACTGATAACACGAAAGCCGGTTGACTGGTGCAACTAAGTAATGCTGCCAACTTGACAACAAAACATTATTTTAAATATTTGTCATAAATATATATTAATGAAGAAAGATCGTAAAGAAAAAATATAATAACTTAAAACACCTGCTGAGTATTTAATAAAACTGGTCTTAGATGGCAAAAGGGTGGCGGAATACAAGAATCTACATTTAGTTGACGAGGACTACTTATTATATATAATTTTAATAAATACGTTAAACTACAATTTAAAATGCTTTAAATATTGTAATGCACCGATATTTATATTAGTATTTTATGAATAATCAATCAATAATTAATAATAGAACATAATAATTCAGCAACCGGAAGTGTTGCCAAATTTTTTTAGAAAATTGTATATTGTTAGGGTGGCAGCATTACTTAGTTGCACCAGTGAACCGACTTTCGTGTTATCAGTAGTGCTCCTTCTATATATAGTATTATTCTAAGTGTAAGACGTATTTTTGGTGCATGTTGACAGCCACATTACGTCAATAGTACATATCAATCGTAGGAAATGTTAATAAATAAATTTGTTTAGTTAAAAGTAAAATTAAGCTTTGTTAATTTGTATCAGATCAAGGTTTATAAATTGTTTCGCAGGTCACGAAGAATCGGATTATTTTTTGTATATATTTTTAATTAAAATTTTCCGCTTTTGTATAGTGTTGTAAGTTCGAATATCGTTCTTTATTCAAATTAAATGGAACAAAATGCAAGAAAAATATAATCTACCGAATTCAATTATTTTTGTTTTTACATTGATGTAGTGCCTCTTTTTATTGTAATTAAAAATAATTTATTTTCCTTTTAAATTATTTTTCGGGTCGTAATTATTTTTTGGTTTGTAATTATTATTATTTTTTGTCATTATTTTTGAGTTAAAACTATAAACTTTTTTAAATTATAACAAATAACATTGGTCTAAGAACTCCAGCACAGAGAAAAACAAGTCCATCCAGTAATGACACTCCTTAACTTATTATGAAATTAATAATGACACTCATGCAACTTCAACCAATAATCTGGTTGGAGTACTATAACAACTTACAACTTATAACAACTTGCAACTTCAACCTAGGTACCTACTTGTAAGACTAACATGTTACTGTTTGTTCCTTAGTGTTCACTGGAAGACAGTGGGCAGAGCCTGCGAAAACTTTGTTATTGTAAATGTAAAACTTGTAAATTGTGTACTCTCAATACGTGACGGGGTTTAACATGTCGTCTGAGATTGTCTACAACATGGAGGGAAGTTACATTTTTAATTTTGAGATTAAGATGGTTGGCTAGTTTAGCGTGGAAGGTTTTGTAGTTTAGTGGCTGCAAGGTCACGAAGCAAAGGAACTTTGAGGTCATTGTGGATAATTCCATGTGTGAAATAGAAGGAAGCATCAGTTATATTACGGAGTATGAATGACTGAAGTTATTGGATTTTGTAGATGTTTGATGGCTTAGCATAACCCAACAGTTCGAGTCCGTATGTTCAAATTGGTTTAATTATGCAGTTCTTAATTGCAATGGTAGAAGAAAACGGTTGGACCAGGGGTCTTCCGAGAGTATAGGTCTGTAATTATTTGTACGCATAAAATGTCAATACGAATGGCATCTGAGTATTTTAAGCCATTAAGTGATTAATAGTTGCTTTCGAATTTGTAATGACTGTTTAAAAAATAGTTCTAGAAAATAAATAATGCTATATAATGGGTATGGTACGTAAAGTGTGTATTATTACACGATCAGGGGTATGAACCTTATTACACGATCAGGAGTATGAACCTTATTACACGATCAGGGGTATGAACCTTATTACACGATCAGAGGTATGAACCTTATTACACGATCAGGGGTATGAACCTTATTACACGATCAGGGGTATGAACCTTATTACACGATCAGAGGTATGAACCTTATTACACGATCAGGGGTATGAACCTTATTACACGATCAGGGGTATGAACCTTATTACACGATCAGGGTATTGAAACCTTATTTCACGATCAGGGGTATGAACCTTATACACGATCAGGGTATGAACCTTATTTCACGATCAGGGGTATGAACCTTATTACAAAGTCGGTATTATTGTATCCTTTACAGTTGTATTAATGACATAATTTGCAGTATTGTGTAGTGAGCATAGCTTGGGTGTATTTGCAATGAAAAACTTAAAAATAATAATACATAAAATTTAAATAAAAAATAGCATTAAAGTTTTGTAGAGAGAAGTGTAAATAGTTGTAGATCTCTAAAGCTAATATATTTATAAAGAAGAAAGAGTAATTGAGAAAAAGGGGAAACCCTGAACTTTTTAATATGATAAACAAAATGGAATAAAAAATTGTAACAAAACAAAAAAAAAACGTGGCAATGAGCAGTTATTTTAGCAGTTCCTTGGGGAGTTAAAAGAGTAAGTATTTTCATTTTTTGTTTAAAGTGGTTTTGGGTCGTATTTTTAACAGTGTGTTTTTACGTTGTTAAATAAAGTTAAACGACTAACTGGAGACACATAGATCCACCGTCTATTTCTTTGTGTTGCTTCAGATGTTTTTTCCATTAATAGCGAGGACTACTGGAGAGTACAAAATATAGATATCGTTTAGACTGAAGGTTTTCTTTGATAGAATATATAAAAATTAATGCTGTGTTTAAAAACGAGGGTATTTTGTATACTAAATAACAATATTAAATGACATGCGTGACTTTCACCATGACCTTATAAAATGTTTACTTTTATTGGTTTGTTGTGGAAGCCTTTCTTTTTTATGAAGCTTTTTGAAAAATAAATTAAATAATTTTTATTGATTTTTGATACCTATGTTCAAAGGACTATAACTATTATTATTAAATATTTGTCATTTATTTGACTAATAAAAAAAACTCAAAAATACAAAGAAATATTGTTAATAAAGGAACCGAGTCCGATAGCTCAATGGTATAGAGTCTGGAGGACCCTAATATAAATTTATCCTTTGTACCTCGGGAGGTCTTGAATTCAAGGTCAGCCAACCCTGCGAGGGTTTTACGTGGTTTCCTTGGCTGCTAATTCGCAAATGTGGGGTTGGTTCTTCTTTTATCTGAGACAAGTCTGGATCCACGTTTCCGTTGCCTCCAGTTCACGAAAAGCCAAGGTTCTGCGGGCTGATGGAAATGAAGGTCGGAAAGATATACTGAGCGTTCGTATGTTCGATAACTTACTCAGTGATAGTGACGGCGGTGGCACGAATAACATAAGTGACTTGGAATGAAGTGCTCAGTTCTTGAAGACAGACGTCTCCTAGTACCACTGCAGAACTTTGACTCTCTGGTCAGGGCTATAGAATGAGTTTGTGCCCAACTGGCGTCGGGGTTGACAGGGTTCTCTGTTGTTGCTAACCGCTCTGGCCAGAGCGGTTAGCCTAGGTTAGTCTGAGGATGCTAGAGGATCTGATGAGATTGGTGAAACTGGTTGAACAAGTACGGGGCCAAGTGAGACTAATGTGATCAGAGGAACTAGTAAGACTAGATGTAAACTAAGCGGACTGTTGTACTTGTAGTGAGCGTTGGGTTACCGGTGGGCCTACCCAAAGTTGAACTGGTCTTGATAAACTAGGCACACTGTGAACTAGTCGCGGACACTAGCCAGGGTGTTGAGTTTGGATAGAGTCTGGTTGGGCTAGATGAACTGGGCACTCTGTTAAATAGTCATATGTGCTGCGATGTACGGGGGGTGTGCTTCCTAGATGATTGGATGTGTGCAAACTCTGGGGTGGATAAGTTGAGTGAGATTTGACCTGATCTAATCAATCAGGTGGTCTGTCATTTTAGATCGGGGATTTTTGGCTTCTGGGCCAAAATCCGGAAAATGACCCTAAAATCAGTTTTTACCTAATATCAGTGGTAAAAACTTGGTCGGAGAGACGTAAGGTGTAAGAACAAGCTCAATTTTACTATTTTATATTATAGGATTATTCATAAAATTATGTTTATTTACACAATTCTTTGTTAGTTTTTATTTTCCTTTTAAATTCGATGGATTTACTTTTGAAATCTAGGCAAAGTGAAGTAACCCATTACTGAGCATTATTCTCTCACAGACTTAGTAAATACGAAAAATAAAATTAAAAATACTTTTAAAAGCGAAATATAACGTTGGAAACGATTTGACAAAGTAAAATATTTTATATTAATACTAAAAGCTTTCCAGGCTTTCCCTGGTTCCTTGGTAAAATAAATCTTAAGTCTTTATTTTTATTAAAACTCATTTTATAAAAAAGATTTTATTTTTCAATCTAATACATAGTTTATTTTTACTGATTATTTGGTTTCTAGTGTTGTGTAAATTCATTTTCTAAAATGTTTAAATTAAAGTAGGTTACGATTAGTTTTTGCTTACGTATGCTTTGAACTTGGTATAAATATTATTAAGCAATTTTGTTTCTCAATATTTATAGTTTTGATTTATTTTGATTTCTTTGAACTTTCATTTAATTACTTAGGTAGAAAATCTTTGGATATCTGGCTATCATGATGTAAAAGCAAAAACAAAAATTCGGGTACGGTATACCTAGAAACTTTTCCGCATTACATAGGATTCGCTCATCCCCCTGCTTC
The DNA here is from genome assembly GCA_018340805.1 of Microvelia longipes. Classification (NCBI taxonomy): domain Eukaryota; kingdom Metazoa; phylum Arthropoda; class Insecta; order Hemiptera; family Veliidae; genus Microvelia; species Microvelia longipes. Next base: position 41,090,950 of record JACMZG010001863.1, on the reverse strand, counting down.
GGACTCGCTTCGCTCGTCCTCAGAAATAAAGTTCGCCAAATTTATACTGCAGGATGCTTTTGGACTCGCTTCGCTATCACTCTCGATGATACAGTTAATACTCGCATCCGTATCATTCTCAGCGATCACCCATACAACGCTGACCACGTTTAATGCTTCTTAATTTTTATGATCCAACAAAAATCATGTATATATTTGTCGTGTTGAAACAAAACTTATATACGATAATACAATAATATACTGTTACACCAAATTTCAACTCAATTGGAACATTTCCCAATTTTTTTACAATTTTTTAAAACGTACACAAGTCATTCATTAAAAATTGAACTAATGCTGATAATGAGATAAAACTTGGCACATATGTTAGTCTTATACATAGTCACATGCGTTCTTAATTTCAATCTAATGGCATCATTATTTCGCGTTAATTGATTATTTGAAATTTTCGCTGAGTCATTATTGTGGGTTAATGACGTCATAAAAAATTTTTGTTTAGCATAATTTACAATTATTTTCGAAATAGCACAATTACAGCGGTAAAATGATTTTTGTACAAAATTTCAACTCTCTAGCATAAATACACTGGACGTTACGATGATAACAGACACACACACACACATACAGACAGACAACTTTGCGAAAACCATTCAGGAGGCATTTAAAACGCCTGAAATGGATAATTCCGGTTTCATACACGTTTCCGAAAAAACAGTTACACATTTTTTTATTGAATGTTTTAATGCTCCCTTTTTGGAAAAACATGATAATGCTTTTGGACTAGATCTGGTAGAGCTAAGCTTTCAATTTGCAGAAGATAACATTTGTGGACAGAAAGAGAATGACTGTCTTCTACTGTTCACACATTTATTTAACATTTTATTAATTTGTATACTTAATAATTTTTTACTAAAAGCTAGATCTGGATTGAATAAAGTTTTTGTGGACAAATTTTGGTGTTGTCATTGATTAGCTGTGTTTACTCTACTTCTCAGTTTTCTGTTAATGAATTTCATACATTTACAGGTCAGCCAAATGGCAAACAAAGATTGACAACACATGCTCACATGCTAAGCACTATAATATATTAGTCTTATTTAGTCTTAGGTACCGAATTGGGTGTAATTTTTATAAAAATAAGTATTTCTGGATTCAAAAATTTTAAAAATAGAGCCGATTCGGATGAGTCGTCTGAGTTGAAATAGAAAACATGTTTGATTATGGAAGCGAGTTGCCTTTTGGTAATGAAGGCTGTAAGTCAAATATGACATTTGCTATTCAATATTTGGAGAATGTCAAGATGCTGTATGCCCGGTGTAGAAAAATACGTAAAAGAAAACAGCCATTATTAACACGGATTTATTAGGCCTAGGGTTTCAATAATTTGGTTAGCAGCACAGCGCTAGAAGAAAATGAAGTATTTCAGATGGCAGAACCTTTTTAGTCTCATTTGGGCGTTTGATTTTCTAGTTGATGAAAATGAACCATAAGTGTGGTCTACTCATGGTTGACCACACTTGACTTGCCCACTCTTACTACAGCTACTACTACTAATTACTAGAAATGAATTATTCGAATTTCTGGGGAGGCGATATGAAAGTTTTTTTAATAAATTTTAAACCAATTTAGTAATGTTTTTTTACTTTTCCTTATTTATACCGTAGGTTTATAGGAAAAGTATAGTTTTTCCAAAAAATCCAAAACCGGGATGTCACCGAAATTATCCGTTTTAGGTGTTTTTAAGGCCTCCTAAGTGGTTTTAGTAAAGTTGTCTGTTTGTGTGTGTCTGTTATTATTGTAGCTCCCAGTGTATTTACGCTAGAGAGTTGAAACTTTGTGCAAAAATAAGTCTACCGCTGTAGTTTTGCTATTAGAAAAATAATTATTTTATGCCGTCATTAACCCGCATTAATGATTCAGCAAACGTTGCAAAAAATATAAAACGCGGAAAAATGATGCGATCCAATCGATATTTGGCACGCATGCAGCTATGTGTAAGACTAACATATGTGCCAAGGTTCATCTCTTAATCAGCAATAGTTTAATAGAACAATGTCTTGTATACGTTTGATAAAAATATTAACTTTCGTACAATACGTTCGATTCCATTTAAATATAGTAAAAAATCGGAAAATAATCCAATTAAGTTGAAATTGTGTTCAAGTATTTAAATTTACGTAATAAATAATTAGACCAAGTTTTGTTTGAACACGACAAGTATATCCATGAATTTTGGTGGATCAAAAAAGTTGATTCGCATCGAGCGTGGTCAGTCCCTGGATTGCTGACTGCTGGGAATGAATCGGTATGTATACTATCTGAGGACGAGCGAATCGAGTCCGATGAAGTGTTGCTGTATAAATTTAACCACTTGTATATTCTGAGGACTAGCGAAGCGAGCCCAATGTAGGGAGGATGAGCGTAGCGAATCCGATGTGATGATAAAAAGATCCGAAGTACTCCGTATCTGATTTTTCTTATTTAACTGAACAAAAGCAGTCACCCTGGTTGGGTGACTGCTGGAATGAAACGGTGTATTTAATATATAAGGACGAGCGAAGCGAATGCCAAGATGTGTTGCAGTAAAATTTATTAACTATAGTATGTATGAGGACGAGCGTAGCGAGTCCGACGTTGGGAGCATGAGCGTAGCAAATCCGATGTGATAAGAAAAAGTTAGAGGTATCCGTACCCGATTTTTATTATCTATCTAAAATATAATACTTTTTGAGCAGACATATCATTAAATAAAAAACCTCTAATAGCAGATTTGATGGGGTGCTTGCCAATATTTTTTATTGTCTACTCAGAGAGAGATTTTCTCATTTGAGTATACTTCTAATTGAGAGCAACAGAGTAGTTCGTTCATTAAGGTACTAAAAAATTAAATTACTAAACTTAGGAAAACTTTCCTAATGAAATAAATGTTTGATAAGATTTTTAAACTCAACAATAGACTTCACGAAACCTTTTCTTAAGATTCAAACTCATAAAATATGAAGTAAAAAAAATTTGTTCATTCAACAAGAAACATGGAAAACTTATTTCTTAAGAAGATTCAATTATGCTCAAGTTAAGTGCTACCTAAAAGATCATATGAATAAAGAAAGAACTTAAAAAAGAAGAAAATATACTGAAGTTTTTCAAAAAGAAACTAAATGGGTCAGGAGTTCGAACCCTTAAGGTATTTTGTTGAAAAAAATAAAACAGGCAAGGATATGGAAAAACTTTTTACTTTGGAACCCTGGTCCATATTAGGTAACCTTTTTTTCTTGTTTGGGGAAAGGAATGAGTTACCCTTAAGGCAAAAAACTTTTTTTTAAAAAAATATATCATTCACCTATTTTTGTATTAGGAATAAAAACAAGCATTGTTGACCCTGTGACATAACATTATTTGTATTTCATGCCTTCTCTTGAAGCTAATTGGTACTAAGCCTATATATATTTGATAATAGTTGGTCTACAATGCCTTACGATTTGACTTTTACTCTCGCTTTGGCAGCATCAAATCATTTTGTTCAGATTTTTTTAACAGTAATCTGCTAAACATTTGGCCAAGCAACGCCAAAAAATTGGGGATGCGAACGTCGTGTTAGGAGTGAATTAAATTAGACCTTCGACTTTGTTGAAACTTTTAAACATGAAGGATCATTTTAGCGTTTCCACTCTTCTTAATGCCTGTCTACTTAAAACCCCTGGAGTTTATCGAGACCCTGCAACCACGGAAGACCTCAGTACAGTCCGGTACAGCCCAGCAGAATGAGAGGCCGGTAGCAACCCCCAATATAATGTGCATAAACCTAGTGCTAATTTGAAAGCCAAAATTTCGCTGATCACAAGGAGGAGTTCTCAAGAACCGCACACACCATTCTTAATCACTCGTGGGACGGTCTGAGAACGCGACTAAGGATAACCATATATAAGGTCCTTCCTCGGCTGTATTTAAACCTTCGACCTCTAGGTCTTAAGGTAATCGCTCTACTGGTGCTCGGTAAAAATACCAATAAAAATATCAATACTTTATTTATTTATATAGATTGTATGTTAGTATCATTTTTCCAAAAAATTAAATCATGAGCTATTATTTTATCCTATATGGCTAAACTAACCCTAAATAGTTAGCAAGTTTATCGTCCTATCAGAAGCCTAAACAAACCATCTTATTAATGAATATCATTATTTAAATGAGTCTTAGTAATTCTGCTAGGGTTAAGACGCAAAACTATTAAGCTTGAGGCATCAAGTTTTATTTACAAGAAATGACAAAATCTCATTGTAGGCAAAAAAGTTTTTTAAGAATGCTTGAATGTTATGAAATGAAAATTTGTCTCATTTTAAGCCATAAACCTTTTACACATAAATTACAAGTAGTCAAAATTAATGAATTTACGTATAAATTAAAAACAATGACTTCGATTCTACAAGAAAACTAAACAGAAGTTGCGCTAGAGACAAAATACGTTACAAAATACCTAAGTAATATAAAATAATATAAATACCTAAAAGAAAACTAGGACCATTATGGATTATGAGAAAAATAATATTATTTTTCAGGTTTTCTGTTATCAATCATGTAATAAAAATTGCAATAATTAATTATTACTTCTTTTTTTCCTGTTTTTTTAGATAATAGAATAAAATTTATTGAACTACAATTGATATCTAATTATTAATAATTATAAAAATTAATTTTAATGAGAACAATTTCTTAAATTATTATTTTTATTTTATTGGACTTATCCTTATTAGACAGGTTAGGACCCAAGAATCATATTTTTTTTATCGCACAAGTTGTTTTATAATGACAAATAGGAGAGAATAATTTTATGAAATAGAGAATATTAGATAATTTTATTCCAATTATGAAGATAATGCTTTTTCACCAGCTTTTTACTCCAAGGAATGGTAGTGTTTTTACAAATATTATATCTTTTCTCATCAGAAAACTAGTATATCCACATTTGCTACATGACAGTTTTCTCTCGGCTTCTTTTGCTTTGCTTTTGTCATTTCGTTCAACTTTAATATTAGCGATAAAATACGTAATACAACATCAACATAATTCAAGTTCATCTTAATAGAACGGAAAAATAATTATTCTTTAGTTTCAGTATAGATCTAAGGTATATAACTAAGATTTTATACCTCATCTCTCAAAAATCATTAAAACTCAAGGGCTGCTCTGTGGACTACCTTTCAATAATAAATATCTCAAGAACTATGTCATAGATAAGTTGGAGGTCTCGATAGAATTGGATGTTTTATTTTTTCGTTGTGGGACCATTGAAACGGATTTTGGTCACACTCCCGGGTTCGACTTCTGTTGTGACACCCATCCTATAAGCGAATTTTGCCAAAGAAAATTCGCTAAAATACGATACAAATAATTTTGTAATTTTTGGGATCGTCACTCAAAGGGAGTCTTTCAAAATTTCAGGATCAGTACTTTTTTATCTTAAGGAATCAATGTTTAAAATCTAAAATGTACCTACTGCCGGTAAAGAAATTTAAAAACTATTTCGATTACTATATTTTATCACACATATAATAACAATAAAAAACATGCAGCAGATTGAAAATAGTTTACTTATTAAAGAAAAATGATAGCGCGATAAATTTTTCGTATTGCATATTACAAGACGTTACTGTAAGCAAAAAAATGATCCACGTGAGAATAAATGTGTGGTGGCATGAAAAGGAAGAAACTAAGATACAGGTAAGACAGTGAGGACCCTGAGTCACGTCCTCTGAGTTATCACCCCTTTACAATGCTCTTTAACTTTACTTACACTTCAAACTCTCAATATCAATTTTACACTTTCTAAAAGTGAACAATTTTCATCTCTATACAACTCTCAAAATGTTAAACTTAGGTCTACTTACTTTAAAATGAAGATGGATTTTAAATAAAAAACTTGTTGGGAATAATGAAAATTTTGTGGCTGTTCGAGTTTTGATGAGTTCCCTCAGTTGTTTCGATTGTTAGTTTTGAGAGAAAATGAATTTTCACAACTTTTCAATTTAAATATTTTTTAGAATTTAAACTTTTCTACTCATCACTTTCAAATAGCTTGATACCTAATAGCTGACGACAAAGCAAGATTTAAACTACTTCTGAATTTGCTAATGAAGAGGCTGGAAGTGTGACACTCTTCCTACGTTTCAGAGGTCGCAGGCATTTCTATGAAATTTCGATCGGCTTGCGGACCTCTGTGCCAGGATATTTTACTTTACGCAAATCCTATTTTTCTAACCTCAATTTTATTTCCTTTTTTTCGACTCTTAGCACTACTTAACGCAGGCGCTGTGTATGCCGCCTATTAAACTTGCCCATCCACACCTAATTGAGTACACAATAAACAATACTTGCTATCGTTGTCATTGTGGGTGTAAAACCTGAATCCTAAAAGGTTGTTCTTAGCACCTCGTAATGATATTGTGATAAGGTGCATGATTTCATTATTCCCCATGCAAATATAGCTGTATTATAAAAAATCGTGTATCTCAAAACTTTTCCTCATCACATCGAATTTGCTAAGCTTATCCTCCCTACTTTGGACTCGCTTCGCTTTAAAAAAAAACGCCAATTTCGGATTTTTGCGAACACAATATTTTTTGAATTGAGTATAATAAAAAAAAAACAATCTGTGTTTGATTTAAACAGCGTTTGAGCCCTTCATTACTTAATGTTGAATCAAGTAGAATTAATTTGAAAACTTAAAAGTAAACAAAGTAGAAAACTTTCACGTGGAAAACATAAAAAACGTACCTATCTTAGATGTTTTGATATTTTATTTGTTCGCATTCTTATTCATAGTTCTATTTTGTTTAAGGAACCTTAGCAAACAGTTCTTTAATAAAACATATGAGTTTTAGAATATTAAAAGATGTATAATTCACTACTAAAACTCAAACAATGTTCTAGGTTTTTAAGAGAATTTATGTAGGGAAAAACATAAACATATTTAATGGATAAATAACGTAAATCGACATTTACATAAAATGGTTTTAAAATAGGACTTAAGAAAGCTGTTGGTATAATATGAAGAAAGAGATATGAGACCAAGGTGGATAGCAAAGCACTGTGATGGGATATTGAAAGGCGGTATGTTGTGGACGTGAATGCGTTTTCGAATTAGGGTAGAATATGAACAAGTTAAAGACCTCCATGTAGGAGTTTTCTAGAGACATATCGGCCTTCTAAGCTAAACATTTCTTTACTCTCGCATCACATATTAGCATCATATTTCTCAACAAATATTGTATTTAATATCATTTAATATTTTGTTATTAAACTTTATATTCGATTTTGGGACGTTTGTTTTGAGTTGAAGTTATTGCCTGAAGTAAGATGTAATATAATACGGTTTAGGAAATTTCTCCTTTGAATAAATTCAATAATGAGGTAGTGGTTTTTTTTGGTAATGTTCGAAATCCGTTTCAGACGTCCCTTATCACGATGAAAGAAGGCATTACAGTCTATCGTTTAGTTTAAAAATCTTTACAGGTCAGTTTAGACACCACTGTTTCTAAAGAAAAAAAAATCCCTGCAAGAAGGGAGCGGGAAAAACTATGTAAACAAATAAGGTTGTTTTGCCCGTATTTTCTTAGCGATGTTTTTTTTACATTTCTTTTGTGTAGTTTTATTTTAAAATATCATTTTATGATTAATTTGAAAGTAATTTTCAAAACGATGTTATCAAAAGAAAAACCACTAACAAAGTGAACGATTGCCGGGAAGAAGGTTTTTTCCCTACAGCGGTTATTGTGGTAGGGATTTTTTTCTCTTTTTAAGTGAGAGGTTGGCAGCGACTTCTCTGATTGGTCAATCCTCAAAATACTTATGACCTTGGGGATTTTTAAACTAAACGATAGACTGTAGGGCGTCCCTTTTCGCATTAACAAGAAACGTATTATTGTGACTTCATTTAGGTTTTACTGAGTTAGCAAAATTTTCAAACTACGCCACTAACTGACATTAAGTATTACGTATGCCAAAAAATTTAGTGATAAGTAAGTTTTGAGCGTGAAAGCAAGTATTTTAAAGGAAACGCTGTCGGCATCTCGACCTCCTGCCAGAATTTTATTTGATGTAATTGTTTGAATTCAAATTCGATTCATCGATCGCGATTTATTGCTCAATTATTGAAATATTTATAATACTTTCACTTTTTCTCACCTACAACTGTAGGCGTGTAGAAAAATAATTGTTCAACCTGAATATCTGAAACTGAGGTTTTAATTTAATTCTGAGTGGTTTTTTATTATATTGTCCATGTGTGGGTTTATGTCACGCATAACTTGTGCTGAAATACAAAAGAATTGAAACTTGACACAAAAATCAACCATAAGTTTTAGTTGTGATGTCCAAACATTTTTTTTGTAGGCTTGTTAACATATATTGGCGAGTTATAAAAAAATAATTTCAATAAAAATCGAAATATAGTCAATATATGTATTGACTATATTTTTATATTATATTTATATTATAAATAATATTTTTTTATTATTTATATTATTTTATATGATATTTTTATATATTTTTATTTTTTATATTTAATGATTATAGTCATTATATTTATTTATCAACCTGATCTGTCAGATCGGGTTGAAATTTGATACAAATGTACTTCTAATTAATGGCTACGTAAAGACTAAAAGAGTAAATTTCTTGGACTGGTATTTTTGGTAATATATATAATTAAGATTCTGAGCTTCGCTTAGTGAAAAGTTGTGATAATTATTTAATAATTTAATATTATTATAGGATTGCAGTCTTCGTAAATTATAATCAAGACTACTGGTTGCAATTGCTTTTGAATTTTCACTCTTTGACAGCCTATAGCTTTCAATTTTCTTAATGTTTTCAACGTACGACAAATCGTCTGACAGCGTAAAGAACCAGTAGTATTAATTCCGTAGCAATTTAAATTTTAGTTTTTAGGTTAAGACGAAAATATATTTATTATTCATTATATTATTATAATGTAGTAAAATTCATTATAAAATTAGAGTATAAAATATTTAAAATTCATATATATTAATATAATATATATTAATATTTAAAATTCATTATATTATTATAATATAGTACATTAATATTTAAAATCCATTATATTATTGTTATATAGATGCAGTAACTAATAAATGTTAAAAACAAATGCAAAAGAGGATATAAAGTGGGTTGGAATAACTGTTTAATAAATTTTAATATTCTAACAAAATTCATGATTCTAAACGGAATCAATTCATGATTTATATTCAAAACAGTAGGTTTATCAACTGCGTACAATTAAGTTAAAAGCAACAAATAAATTAAATAATTAATCAGCTTAAGAATCGATTTTGTCACTGAGAGGAGAGGCTGTGTTTGGTTAATGATAATTAAAGGTAATAATAGGAGGGAAGTAAATGAAGCATTTACTGAGACATGTATGTCTCGCAGAAACACTAGTTAGAGGGGATCTTGATTACAGTAGAGTATGTCTTTCAAGGCGTAACAGTGCGATGCTTCATTACCATATCAATACATTGATAATAGCACGCTAGCAATTTAGTCCATTTTCAGTATTAGGTCTGTTAAAATCATTACACGTACATAATATACATTCGTGTTTCCTCGTGTTAATTTTAAATTTTAGCGAAATATCATCGGAAAATGGCACTTGGTTGTTGGAAATAGTGGAAGTGGAAGGGAATCGATCCCAATTAACTTCATGATTCAAGGAATATATATAGTATATTATATAATATATATATATATATATAATATATATATATATATATATATATATATATATATATATGTAGTATTACGTATATATATATATATATATATATATATATATATATATATATATATATTATATGCTAAAGAGTAGGATGTAGTTGTGAAGAACATAACGTAGTACCCTCAACGCGGTTAGTCAACTATCCAAAACGGCTCACATGATTATCATTTGCTTAATACGTGGCAAAATATCATATAATAATAATAAATCAACAATTAATGTAGAACAACATGAAGGCATTTCCGCTAAGAGGCCCGGGGTCAGGGGCCTCTGTCACTACTTGTAACTAGTTTTCTTGCTCTAATCTAGTTTAATAATTTCAGAAGAGAGATCACTATTTGGAAACCAATAACACCTTAATCCTTTTTGAATCAGTTTGAAATCAATTTATTTGGATTTGTTATATACAAGGTATTAGATAGCAAAACTAGGGTTTCTATACAGGTCAACGTCCCTATCATCTTGACCCTATTTGAACCTATGTTGTGGCCGCAAATAATAAAAAGATGGATTTAAGAGTACAGTAAGAGTTATATTATGTTATTGGGTCTCTTTTTATAAAATTTTTTAGTTTGAGTGAGCTGGAAATCATGTGTTTAGTTGATTTATTTCTTAATAATCTTTTTTCTGTGTAATAGTATTATTATAAACCGTATGCTACACTGAAGTAGGTGAAACAGTTACCTTCTTGATTGGGATTCGAACTCCTCTGCTCAAATATTCCTCTTCACAGAGTATTTTACGCTAATCTTGGCCGTTCTACTACCGATAACATACATTTGTTGAAAAAAAAAACCCAGAATATATTGAATATGTATATGTTATGTTATATATTTTATATATATATATATATATTATATATTATATATATTATATATATATATATATATTAATATATTGTGTATATATAATGTTCATGAACATGTATAAATTGTTTTAAAAACGGTTTATTAGTGGAAAACAAAGTAATGCAACCCAAGTAACGCATTATCTATATACTATATATATATATATATATATATAATATATATATATATATATATATATATATATATATATATATATATATATGTGTGTGTGTGTGTGTGTGTGTGTGTGTATTTATATTGCGTGTATGTATGTATGTACGAGATTTTTGTGTCCTAGATTTCTCTGGGACACGATAACTTTCGAACGCTTTTTCGAATCGATATGAAACTTAGTACGAAAATCAACCTTCCTAATGTCCCGAACCATATTGTTTATAAAATATATATGACGTCATTAACCCACAATAATGACCCCACAAACATTTCAAAAAATCACACATCTTATTATAGTTTTTAGATTGGGCTGACATTTTTCACACGTATATAACTTTGTATGATTCACAAACATTCGATGTTTCATTGTATTATCTGTATTAGTTCGGGTTTTATTGATTGACATATGTCAAACAAAACATTATGTTACTTATAGACAAAATATAAATAGTTTATCACTAATAAGCTGATATAATTTATAAGGTGATTCAATTGGAGGGTTTTTATTAATAAAATAATTTTTTTTAACATGTTAGGTTATAGTCCGGAATTGACGTTATTGTAGTAATAAATAGTAATTTTTCAAGGTTGACCGCCTTTACCGATTCCTGCAATGACGTCACTCGCTATTCATAAAAACGTCAGGTTATAACCTACGAATACTTTGTGTACTTTTTTTAAATAATTGAGAAAAATCAGAAAATAATCAAACTGAGTCAAAATTTACAAGTTTATACCTTTACGTAATTAATCGGTACATTAGGTTTTGTCTTAAAACGATAAGGATATCCACGATTTTTGTTGGATCATAAAAGTTAAGCAGCATTGATCTTGATCATTGCTGTATGGGTGACCGCTGAGAATGAAACAGACGTATTTACTATCTTAGGACGATCGAAGCAAATCCAAAGACGTGTTGCAGTATAAATTTGTTTTAAAATTGTATATTCTAAGGACGAGCAAAGTGAGTCTGAAGTTGGGAAGATGAGCGTAGCAGATCTGATGTGATGAGGAAAAGTTCCGAGGTACCCCGTACCCGATTGTTTTTACTTCTCCCCTGTTCATTTTTAACTTTTATATCTAATTAATTCTCTAAACCCTCTTGTTTGTTTAATTTATTTAGGAATGAATATGACTTTTGTGGGTAGAAAGCCGATTTGCTAAATTAATTATTAGATATGTTTAATACTGAAAATTTTAATAAAAATATATTATATTAAATTTATTTTTTGCGGAAAGACTCAAGCTTTTTATTAAATTTGTAATTGTTTAAACCAGATTTACTTATTTAAAGTTTAAATAGTTGGTGTAATGGGAGGAAAGCTTAAATATAAATTGACAGGCGAGACTAATGGAGAGTGAGTGAAAGAGACAGGATTACAACGCCGAGCTAGTGTCTGTCTGATAAATGATTCCCCCCTCCCCCTCCTACACCAGATACAACTAACTGCAGCACAGACATATTTTGTACTGACATCTAAAACAATACAGGTTAAAATAGAAATAGGAATTGAATGAATTTTAAACTTGAAAAATAAGAATTTCAAATACATGTATCTGATAAATATTTTGCTATTCAATGTGTGTTAAATGTAGCAAAATATAACATTTTAACACTGAATGTAATCTGTAAATTACAATATTACAATATTTATGCCGATTGGTACAATTTTATATTTCACAATGCCACAAAGAAATCATTTCTGGTTTGTTTTAAGATTTCTTCCTTTGGTTAAACCTTTCTTTGTATGTTATTATTATTATGCCCGAGTCTGCTATGCTATGTTAGTCAAATTGTTCTTTTCATGAACCTTCTACTACATCTACTAGTAAACCTAGCTACATATTTTATTGAAACTATTTCAGCATAACATAAATATCCAATAAACGTTACAGTTAAAATTAATTAATCTTTATAATTCGTCTTAAAAAACGACGATCAACTTACAAGACTTAAATTTAAAAAAAAATAATAAAATTTCTTGAACACCAGAAAAACGTGGACCATAAAAACTTGTTACTCCTGAAAAAACGCGAAAACGTTCTAGTTACGCCAGAAGTAAGCCAATGAGGAGCTAAATAAGAGTTCCTAACACTAAAGATTTTGTTTGGCGTACAAAAACGTCCTCCTTTACTGAAACGTTCTCGAGAGAATAAAAGAAACTTCTAGAAAACAAATCTTTTTCTTGTGAAAAACTTAGAACTTTATCCGTACCTCCGTCAAAAGTTTTATATTTTATTTATAAGCACAAATTTTACATCTTGCCCCTTTTTTAACTTATTCATTAAAGTTATACCTTATTTAAGAAAATCGGGCACGGTGTACCTTAAAACATTTTCTTACCCTTCCGGCTTCGCTTCGCTCGTCCTTAGAATATGAAAAACGCCTAATTTATAATTAAGTTTATTTTTGAACCACTTCACCACTCATCTTGCGACATAGATCAGTTCTAAGCTCTGGGTCACTCATCCGTCTACTGACCACGCTCTATGCTGCTCGATGTCCCACGAGTGAGTTAAAAAAAACTGACGATGTACTTAGCCGTATTAAGTTGGAAACTTTCATAAAGATAAAACTCGGGACCAATTTAAACTTATTTGAATGGTTTTCCAATTTTTCCGACGTATACATGTTATTCTGAATAAATTGAACTAATGCTGATACTGAAATGAAACTTTTGATGAAACACGCTTCGCGCATTTGTTGACCTTATAAGATTATATGCATGCCGAATTTCTTATATTATATTTTAACAGTCATAGAAAAATTATTTTCATGGGCCCTTTTAGACCTAAATTGATTTTTTTCTCATACATAAACACGCTAGGAGTTGTGATAATCATAACAAATATAAACGCACGCATTCAGACAAACAAACAACTTGGTAATAACCTCTTAAAAGTTATTATGAACATTAGTGCTAACATAATAAACATCCTATGTACCTACTGTATAAATTAGAAAAAGTGAAAAGGATTTAAGGTCCGTATTCAAAGACATCTTTCTAACATTGTCCTAACATTTTCCTAACATTCTCCTTGTTCCTTAAGGAGAATGTTAGGAAAATTTTAGGAAGATGTCTTTGAATACGGGCCTTAAATTTTTTTTCATAATATTTGCCATTTTCTCCATATTTTTAGGAAAACATAGGATTTTTTAGTAGGTATGAAAGTTAGGTTTAGTATCTACTTGATTGACCACTATCGTTACTACGATTAAATTCTCTTTTCGGCCCCGGCTTTTGCGTTGGAAGTCCTGGGTTCTCAAACCTAACCTCGAACTGGTTTGGGCAAATCTACAGGGTATGCTATCTGCTTTATCAATAGCGCAGTATTCATAACGTTGAGTTATTCATATAGGGTAATCTGATAGGTCTGTAATATTGTAAATATACTTCTATTCCTATATTTCAGACAGGATGATTTTTTAGGAAAAAATCCGAGGATCTTGAGGAACTAAAAAAGAATAATATCTTATTTTTGCAGATTCAATACATCTCATTTTGAGGAGAGAGGCAGTAAAAATTGAAAATGAATCCTTTAATAGTAGTGATGTTTCACCAGGTTTAAAATAGAATGTTTTTCGCTCTTCGCTTAAAAATACGCCTAGGGCGTCATAACTATTGATACCCAAAATTGTTACAGTTTTACCTTTTCAGATTATAATACTATTACGTTGAAAATACTGTTAACTTGAGTGGGCAAAGGTGGCTAGATCTAGTTATCTCTCCCTGGACGGGCGTTTATATTGGTTTCGTTTTCTCTACCTTGATACCCCTGTTACACTCTATTACCTATAATACCTTTCACGCCTTTCATATTTTGATATTTTTGGTCTCTTTCGGCTTTTCATGAAAAAAATTTAAGAAACGACCAGCCAGCAGGCCCATGTCTTTATTTTATACACAAGCGCGTTACGCATACTAAAGTCGGAACTAATAATGTACAACAAGTATGAGGCCGCAAAGCCGCCCCCAGCGCCGACACTGCGTAGCGGTCTAGGTGCGAAGCGCTGAGGCTGCGATGCAGCAAAAAGGCCGAAGGTATCTTGTTTTTTTTAAGAGGTGTAACAAAAAATTAATGTGATTCACATTGGTTATGATCTAATTGCATGATTTGTGCTCGACTTTTTTGATCTCACCATTGTCTTCTTTGAATTCTTTTGCCGACTATCTATGGATGAATAGCGTCACGTTTTATTGTTCTATTAGATTTTGCTGTGTACATTTATCATATCATAAAAACAGTTTTGAGCTTTAATGACCTTAGAAAGTAATTGTTGCTTAGTATTTTTTGGGTTTTTTAATTTGATCATAAATTAATAGGATGATGGGATAAGCTTGATTTATCGGGCTTCCTTATTTGTATAGCTTGGCAGGTTGACGAGTAGCCTGTAAGATCCTACGCCTACTCCGGATTTGCTTGACAAAATCGTGATAATTTCCATGACATAATCTGGTGTTGAATGTTTAAATTCTAAAGAAATGTTGAATAATCAATGTCCTAGAACCATAATAATGCATAATTGCCTGTTAATATTTGTAAAAAGAGAAGTTGAGGTTATTTAATGATTTCTGTTCGAATTGGTTTGAAAATGAAAATTACCATCATTTTCTCTGTGCGGATTTTATCGTAAAAATATACCGCATCTTCATTTAAATAAAAATTAAAAAAAATCTTTTTTTATTTAGGTTTCTTCAATTTAAATTTGTCCTTTCTTTATGATAATTTCAAAGGGATATAATTGTTTTAATTAGTAAGAATAATTGCTGTGTAAAAAAATGGTTTCTAAAGATGACGTCTTTTATTTTCCGTCTTGAAGAATTTTATAAAATAAAGGGATAATTATTTTTCTGATTATAAAGTTTAAGGATTTTAACTGTTTTTTTTTTTATTTTATAAATTGGTGGAAGTAATTTTTACTTTCCTTTTTAATAACTTTTTTTTATTTCCTTTAAATTAGTTTAATAAATTATTATTTATTTATTTAACATAAAGAAATTTAATTTATGAATGTAAAATTATTACCTAATTAAAATAATAAAGCTATAATTAGCCAAATTAGGTTAAAATTTCATGTGCTTATTATGTTAGGGGTTGGTTTTTTGGAAAAAGATAATATTATTTACAATAATAATTAGCTGTGCAATTTAAAAAATACCTGAAACGGATACTTATGATGTAACTCGGTTTCGGATTTTCAGAGCGATTACAATTATTATCATTATTAATAATTAGGGTTGGAGTTGAGGATAGACCCCATTTGCATTGCGACTGAAAGTCTATTGTACTATCCCCTCATTTGGTCCAGGTTAGAATAATCCTTTTCCCCGGACTAGCTCTAGGATCTTTTTGACCAGTGATTCATTGGTAGAGTCAAACTTAGTGAGAGTGCTGCTACCAAAGTTGCAGAACCTTTAAAAGGCTAGGGCTTCATATCTCAGAAGTATTTGAGAGGCAGTTTCGGTTTCCGATTCACAAAGCTTACACACTGGGTTATCTTTAAATATACCATTATTTAAAGATAACCCAGATAAACCAATAGGAGGTGTTTTCGGAGGTGACCATGACCAGTCAATGGTCCAGTTACTGTACTAAGGTCCCTTCTGCTTAGACTGAGGAGATCCTCAGTTACTTTGGGACTAGGTCCTTTTAACATAAGTTTGCTGTGCCTCATGCCTGAGGATTTGTTCCAATGGTGCAGGTGATTGGTTAAGAACCAATCTTTAATTAAACCTTAGGCTATAGTTTTGGGTATGGCTACTATGGGTTCAGGGCCCACAGGAGTGTTTCAGACCCCTTTTTAGCAAGGATGTCTGCTTGCTCGTTACCTTCAATTCCTTTATGGCCAGGCACCCGATCACAATACGTTTCCTTACACTTTCTGTAGAAGGTAAATATTTAGTAGAAAAAGTAATTAAATTAAAAGACAAGGTACTTCAGGCTTCCCGGCAAACTTCGTCATGATTATTAATGCTTAATGTATTATAATTCCCACTTTTCTGCGCTTGGGGACTGTATCTTTAACTCGAAGGTTAAAATCGAAGGTATCTTTTGGTATTTCTACCATTTATTTATTTATTTTTACCGGATTGTCTCCAATTAACCAAATCAAATAGTTTTTGCCTTTCTTTAAAGGGAGGCTTCAAGCGTGATTTTTGTTTGAAATAAGTTAAATTTCTGGTATTTTTATCAGTGATGCGACGTTTGAAAAAAATAAAATAAAACCCCAATTAATTTGTGATAAGAATAATTGGCAGTTTGTAAATAAAAAAAATAAATTAAAAAGAGATATGGATAAATAAAATACTTTCAATCAAATGTAAAAATAAAAAAGAATTGTAAATTTATTGCGATTTTTTCCTTAGTTGGCAGGTATATAGGATTTGACCTGTAACCAATATTTGTTAGATTCTTTTTGATTAGCTTCAAAAGTGAAAAACTGTTGACCTATCGCTTTATATAACAGAGATCTATTTCTGATAAAATTTAATAACTTAGAGCTGCTGAAAAATGAGGAGAAAAAAAAGAGGGGAAATAAAGAGATAAAACATTTTTCTTTTTGCCATTTTTTCACTCACTATATATGAAGTTTTTCACTATTTTTCTCACCGTTGATTTTTTTTCTTTTTTACTTTTTAACAAGTTATGGTGGGCAGTTATTGGAGATCTTTTTGTACCCTGGAATTTAGTGATGAAAATTCATCTCTTCCTACTTTTCCCAGACTAGAATAGGAAACCTAGAAAATGGAGGAAAATATTTCCTAAACCTCCTAGATTAATATTTCCTTTGGAATTCTTTGATAATACGGTACTAAAGAGACTTATATTATTGTTAGTTTTAATACAAAAGATCTTTATAAGATTGTTTTTTGTTTAATATGTATGTAGGAAGATACTATTTATTTGTATCTTCTACCTGAATCTTTGAGAAGTCTTGTTGAATATTGATATCATATTATTTTAACATATTTATTGAAAGAATAATGTTACCTTAGAGAATATGTTCCATAAAAGTAAACAACTAAAGGGAGCTTACATGAATGAAAATTAATTTCGAATTGTTTTGACCTAGTATATTTATATATCGAAGAATCAACTACTATCTATACTTGCTGTTGGATATGAATATCCCTGGACCGGTTTCGGCATAACGCCAATATCAGCTGGCGGGGCAACACTCAAGCTCTAGTCTCAATGAGCACGACGGAGGAAGTAGGAGAGGGAATGTGTACTGAGTTTAGGCCGTGACCCTGAGAAGTCAGGTGTTTGAGTCATCTGTGTCTTTTATTATGATGTGTACCGGTGTCATGGTTTTCCCGTTTTCGTTTTTTGTCAAGTGCTGGTTTGAGTACCGAAAAATTAATGTCCGAATTGAAAGTAAGTTGTTCGTTATTAATTGTCTTGTCAATAATTCTGTGTTTGTATATTTCTAGTCTGTCAAATACGTCAATATATGTATATATCTGTGTGTGTGTGCATAGCTCTGTTTATAAAGACAAAAATATACATAAACACATAGAAATTAAAACACGGGACAATGCACGATGATCAGCTACTGAAGAGCCCTTCTTAAAATCGGAAATGGAATGACTATGGAGACTAGTAAAAGGTTGGTGTCAAGCTTTAGACGATTAAAAGTTATACTGACCCACGAACTTGCGACCGGGCCTTGAATTGACGAAGGGTTAAAAATGATCCTTTGGCGTGGCCACAAACTCTCCCTTTGCCAGAGTCTACAGTTATGAAGTTAGAAGAACTGAGATGGTTGGTATTTGAAGATTATAGGAGATATGGTATCGCTATAGTTGAATAAGGCTTATGTAGGATGAAAACAGTGGATAAAAGTAGTACTGGTTGCTGACGATACAGAACAGGTTGTTGACTCATACAAAAATATTAAAGATGACAATGACGAAGATTAAAGATAATGGAAGAGCGAAGAGATAACAACAGGTGATGAAAAAACAAACACATATACACTCGAAGAAGGACTCACGGAGTCGGGTCACATAATATATAAGAAATCTAAGTCGCACTACGATTCATATAAAACTCTATTCATAAAGTCAAAAATATACAAAAATATACATAAACACTCACAGATATATATATATATATATATATATATATATATATATATTATATATATTATATATATATATATATTTATATATATATATTATATATATATAATTATATATATACATATATACTACTTGATATGTACATTGGACTACTACTTTTTATTGGAATACAATAGACTACATCACTCGATGTATATATTAGTATTCATACATACATTACTTGATTTATATATTAAGCTCCTAATAAACATACATTAGATTAATGTTATATTTGCTGATAATCAGTTACCATTGATACTTCCTGTTAAGTCAAAGTATCCCTGGTTTTGGCTGTGTGTCTTCATTAGCAGGCGGGCCGACACTCTATCTTTTAACTAATACTTCTTAAAGAGCACTCGCGTGTTGAGCTTAGTAGCTTCTACCAACACTAACGCCGACTATAAAGCAGGTTTTATACATATTGTTTCCAAAGGACGGAATATAGATTCTCTTGAAAAGTTTGAGGTTTTGAAGAGCCAAAAGCTTGCGGGTGATCTTGAATTGAACGGGTTCAATTCAATTGAAGGGGCGGGTTCCATGATGATCAGAACGCTTGCTGACACAGCGCCTCTTCTGCGAAATGCCAGTTTGAAACTCGTCTCAGTCATGGTATCATAAGACTCACCTCTATACATATTTTTCTCTCCGGTTAGTTTTACTTACCTCTAATTTCTTGTTTCTTTGTTTACTATTTTTTGTATTTTTTGTTATTTTTTTTGTCCTTTTTTGCTTTTTGTTTTTAGGCACTGATGATGATCATTTATGTTGAAAGCTGCTTTTGATTAAATTTAGTACATTAAAATTGTGGAGAGACTTTTTCGTATTCATTATGAGATTATTTATATTAGTAAACTATTAAATATACCATAGACCAAGGAGTATATGTACTCGTACATACTCCTTTTTTAGAAACTATTAGGTATATCTTCTAGATATACCTAATTTGACAAATATACTATATTTGGTCCACTTGCTATATTTTATAGTAGATAAATTACAATGGATTTAAACAATTTTTTTTAACAGAAAACAAATATTTTTTTAAATTCATTCAAAAATATTTTTTTGAATGGATTCAAACAAAAATAAATGTGCTTGATAATTCTTATAATTTTAGAGCTACCCACAATTGTGCGATTTGAGTGTGACTGATAACGAAATAAAATATTACTATTTTGATTTTTTTTTGCTATATTAAATCACTTAATGTGAAAACTGTTAGTAAAAGCCTAACAGGATGAAAATCATGATGCGAAAAGAGAAAATATAAAGGAGGAAGTTGACGTCATGTTGAAGAGAACAAGGTTCCGTGACAGCTCAAGCCTAGAGTCGGAGAAAATTTAGTAGCTTTGGTTTTTACAGAGGTGGCAACTAATTTTCACGCCTTGTTACCTCTCCTTAAGTGAGTTTCTTTTTACAGGAAAATCCTAAGAATTTTCTTACATTCTGTGTACATTGGATTTGATGTACCTGTCTTTTTATTCTAATCCAGTTTTTCGTCGATTTGATTTTAAAATTGTATGAGTTATTTATATGATACCATTTACCCGATTTGTCTCGTCAGAATTATTTTCTTTTTATTATTTTTTCTTCGCCCCTAAAATTTTTAAGTCTACTTATTTATGTCATTTCATTTACGATTTACTTGTATTTTAAGAACAGTATTTAAAAACGTTTCTTAAATTTGAGTAAGGTGTGCTGATAGCACATCCTTTATATTTCTCAATTATTTAAAATTGGAATTGTCATGTAATTCTTTTTATAAAAATAAATTCATTCTTGTTTTATCATTCAAAGAGTCAGCACATTTCTTGTATAAGGAATTAATTCCACAAGAGATTGCCACACTTTTTTTTGTTTCAGATCTCGATAAACTAAGTTGTATTTATGTATTCTGAACCGTGGAGGTAGTGATTAAATAAATAAAGCAACCGTCTCTCCACAAATGTAAAAACTATATTTACAAAGCCGGCTTTCGACTGTTAACAGCCATCATCAGTGCCGTAGAGAAGCGAGAAAGGAAGAAAATATATACTATATCATTTGAGTCAGATTTCAACCTCTGTCTCAAATGATATATATATATTTTCTTCCTTTCTCGCTTCTCTACGGCACTGATGATGGCTGTTAACAGTCGAAAGCCGGCTTTGTAAATATAGTTTTTACATTTGTGGAGAGACGGTGCTTTATTTATTTATTTAAGTTGTATTTAGTAGTTCTGCCCAGAATATGTAAATTTCAATTTATGAGCTCTCAGATATATTTTACACCTTAGATATGGCACATTTAATAATAATAATTAATAATAATAATAATTATTATTATTTTTATATTATTATTTATTTTTATAAAAATTAAAATATTAAAATTTATTTTTATTTTTATTATTTAATTGTGTATGTGTATGTCTGTACTATCGTAGCTCTGAGTGTATTTATGCTAGAGAGTTGCAACTTTGTACAAAAATCAGTCTATAGGCGTAGTTATGCTATTCGGAAAATATTTTTTTATGACTTTATTAACCAGCAATAACGACTTAGCAAAAAATCATGAAACGCGGAAATAAATATCTTTCGATTAATTTGAGATTTAGCACGCATGTGGCTATGTATAAGACGAACATGTGTGCTAATTTTCATCTCACTATCAGCATTAGTTCAATTTTATCGAATGACTTGTATTTTATAAAAAATTGGAAAATCGGAAAATAATCCAATAGAGTCTAAATATAGTAAAAGTGTACTATATAGGTACAAGTGTACCTTTTCGTAATAAATAAGTACAACAAGAGATTTAATACAACAAGTCTTAATACAACAAGTTTATTCATGATTCTTGTTAGATCATAAGAGTTAAGCAGCATCGAGCATGGTCAGTGAACAGATGGGTGACCGCGGGAAATGAAAGGAATGAAGTTCCGAGGTGCCCCGCACCCGGTGTATTTGTAGAAATAATAAAACAGGTTTTGTAAAAACAAATTTTCATTTTTTTTTTAAATAATAAATAATGTACATGAAAACAAGTTTTTGAAATTTAAATTAATTACAAAATAAAGTCTTTAATCTTTGTTAAAATCCCCACAATTGCAAAATTTCCTTGTAGAGATATTCATGTATCATGGTAGAACGTGTTAGAAGCTTTAGATATTTTACATAATACCTTTCAAAAAAGTGCGTAATGTTAAACATGTCCAATGAGCCTTAAAAAAATTAACATGGATTATCAAATTAATTTATGATAAGAGTCTTTTTTTATTTAACTAGGTTAGTTTTTATGTTTGTCGAAACTTTGTCATAACTCTAGCAGTTTCCTTTATCCAGGAAAACTGCTTTTTTTCCCAAGACGACGAATAGTTGTACTAGTGAGTAATCCATTACACTTTTTTGGTTTTGTTGGAAACGTTACACAATAAACTGTTTTGGTTTCCGCGGTTGTTGGAGATAATGGCCTTCCCGTAGTGATCGCGTCAATTTAGTTGATTTATCCCAAGGTGTTAGAAATTTATAAAGTGATTTAATTAGATGTAAACAAACCAAACGCATTCGGAGGTTATAACCTGACATTTAGTTATAACCTAATGACATGTGACGTCAGTGAAACAGTATGGGTAGTTAAAATTGAAAATGTACTATTTATTCCTGCAATGACGTGAATTCCAGACTATAACCTAACAAGTCATAAACAATAGATTTCATTTATAAAAAACCTCAATTGAATCACCTTATAAACTCTATCAGCTTGGATTTATCCTACGTTTCACTTCCACTGTGGTAGGCATTTTCAGGGATGTAGGAACTCATGGATGGAAACACAATGCTCTTTTTTCACAATGCTTCGTAACTGAAAATACGATAAATAAAACCCTAGTTAACTCTCGACTCCAATTTTCTGTTCAGTTTTGTAGAGCATTTTGATTTCATCCATGATGTCCTACATACCTGAAGATACCTCCTACAGTGGAAGCCAAACGTTGGATTCATCACCTACAATCTACATTGACACGATTACAAACAGAAGACCCAAGTCTTCAATTGTAAACAGCTTTTTCTGAAACATTATGGTTGATTTTTTTGTCAAAAATTTTATTTTATTAAATTTTGTTTTTCTTAAGTTAAATGTTACTCACGTACCACTGCAGTATTAATCTAAAATAAACGTTAAACTGATATAATGTCACAACTCTTAACAGCGCTAATGCATTTTACTCCTGAGAAATTCTCTTCTAATTTGAAAGAGTCAGACACATTGTAGAAAATTGTAGAAAATAAGGTCAGCAGTAGATGTAAGGGGTCAGTGGTTTTCCGTAAGATATTAAGCTGGAGAGCTTGAGCTCTACTGCGTTGAGGTCAAGAGCCCTGAAGGTTTTCTGTGTGAGAGGTTTACAGTTTAGGTCTAGGAAACCTTTCTTACCAATTAATCCATGACTTTGAAAGAAACGAGAAAAGAAATCTTTCTTTCGATGTATTAAGACATTTTTCTTTTCAGCTTTTTCTTAAGGGGTTTTCAGTAAAAATTAAAGATCTTTTAAACATTTAGTTTCCTAACTAGATTTTTATATAACCTTTTCTTTATTTCCCTCAATGTCATTGTTGAAATCTCTCCACTTTGTATCATTAGTAAATAATATATTATTATTTATAATTATAATCAATGTAGCAAATGTTAATTGAATGTAGCACAGGTGAAGTGTATGATAATATACCTCAGTTATAATATTATAAGACTCACCTTTATCCATATTGGGTTCTATCCGACCCTGATGACTTTAAAGGTCAAAAGCTGGATTTGATAGGATAAAATTAACAAAAATTGTAGAAAGAATTTTTCCTATTGACTATTATGTAGCAAATGTTCATGTGGCATTCACCTAGAATGTATTTTGTGTGTAAAATTTAAATATGTACATGCAGTAGGTGTGTTATTTATAAGCAGGTTATTTTAATTCTTTCGTTGTAAGGATTGAAATAATTTATTTATTTTTATGTCTTGACCTATTGCTCCATCTTTTACTACTAGTAGAGTTTAAATTGAATATTTTTAATCAGCACTACAAGCAAATAAGCGAATAGTTCTGCAGCGCCTGTTCCCGCAAGAACAAGCAGGTTTTAACTTTAACTTTAATGATAGTTTTAGACATTATATAATATATATATATATATATATATATATATATATATAATATATATATTATATATATATATATATATATTTGACTGCTATTAGGTTGTATGAAAATATTATTTAATTACGGGATAAGGGTTCTCTTTGTTTTTCATTATTTATATTTTAACATCATTTATTAGTTCTCCTTAATGCTAATTATCAAACATACAATCTTTTTCTTTTCTGCTTTTAATTAAACCTGTTATTTTTCTGAAGATAAAGAGTAAAATGTTTGTACCTAAGGACTTACAAGATGAAGCTAAAACCTTTGTAAATTCAGTGTTTTTAACTTTATTTCCTCGGTATAATGAAAATAAATAAGCCATGGTATAATTAGTAATCAACTCGTTGTAGAGAACATAAGTAGGATAAGAACACAATGTATATTCTCTGTGTAAGTAGGTTCAACGAGAATTAAAAGAAGTAGTCTAAGAAGAGATTTTATACTTATATAACATGTTATTGCTACGTGTAGGAGGAGAGAAGTTTGTCTCAGAATTAATGAGATGGTTAGGGGTTTGAGTGTTTAGATTGTACAGCATCTGTTAGAGAGAGATGTGTGTGGTGCCATTTTCCTTCTCTATCCTTACACAGTGGTTTACTGGATTGAAATTTATGCTCTTTACCATCTTTTACCGCTCTGTGTATTTTACACTGTAATATCTACGTGTTGTGACGGTGGATGTCAGAAACAGGTTACGTTAGCTTCAAAACTCTTCATCTCTTTCGGTTCAATGTTAAAAACGCCCAAATCTTAACAAATTAAAACCTTCTTTACTATATCTGAACTTTCCTTCCATTTGGTGAAATTCCTCGTGACAAAATATTCATGTTCCCATTTACACTGTTTTCCTACTTCTTAATAAGAACTTATCCCTATTTTCAAGAATCCAACAAGTAAAACTTTTCTTTCGGAGGTTTTGAAATCTTATTTTCTAGAGAAATTTACATGAAAATTTATCCTGTTGAATTCAATGAGAATGTTTTGAATTCATTTTCATCAGAATTATTATAGAGACATCCCTAAGTCTAAAACTAATTCTGCCTTGTGTTTACTTGTTCTATGTTCTCACATTCCCACTATAGAGCTTCCATTCACCTAACCTATATCCTAACTATCTACCTATAATAATACTTAGTAAATTGGTATTTAGATTAAAATCTGCAAGTCAATCCTAAGTAAACTTTTGATCAACTAAAATTATATTTTGCATTGTTTGTCTAACAGTTTTTAATTAGAACAAAATCTAATTATAAGGCTTAAAGAAAACGAATATTGCCTGCCAAGTAGTTGTAATATATAATACAATATTACATAATATAATATAAAACCTAAAGTAATGCTGTTAATGAAATGATACTTAACACATTTATTAGTCCTATACTGAACTGCATGTGTGCTAAATTTCAAATCGATCGAAATATTTTACCGCGTTTCATGAATCTTCGAAATTTTTGACGAGTAATGATTGTGGGCTAATAAAGTCATAAAAAAATATTTCCGGTTAGCACATCTACATTAATAGACTGCTTTTTGTATAAAGTTTCATCTCTCTAGCATAAATACACTGGGAGCTACGATGATAACAGGCACACACACACACACATACAGACAGACAATTTTGTAAAGTCACTTAGGAGGTCTTAAAAACACCTGAAATTAAAAATTTAAGTTAACTCTCCTGCGATGTAAATGAGGAAAATTTAAATTTCAAACCTGCGCCTTTAGTTAAAAAAATTCGGTGTTAACATTTTTACTTTTCCTTATTTATACGTTTAAGTAAAAGTTAAAACTTGTCCCTTTTTGTAAAAAATTGGGTTTTACATATTTACTTTCCCTCATTCATAACGTAGTTATACAGGAAAAGTATTGTGTTTGTGCTTATTATAATGCTTCCAATATCATATAAGATTGTGAAGCAAAAATGCTTAAGAAATTAACGAGTGTATAAAATTAGAAAAGAATTAAATATGTATGAAACTGACACTTTTTTAGACAAAGGTAAGAGACTCTGTGTTTTTACTTGCCTGCATAAGGCAACTTATTATGTAAATGTTAAATAAAAGTCTTAAAAAAATGAAAAGAACATGAAGGACAAAGGTATGGAAAAGGACATAATCATCGCGTTTTTTACATTTATTACATAACAAAACTAAAATAGAACAAAAGTATTTTTTTATATTATTCATGTATAACCAAATATGATATAACCAAATATATAACACTTTTATAACCAAAAGCTCTAAAGTTATTAAAGAGTAATTTTTTGTGTTTCTTTTTTAACAAAATAAACAATTTTTAGCAATTCATTAAATTCAAATAGTAATTTATTATAATATATAGAATATCTGTAGTGCTATCTAATAACTACAAATATTTTAAAATTCTTTTGAAGTCTAACTAAATATTAATGATTTATTATTTTAAAAATAACAATTTTAGATTTTAATGTCAAAATAAAAAAGAATTAAATGTATTTTGAGACATAGAATATAATATGGTTTATTACAATTTTTTAAATAAATTTTGGTACCTTTTAAAATATGATAAAAACCTTCGGTTCGGGATAATAGGTATCGGTTTGGTATAGTAATATTGTTTAAGCGCCTGTAGTCGCCACATGGTCTCCAAGTACCTTATTTCTTGACCATATGAAGTGGACTTGCCCATGTGTTTTTGACGGCTGTATAATTACATTATCTAGTCTGAACTGGAATTCCTCTTTAGCTTGAGTTAATTTCACTGCATCTAGTGGTCTTGGCTTTGAGTATACAGGTTTACTAATAGTTTCTATTGAGTGAGTTACATCTTGTTTTTTGTTAGTTAGTAGCAGATTTGGTTATGTTATATCTGGATGTTGTTTTAATAATTTTTAAAATTAAAAAGGTATAATAGTAAAGGTAATAGTACTGATTATTTTTAGATCTTCAATGGTAGTGACGTCACCTATGATTTCCAGGTTTGTGATTCCATCGATTAATTTTTGTTTATTTAAGTCTATAAGGAGATTAAAATGTTTAAAAACGAATGGCCATTGAAATGTTCTGCGAAGGCCTAGATTTATTTTAAGCATTTATGTCCGCAAGTAGATCGTCAGCACCGCTGTCAACAACGAACTGTATTCTAGTGTTTTTGTCATAGAGAAATAATCGGGATTTACGGCCTGTTAATGTGGATGCAGCAACAGTTGGGTCTACTGCTGGTTGGAGTTTTTCATATTAAAATTCAACTTACAAGGTTGAGTGCATTTTTATGGTCTAAATTTTGATCGAGTAGAAGAACTGTGGTAACTTCTGTTTCGTAAACGAGATCTTGATTTGTAGTTGTTCGTATTTAATGCTGCTATTTGATTTTTAAGTTGCTGTAATTTAGTTGACAGTTCTTGTGTGACATTACTTTCATTTGGTTTCTGGCTTATAATATAAAGTTCAGATCTGGATTCGTAAATTTGATCGGCCATTGTTGAAATTTTTTTCCAGGTATTCTTCACTTATTATTAATATGTTTTGATACTATCAGGTAACTTGTCAAGCCATAAAGTGCGTAAAACAAGGTTAGAAATTTGAGTTCCAGCTAGGGATTGTATTTTTCTTAATAGTTGGCTCGGTTTAAGATCACCAAGTTCGATTCCGCTGAGCAACTTTTTAACTTACTTTTATTCGCCTTCTTTGATTACATTTAATAGTCTAGTTTTAGTGGTTTGATATTTTTGAGTATTTGTAGGATCTAATAGTGAAATTAAATGGTTGAATTTGGTTTCTTCTACTGTAATTTTGTTTAGTGAAGGTTGAGTTTCTATTTGATAAAAACAAATAGAAGCCAAATCGCTTGTAATCTGTGTTTCGTAAACTGCTTTCAAGCTCAACCAAATGGGATTCATTTTATTCTGCTGCATAAACTGTGTAGAGTAAAATTCGTAAGCTCATGTTTATGGAGAATACTATTGCATAACATATATTGTGATACTCTCTTAAACCTCACGGGGGTCATTATATGCCAATGCATTAAGTACATAGTTTAAACTCTGCAGCTTTACCTTATAGGAGTCGCTCTTTTAGGTAAAGAGAGATGTCACTCAGAGTCAATGCATAAGGTACATAGTGTAACTCTCACAAGCTTATAGTTTTAATTTTTTAGCTTAACCATATAGGATTCGCTGTATGTCATTGCATTATGTATATAGTGTAACACTATTAAGCTTAACCTAATGGGTCTCGCTCTATTTCAGTGCATAAGGTATCTAATGTTAACTTTTAAGCTTAACTCCATAGGAGTCGCATTATGTAATTGCATGAGGTAAGTAGTGTATAACAGACAAAACTTAACCTCATGGGCGTCGCTGTATGGCATTGCATTAAGCATGTACAGTAGCACTCTTCAGCTTAACCTTATGGGCGTCGCTCTATCTCATTGCATAAGGTATCTAGTGTAACACTATTAAGCTTAATCCTATGAGGGTTCAGATTAGGTAAATAGTGTAACTCTTTTATGCTAAACTTCATGTGTTAGACATTATGCCTTTGCATGATTTTTTATTGTTGCTTCTAGGACAGATAGGGTGTAATCAAGGGTGTTATTTTAGAGCTAGAAATAAATATTTTAAAAAGAACATAAGTTTATTTTTTAAAGCCATCCATATAAAAAAATGTTTAAATGATATCATGCTTCCATGATATACTCGTAATATGAAATCATTGGACTCCTTCAATCTTATATTACAGGAGACCAATATTACAAATAATGTATATAATATAATAAATAAATGTGAAATCTCACAATTTCCTAATTAAATTATATTACAGGGTGTATTATAAAATTTTATAGTATGATATACAAGTTATTTGACTTATCTTAGTTTAACTAAAAAATGTCCAAAGTTCAACGATTGGTTCGTGATATTTTTCTCGGTCCCCTTTCATCTTTTGTTGCAAGACCTTGTTTCTTTTCTCATAAACTAGATTTAAAGAGAAAGAATTTTCTGAAAATATATACTTTTAGTAAATTATTCCCTTATCATCTTTTCAAAATATATATAAAAGATTTTTGTTTTTCGTGCGGTATCAGTATACAATCAGCTCTAGTTTTTACTGGCGAGGAGTAATGTAGTGTTTGTTATCTTCTAACTTTTCGTTTAAGTTTCCCACTCGGACCTTGATACCTTAGTGAGTAGTAAAGAAAAAGAAAAAAAAAAACAGTTTTTGTTTAAATTGAATCAGTTTATTTTTTTACTAAAGGTAAACAATCTCCCTGAGGATTTCTGTTCTCACGTTTTCTTCTATCACACGTGCTTTCTTTTTTTCTTGATCTTCTCTAAATTCTTTTATATTATGGTTTCTTTACTTTTTTGTTCCATTATAGGAGAGAAGTATTGTTTTAAATTGTTTCAATAAGTTTTGACACTTGTGAAAATGATCCTACTTTTATGAGAAAAGGTTAGGGTCAAAATATCTTTTATGCTTCTGGTTCATTGTCTGAAAACATAAAAAACCCGGGTCCTCCTACAACAATATTGCTTGCAATATGCGTTTATGCAATTGGGTTTACCCTCAGTATACTATACCCTCAAAATATACTTTAGCACATTTTAGATGAGCCTACTTCGTAGCATGGTACCTTTATTTCCCCAGCATGAATAGAAGTTGTCCCATTTACATTTATGGGACCTATTTTTGGCTTCTAATAATATTGAAAACTTGTCATTTCCTGTTTCAAATTTTCACTAAGAAAGTGCTGTTTGCCCTCAACTGCTGTACAAATATTCCTTAAATTGCTGTTTTATATTTTCATATTCTTTTTGGTAAATGTATTTTATATAAGTTTGTATATTAGTGAAACTGGGCCCCAGTGTAATTTTGTCGACAAAGGTCTACAGCATAGTTGAACGTAAAGTTCTTCGTTCCGTTAAATACATAGTTAGTTACTTACTTAAAGTTAAAACCTATTAATATTTCATAACTTTTTTTAAGTTAATATAGTGGATTCAAGTTTAGAAAAACGCAATTTCAACATAGTATTGCTTAGTTGTGCCCTAATTCTTAAACTGGAAATCTAGTTATAAGTGTGACAAGAATAAGGTTAATCTGAATTTATCAAATAAATTACTTATTGTAAAGTTCGGAAGGTTCAAAACATAAGAATGCTTGTGAAGGTTAAGTGAGAGGGTAAGTCTATTTAAAGAGTTTGCTGAAAATCCCATTTTCTTATATGCATTATGCCTTGACGTAGGCTTGCCCCTTATAATAAAATAAAACGCCCGTTTTAGGGCCTTTCGGCCCATCAGAGTATTAACCCTGCGGGAACCACCTCAGGGGGGTTGCATCTTCTACACTCTAAGAATTAATTAAAGTTGGCGAATTCTTTTTAATACAAATACTATTCATAATTTTTAATTATTATTAAAAATTATGATAAGTGCCACGGCCCATGGCCGAACTGCATTAAAGAATCTATATCTCTCTGTAAAACTATAATGTTCTGTAACTAACTTTAATGTAAATAAATAACAATTATTATTATTATATTACTATTCATAAAATTTTAGAGCATAGCCCGGGCTGCGAACACCGGACCTCCAAGTTTTAATAAGTAATTTAGAACATAAAATCCATAATTTAAAATTCATTTAATAAAGGTATATTAATTAAAATTAGTGTGTATATATGATTAAAAATTACTGTTTTATTAATACTAGTCTTAATACTATCTTTAGTTAAAGGTTGTATTTATTTTTTTATTATTTTTTTTGTATGGTGTGAAAGTATATTATTACTTACGCATAGTCTATTGAGACACTTGATTTTCTGATTATTTCAAAGAAAATGTTCTATGGCATTTTAATTATTTGCAAAAACTAAGCTTTTGACTGCAAAAAGAGCTAATTTTGGATAAATTAGAACACTAATCAATAGGTTATGGAATAAACCTTATAACACGCATAAACTAAATGATAGGGTACAGGTACCTCGGAACTTTTTCCTATCACGTAAGATTCGCTAAGCTCATCCTTACATGCTACATCTTATACATGCTAAATCTCAAATTAATCGCAACATTTTACCTCGTTTTATGATTTTCCAAATTTTTGCTGCGGGTTAATGAAATCATAAAAATATTTCTGGATATCACAACTGCGACACATGGATATCACAAGATACTGATTTTTGTACAAAGTTTCATCTTTCTAGCATAAATGCACTAGGTGCTAAGACAATACTAAAATAATAACATAATAACAAACACACACATACAGACTGACAACTTAGTGAAAATTACTTAGGAGTTCTTAAAATCACCTGAAACAGATAAATCAGGGAAAATCCTGGTTTGGATTTTTTGCAAACAAAATTCTTTTTCAACATATTTTTAAGAATAAAATTAAGTGCTACACAAGAAATGCATTTTTTTAAAGGAAATTTACACAGCTTGTAGACTTTTATTTTAGATTTTTTAAACAATAATTTGAAAGCTTAACAAAGACTATGTTTCTCTTATCTTTTGTAGCCAGACTTAGAAAATGTATAACAAATAGTTAATTACCCTTGTTTAAATATAGACACGTTTATTATATTTGTTATTTATTACGATTGCATGAAATAGAAATAAACTTTTGATTAAATTTTAATACTTCCGTTTAATTTTATTCAGCTTATATTTTATAAATGAAGAAATATAGAAATAAAACCTATGCTCCATTTATTTAGTGCACTTCAAATATAAAAATATCGTAAAATATTTATTTTTTCGTGTGCACCAACCTTCATATAAAAAGAAACGCAACTCCACTGTCTGGTGGCACAGAGTTAAATAAAAAGTAAAACGTAAAAAAATTAATTATCAGAAAATATAGAAATATTCCCCAAAGAGTATAAACTAAAGTTGGGAATGAAAAAGATAGGGGAGTGGGCAAAGGGAGTGGGCAAGGGAAATTGGTCTCGGGCCCTTTTTTATGTTGTGAAAAGCAAAGGCAAGTCTACTGTCTCCTCATTTCCTTTCTAATATTATTTTAAATAAGAACACAATTTTTAGGACAAAATCTTTTATAAACTTTTTATTGTCTATGGTGCAGATCATAAATTTTACTTCTATATTTTCTACAGTTTGGAAGAAATATGGTAAGGACTAAAAATTGAGTCTCTCACTAAGTAGAGTTTTGAGATGTATATATAACGAATATATAACCATGAAAAACGGACCTACCTATTTTATGTTCCTCTCTATATTTCGGTATTATAAATGGTTTATTTTCATTACAAACGAAAACATATTAAAACCACTTTATAGTACGACACCTGGGTAAATCAGTTGACAGCGCGGGAAAATAATGCTAGGGAGCCAATGAGGTTAGTCTTGGATGTTAAACCACAATCTCAATTTTAAATAAGGCCAACCTTATTGGTTCCTCAACTCTATTTTCCCACGCTGTCAACTGATTTGTGTCCTACTATAGTTTTAACAATCCAATGTCAAAAAAAACCAGCCGATAAACTCAACACAATTTTATTATTGTACCCTAAAGGACAATTATGTACTGCCGGTCAAGTCTAAGCTTGAGTAAAGTTACCATAATTATGAAAACTTTATTAACAGAAACCACAGGCTTATTGTTAAATTAACTGATTAAACAGTATTATAAATAATTATTTGTTACTTGTTGTTTTTAGTTATATGTTTTTTAGTGATTGAGAAATCCTTTTTCTGAGATAAGTATAAATTCCACTTCCTTTTCATGTTCTAGAATGCACTATCTTAAACTACTAAGTAATGTATTAATTAGTAGCTTATGAGCTTATAATTAGTTATACAGTCTATGAGGAAAACAGCAATTTGCTTTTCACATGGGTTTGAAGTTCGAGCGCTAAGAGATATGTTATTCCTTACAAACGCGTATTACGAACGTAATATTTGAACGTCATGTTTTATCTACATTATGTAATGTAGATAAAACATTTTCTTTTGTAGTTTTGTGTATTAGTTATTTTTACTTCTGTCCTAAAATATATGGTATCTGAAACAAATACTAACGAATTAAATCTAATCTAGGTGATAATTTTACTAAAAGTATTTTTCGAATACAAAAAATAATTGTGTATAAAATGGTTGACTTCAACCCCTTTGGGTTATCTTTAGGCTTGTTTGGCACTTCTTTAGATTAGTTGACTCCTTTGTTTTAATATTTATTAATCACAACATAATAATTGACCCAAAGGGGTTAAAATATATATCTTTCTTTCTAAATAATTGTGGAACTAAAGTCAACCTTTTTCTAAACAATTATAGAGTTCTACAAAAAAGATGTTTCGCTAATTAACATGTTGAAATTTTATTAAGCATATGATTTAATGGAGTCTTAGATAAAAATTATAATACTGCAAAGAAAACAGTCTTCCCTTAATTATTTTTATTTTTAGTTACATCGACGACTTAGAGTCTCCAAAACCATATTTAGTATGGAAGAAAAAAGTAGTAAATTAAGTCTGACGCGAGCTATTTTATAGCAGTACCTAAAAAAGTATACTATTTTAATGTAGTAGAATAGATAGCTATCTTGCTAAACCATTTCAATTTGTAAACTTCTTTCTCGCTCATTCAAATATTTTAATCACGAAACATATCTGCTTCTAGATTCATAAAGCTTTGGATATACATTACATCTATTATTTTATAATAAATTAAATTAAATCCAAAAGATAGTGACTTTGATAACTAAAATTCTGAATATGGTTTATGAGGAAAATGTTATAGAATATTGTCATCAACAGAAAACTGATAATAATATGTAAATTTAATAAACCTTTTCATAATATTTTCAAAATAATGCTTCTTCCATGCTCAACAATATAATGGAAAATGTTTCCTCATATTAGCGAAGTTGAGGCACTATGTACCTTACAAGTATTATTTACAGATTATATCAATTGAATTTTTTATTTTCATAAAGTTGTGAGGTAATATTTCGCTTCTAATGTTTACCAATTACTTTCTGAGATGATGATGAGCTAAGTTCTTAGTACTAGCAGTTTCAGATGCTTGCTAGGAGACCGTATAAGTGTCATTTTCTGTTTGAAATCTGTTTCAAATTTAACTGAAGACATATGACAAATGTTATTACATTTTACTGAATTAAAGAATATATGTCCCTCCAAATTAATCAAATACTTGAAAACCTTACTGGGATAAAAACCAGATAGATTATCCTATTTGCTAGAGACAGTTACAGACGATAACTGTTTTAGATCAGATGTGAAAGATAAACTACTCACAAAAGATATTAAATACAAAAATAGTAATAACTATAAAATAGTGTTCCAAGAATTTAAATAAAATAAAATGTATTGAACAACAAAGCTCTTCATATTTTGTTTTAAATTGCTTATTGCAAATTTTTACCTTAACTAAAACTTCATTTTATTGTGATCTCTGTAATAGTTTCTTTTAATAAATCTAGGTATATAGGAAAAGTATTGTGTTTGCGAAAAATCCGAACCGGGTTGATACCGGAATTATGCCTTTCAGGTATTCTTCTGGCTTTCTGAGAGGTATTCACAAAGTTGTCTGTCTGTATGTGTGTGTGTCTCATATCATCGTATGCTAAAGAGTTGAAAAATATTCTTCAACGACGTCACTAACTTGCAATATTGACTTAACGAAAATTTCGTATAAATTCTACGAATTATGTATTCTGAGGACGAGTTAAGCGAGTCCCATGTAGGAAGGATGAGCGAAGCGAATCCGATGTCATTAGGAAAAGTTTCGAGTACTCTGTACCCGACTTTTGTTGAATACTTAAATAACAAAATAAGCGAACGTTACTTAAACGTGTTTTCGTTTTCTATGTTTTTAGGGCTCCGAGTTGAAAAATGCTGATCAAGAGTCAATATGATCCCTATTAGTACAACAGCAGATGGCCCGGGATCGAATTTTAGTTTCGTGGAAAATTAGTTATCGTTTTAATTACATTATATAAGTTTATAACTATAAAATAACTCGGTGCGGTGATCCACATGTGAGGTAGGGGCATGGGCAAGTTTCCTTGGGAATATTTGCTACCTTGTTTTGAATCATACCTTGAATTTGAAATCATTTAAATGTTTATGGTAATCTACCGGACTTGCTGACCTCCGCACCATATCTTTTGGCGCCTATATATAATATTGATAATAAACACATACAGATATATACTAGAGGGGGCAAAGCTTATCATAATACATTAAGAGACCTGAAACATCTTTTTGGGGCTCTGTGTAACCTCATTGAATTATTATTGGTTTAATTGTTTATAATAAATCATTTTTTTGTCTTTCCGCACATTTTTTCGTGTTTTGATTTGTATTTTAACGTTCTTCTATATAAGTTAATGTAATTTTATACTTATTAATTAATTATGTTTATAAGCGCAGGTAGTCAGGTTATATTTTCAATGTTTCAAAATTTGACCTATAGGGCCTCTCTTGTAACAATATCTCTATGAATATACAATTTATACATTTCTTTCCCTAATTATAGTTTTCATTAAAAACAAGTTTACAACTTTTTTACCATGCATTTGAACAAATTTTAGTATAACATGATTGATAAAACTAGTTAGATATGCTTACTTGCTTACCTAGATTGAAAACACACTCAATTAAAATTCAACGTTTCAATGTTCAAGTTCTTAACGTTTTTATAATTTTAACCATAACTTTATGACCATTCCGTTGAAGCATCTTGTCTCATTTTAGTTCTATTATGATTATAATCTCGCTTCAGATTACCTACGTTATGTTAATATAGTTAATATAATCTAGATTATCATGCTGAATATACGTTTTTAGAAATATTAAAAATATGTTGGAACTGTTAAAGTTCTGAGTATTTTGTTGTGAAGTAATAAAGAATGTATCTAATTATTAGGTTTCGGTAATTACCTAATTACCATGTGGTTATTTAACCAGAACCACATGTTATGGTTTAATTATTAAAGTATAACTGATTTTTCTTGTTATTTTAAATTTTATTGACTAGCTAGTTGTTCTTTATTACGAAATTTCCAATGAATTCGGTTTTTATTCGTCCAAATCAGATATCTAGAATTTATGTTAACTCAATTGCTAAATGCCTTACTCTTTTTTTTAAAGACTTTGATTTTTTTGTCTACACAAAAACGTAGACGTTTTTAAGTATTCGTTGATTTTGTATAACTTAACAATTTTTTTAGTAGTTGGGGCTATGCCATAACTTTAGTTGTTATTCTCGTCCAATATTGATTAATAAACTCTCGATTTATTGGAAAGTTCAGCTTTTAAAAATGTTCAAGTTTTGCACAGGATTAATAGGGAACTACTTATTTCAAGGAATCTAAAATTTGGAGCGTGTGCTATCATATGAAGGGTTCCTCCTTGGATAGGCCGACTATGTTTGTTCTTCATTATTTAAATTATGTTTAAAAAATAGTTTGAAGCAGTACATAGTGATTTCCGTTATTCAGGTCCAGCTCCTGGACTATATGTTTTGGAAATTCATTCTTTCCACAATGAATCTTATTTATTCAAAAGCAAGTTGCGTATTATGGAATGAAGCTTTCCTTACATAAAGCTTAATAATTATGATATTGCCATTAAAATGCATATAATTTTGCAGTATAAGCTTGGATGGGCGTAGCCAGGGATGCCTTTAGAGGGCGGCCCATCATATATATATATATATATATATATATATATATATATATATATATATATATATATATATATATATATATTATATATATATATATATATATATATATATAATAAATATATATATTTATACGTATATAAATATATATATATTTGTGTGTGTCTGTGTGTATGTAAGGTTTTTTTTAAATATTTCTGGCGCGGTGGTCCGCTGTCGGGCAAATTTCATTTAGAATGCGTGTTTCTGTGCTTAACAACCCATTTCTTGCTTAACGTTCCGGTTCATGCTTTAAACGATAAAAAAAAACGATAAAAAAATACCGTCCCAACCAGGATTTGAACCCAGGAGAGAGTTTAAGAGCTTGTATCGACTCCGGACTACTGTCATTCAACCCGCATGCCCAAAAAACATGGAAAACAACTCCCCACTTGAAATTTGTTATTTAGGATCCAAAATTTAGATTTTTTCGACTTTTTGGTCACTTAGAGTGGCCGTATCGACTTCGTACCGAATTTATTCCATTCGACGCCCAAAAATACATAGAAAGCGACATCCTACCCAAAATTTATTGTAATCAACCGTAATTTTGGTTTTTGGTAATGTTTTGTGCTTTTTCGACTTTTTGGTCATTTAGAGTGGTCGTATCGACTTTGGACCGGTTTCATTCAATTCAGCATCTTAAAAAACATATACATTGACCTTTTTGCGGCGAAAAATATTAACCCTGAATTTGGAGACTCAGCAAACTGGGTTAATTTTAAAACAAGGTTACAAAAACCTTGTTTTCAATAGGGTCCATGTTCTCCCAAAGGTTAATTTTTGTGCCAAAACAAAATACAAATTATTATTGAACTGAACTGAACTAAATATGGTTTTTTATTTTACTAATAATAAAACCACAAAGTTAATATGTCGAACTAAAAAAAAAAACAAATTTAATTTTTAAGACAAAAGCTACCTTTAAGCTCTAAATTATTATTAAAAAAATTATAAAATTAATAATTATTTTTATAAAATTAATATTTAAATTAATTTTATTAAAAGAAATGTTTTTTTCTTGCCTGAACCATAGTTTTAATATAGTTTTTGCAACAACCCTGCTCGGCTAGGGGGGGGGGCCCTGACCCCCCTGGCTACGCCCATGTAAGCTTGTTTGCAAGAAATTTACTCATCCATTCATATCAGCCTGGATATCTCTCAACTAACAACCAATAAAAAATTTATTATCTATTGTGCGTATCCTTGCTCACTTTAATCGCCTAATAACATTTTATGCATAATTTAGCCAAACATAAGCTTGTCTTATTTCACACTTTGTTTCCTAATAAGTATGCCATACTATTCGAATTAATGAATAGTAAAATTTAATAAACATTGATGTTTTAAGTCTTTTTTATGAAGCCTAAAAGAGATATTTTATTAACATCGTACTTATTTATTAAAATGAGTGGGATAAACTAGAGTTTTTTTTATTTATCTCTCCGTAACTTTCGTTATTTGTTTTATTATTTAAAACATTTTAGGACCCAAAACACTTGTAGCATACAAAATTAAAAAGATATAAAAACAAAAAAAGACGAATCAGAGATGAAGAAGAAGATATTTGTGGGGTGATAATGAGTGCGATGAGTGGATTTTAAGACTAGAAATCCTGACGGTTCTGCTCCGGCGCCTTGGATAATGGTTTTAAAGAAAACTCTTGTATTACTAAGTTTCTCTTCTCTGGTCTGAGGAATGTCGGTTTAAGATGTGGTCAGTAAAGAAGCCCGGCCGCCGCTGTGCCTGCCCTCTAGGAGCCAAGTTGTTTATTACCCTAGGGAGAGGAGAGCCAGAGCTTGATGACCTCCCTCAGCCACAATTTCCTTCCCTACATAAATCTCATAGTTGCCAGTGCGTTACTAAACCTCACCCTTATTCTCTCGTCTCTCTCTTACTTCTTACCAGAAGCCTCCTGGATTAAGTAAAAGAAAGAAAATCTAAAATTTACTGCCTCCCCTTCGTTCTCCTTAAAAAAATGAAAATAAAACTGCTTTCTTATTCCGACCACAAATTAGCCTTTTCGCTTTCTTTCTTACAAAGCAAATTGATTATTTTTATTCACTTCTTTTTTTATTCTTATCATGGTTTATTCTTTTTTTTACTCTTTTGAATGCAATCTATTTCTATATATATTTTTTTGTCTTCAAAAAGCTTATTAAATTAAACTCTTAAGTAAATGAAGTAGTATAAAAATATATCTGTGATTTGTCGTGGCAGATTAATTACAAGCTAGTTTAAAACTTATTTGGGATTATACAGTTATATACAGAAGGGAGATTTTTGTGAGATTGGTAACAAATAGTTTTTTTTAAGTCCTAACGATCCAAAAAAGGATCATGGAGTAGGCTTCATTGCATTTATATTTTGTAAATTTTTATGCTTATTATTCAATAAAGTCATTTTTCTTTCTTTCTCTTCTTTCTTACAGAAAGGAGTTTTTCGTGAGATTGGTAACAAATAGTATTTTTTTAAGTTTCAAAAGATGATTAAAAATTTGATTATTTGTAGAATTTTGAATATAAGATCCAACAGTAATTTTATCAAGCAACTAATGATCCTGGAATTTATTTGCTTGTTGTTTTACCCTGCTCTAAAATTATCTTTCGTATTGCTTATGTTTGTAAAATATCTACTTCTACTTATTTTCTACATCTTTTTCCAGGTCAAATGGTTCCGATGGACTTTGAGGCTAGAGTCCACGGAGAGGAGATTGATGGACTCTAGAGGATCAAGAAATAGTTTAATAATCAGGAACGTAGAACAAGACGATTTGGCTAATTACACGTGCCAAGCTGATAACTCGTTAGGCAAATCAAAACAGGTCATCGTTCTTTCCGGTAAGAAATCTAGATATTAATTATTAAAATAGGCATACAAATAAAACTACTATTGAAGAACACTGTATACATGAAACCAACTATTTATTTATCATCCAGTTGGCCAA
The DNA here is from genome assembly GCA_018340805.1 of Microvelia longipes. Taxonomy (NCBI): domain Eukaryota; kingdom Metazoa; phylum Arthropoda; class Insecta; order Hemiptera; family Veliidae; genus Microvelia; species Microvelia longipes. Next base: position 41,051,208 of record JACMZG010001863.1, on the reverse strand, counting down.
TGATCTATGAACTAGTAATGAGTTACATCGAAAACACATCAGATAAATACACAAAATTAAATTGTTTAAAAACGGACTTTTAAAAACTTCGCTTAATGAAGATACCAAATTAACTTTGTAATTTGGTATCTTCATTCTCTGGTTTTCTAAAATTTAAATGCCAAAATTAGAAAGAGGACTCACTTTGTTTGCTGAGTTGCATAGTGTTTTTAAGAAATACTTGCTTCACTAGCTAGATTGTATGAATTATTAATACTTGTTGGAAAGTAAGACGCATGGCAATTTGTGAATAAACAGGTTGACAGATGACTTGTCAGCTGACAAGCTGGCAACTTAGATGTCTACCTGTGATTCGGATATTTTAATGCGTCAGAAAGTCAAGATTAAAAGTCAAATGCAATTTAGGAGTCCTGAAAAACATTTGTATTTTAATTTATTATTCAACTAGTTAAGTTTATTTTATTAATTCCTTAAAGCCAGTCTATCTATTTAATAATATCTATACAAGAGGAATCATATCACTCGCTAGGTTCAGTGTAATTATGGATATATCTAGAAAATATACATAATCCCTGCACCTAATTTTTTACTATCAATTATTTTTTTTATATCCATAAATATTCGTTCTTATTTCCTATTTTTGCCAACATTTTGAACTCTCTAGCATGATCACAGCGAGAGTTTAAAATAGTATAAGGATACCAGCTGTCGTGAAATTTGTATACACTGAAACACTTGTTTCACTCTAGATATAATTATTTAGTAATCTTTCTTAACTTATTTCCCATGTTTGCCGTTAACAGGGAACGAAAACGAAATTAAAAATATGTTAAAGCCGCTATTTGCAATGTATGCAAATATGAGAGTGAAATTTCATTTTGTTGCAGCAAAAATTAATTTACGTGAAATAAGATCTACGTAAGATGACGAGTATTTGTTGAATGAAATTAGCATAATTTAGCATATTTTATAAGTATAAATACAATTTTATTATCTAAGATGATACATCAAAATTTCCTATGTAGGAAAAATTCATACTACAGAATAAAATATAATTAAATACTAATTTATATGAGAATATATAAAACATAAGTTCTTAAAAGTGCTCTTCTCTCCTCCATAAATAAGGTTTATTATAAAAAGCACTTTATTTTAGATTAATAGCGTTTAAATGAAATACGAGTTGGTTAATTTTGTATGATGTCATGAAGTAAATATTAAAACTGTATCAATTTTAGAGCTTAAGTTTATATTTTATTCTATATTGTTTGCTTTTAGCGAATTTCCTTTGGAAATTCGCCTAATGGGATAGGCGTCATGGCGGAATTCGAACCTCGGACCACGACACAAATCCGTTTCAGAGGTCCCTTATGACGAAAAAAAAATTTCGCGAGACTATATATATATATATATATATATATATATATATATATATATATATATATATATATTATATATATAATATATATATATATATTATATATATATATATATATATATATATATATGTATTTCTAGACACTTTCTTGTAAACACTCTATCTTTCGAACGGATTAATATTTTTTAACCAAACTTAGTACAAAAATCAACCTTTGGGAGGACACGAACCCTATTGAAAACCAGGTTTTTGTGACGTCATCAACCCGATTTGCTGAGTCAGCGAAATTTTCAAAAAATCGGCAAAATTCAGGGTTAATATTTTTTGTCGCGAAAAAGGTCAACATTTATGTTTTTTGAGACGCTGAATCGAATGAAACCGGTCCGAAGTCGATACGACCACTCTAAGTGACCTAAAAATTGAAAAAACCATTGTAAATGACCGAAAACCAAAATTTAGGTCGATAAAAAATAAATTTCGAGTAGGGTGTCGTTTTCTATGTAATTTTGGGCGCTGAATCGAATGAAACCGGTCCGAAGTCGATACGACAACTTTAAGTTACCAAAAAGTAAAAAAAAACACAAAAATTATAGAAAACCAAAATTACGGTCGTTGAAAATTAAATTTCGAGTAGGGTGTCGTTTTCTATGTTTTTTGGGCCTCTGAGTTGAATACCTGTGGTCTGGAGTCAATACGACCACTCGAACTCAGGGTACCTGGGTTCAAATCCTGGAAGGGTCGATAATTTTTTATCGTTTTTTTTACTTAATATAAGTTTACAACTAGAAAATAATTCTGGCGCGGTGGTCCGCATGTCGGGCGAATTTCCTTTGGATGCGTGCACTCAAACCCAGAGTACCTGGGTTCAAATCCTAGTAGGGACAATAATTTTTTATTGTTTTTTTACCTAATATAAGTTTACAACTAGAAAATAATTCTGGCGCGGTGGTCCGCATGTCGGGCGAATTTCCTTTGGATGCGTGTTTCCGTGCTTTTTACATTATATAAGTTTTCAACTACTAAACAAATAATTCCGGCGCGGTGGTCCGCTGTCGGGCGAATTTCATTTATTATGCGTGTTTCCGTGCTAAACAATCCATTTCTTGCAAGAACCATGCCCATTGCGTGGTTCCGGTTTATGCTTTAGAACCTAAGCAGTTACTTAATTGTCAAGCACTGCTCGTAACTCATTTTGTCTGTATTTTTCAAAGGAAATGCGCTAAATCCTTTAAAGATAACTGACTAAGCTTAAAGATAAGTAACTAAGCTTTAAACTAGTGCAAATAGTAGTGCGTACATCTAATTTTAGAGGCATAGTTTTGTACAACCAACTGGATAATTATGCGCATTTCCTTTGAAAAATACAGACAAAATGAATTACGAGCAGTGCTTGACAATTGAGTAACTGCTTAGGTTCTAAAGCATGAACCGGAACCACGCAATGGGCATGGTTCTTGCAAGAAATGGATTGTTTAGCACGGAAACACGCATAATAAATGAAATTCGCCCGACAGCGGACCACCGCGCCGGAATTATTTGTTTAGTAGTTGAAAACTTATATAATGTAAAAAGCACGGAAACACGCATCCAAAGGAAATTCGCCCGACATGCGGACCACCGCGCCAGAATTTTTGGATTTACCAAGAATATCTCTACTGTTTGTTGTAGTTGCGAGCTCTTATAAAAAAAATGAAAAGAGAAAAAACAGAGACGGTTGTGTATAACCCATACGACCAGATAATAAATAATGACTCAACATCCAAAATAAAAAATATTACTGTTTAAATGTGTAGACTGTTAAATTTCAGCCAAAAAAAACCCGCTAGATCTCTCTAGGGCCGAGTTGTGGAAAGAACTTAGAAACAAATCTAGGCACTTCATAATTTTAGTAATACTAGTAAATTTAGTTCTGCAGTATACTATGGACTGGATTTTGAAATGAAACGATTTTTAGGATTATTTGTGAATATTTATTTCCTTTACTACGTAGCCAAAATATAAATTGTACTTTCGATTGGAAAATAGATCTTGTTTTAGATTTTTTCTACATTTTAACACTGTTTGTTTGTATTAGTTAAAACGTAATTTTTTGTTTTATATAGAGAGCGTATAAAATTTAAGATTTGTGAAGTTTACAAAACTTCAATTTATTTATGACATTTCGTAAAAAAAAGTTTTGTTAGTCTGAAATAGCAGAACGTATATTCTTTAGGAAAACAAATTTTATTTATGGGAGTAATGAATGCTAATACACACATGTAAACAGACAAATGTTAAAAACTATTCAGAAGGCCTTGAAAACAATTATACGGATAATTCATGTGAAATCCCTGTTTCGGATTTTGGTGCTAACACAATACTTTTCCCGTATACCTACGGTATAAACGAGGAAAAGTAAACAAAGCCTAAGTTAAGGTAAAGAATGGGCTTCAAGATCACTTTGTTACCTTCTTAGTAGTTTTGTCTTTGTGTATACAAATTATGATTTATATTTACTTGTTTTTTATCTAATATTAATTTTTAAGTCGTGTAGGTCGTTTACTTATTATTACTTACTTATTTATTTTATATATATTTTTTATGGTTTTATCCTCATTTAATCCTTCTATCCACATATCTATCCTAGCTCTGTTCTATTGAATTTATTTTTAAGTAGTATTTTTATATTCTAGTTCCAATAGTATTGTGTTCTTTTTAAATGTAAAAACTAAATTTTAGCTAAATTTAAGGAAGTGAAAGTAGTTGATAATAAGTTGAATTTTTATTAAATGCCTAGTTCAGCGCTTATCTGTGATTTAGTGTTTATGCCAGTGTTAGCTCTATTAAAGTTATGGTGAAAAGTGATCAGTTTCGCTTAAAGGTGTTTTGTTATAAGTTGTGAATTTCTAATTTTATTTGTATTCTTATAGTGGTTGTTTAAAACTGTTTTACAAATTAATTAATAAATAAAGAAAGAACACTATCTTTTATCTAAAGGAGTTAGCAAAAAGGATCCAAAAAAGTGGCCCTCTTGCTCTAGGTGATCACATCACCTCTCTCTTATCACTATTTTTATGTCTAAGTAAAACGCTTTTAAATGCATTAAACTGCACAAAAACACTATTTTTTATATTCAGCGTTGATTGTTTTAAAAAAAAATGTTTTTTAATTGAAAAAAAAAATTACTAAACAAATTAGTTATAACTACAAACAAACAAAAAGTAACTTAGACATAAAAACTTTTGAACTTAATTATTTATCTTGGCAAAGTTGTAAAAATGTTTAGTCTGGGAAATAACTTTTTCTACCGCCATCTAGCGGCTCTTATTAAAACCATTTCTCCTTTTAATAATAAAATGTAACAATATACCTACTACTAGACGAGGGGAGAGGGAGTTATTTTCGTATATTTTTATTATGGACTCCCTTCTGACGTAGTTTTATTTCCATTTGACACCGCCCGTGTTTTTCTAGCCGTAATAAAACTGTAAAGTTTTTTTATGTTTCGTATATTTTAGACTCTTAGTAATAATGTTGACTGTTGTTACCAGTTACACAGAAGTTTTATTGTTTAATTTTTTTGTCTTTATAAGTCAAACAAAAGAAATTAATAATAAATTATATAACTAAGAAAGATAACTACACTTTTTTATCATTGTATGTTTTATGTTTTAGTCATAAGGTAATTGCTTTATTGTCCATAAAATTATATTAAATTAGAGTTAACCTAATTGATTTATTGAAGTTAGATTAGTG
>JACMZG010001863.1:41031095-41043595 GCA_018340805.1 Microvelia longipes | reverse complement strand
AGTGCTTTGTTAATCGCACAGATGTCGAAATACCGGAAGTCGTTAAGAAATGTCTGTGTCGTGGTGAGAAGTTTAGTCTTCCTATTGGCAAAGGAAACTTCCCTGCTGAAGACTTTATTGCTGATTTGGAGATTTGCTTTGACAGAAACATAAAGGATGATGAGGACAAAAAATGCTGTGCGTAGTCTCTGTGTCAAAAATTGACAAATTTCTGTCGAAAATTATAATTAAGACTCTTGATCAAACCTTTGTTGAAACCACCATTATTAAGGAATACAAGCCACAAAGAAATTTTTGGCAGAAAATGAGGATATTGTTATGTTCGAGCCGATAAAGGAAACAAAACAGTAGCCATGAAGAGAGAAATGTACAACAGAAAAATGAACCAGCACTTGGCCGATGGAAATACTTACCTTAAATTGGTAGGGATCCACTTCTACTTACCAAACAAAATCAAATGGTTTTTTCGAGAAATTAGTTAATGATAAGTATATTTCTAAGCAATTTGGAGAGAGCCGTTTAATTTTCAATGCTGTGGCTCCCAGGTTGTATGGGGTGCCTAAAATTCACAAGAACAAGCCCATGTCGGAAGGTGATGACATGCCGCCAATTGTCTGTTGTATTTTGAGTCCAACCTACAACCTGGGAAAGTTCATTGGGGATATCTTAGGTGAGGTTTGTAATTCACATCAATACGAGTTAAAAAATTCTTATGAATTTAAAGAATCTATTAGCAACGTAGTTGTTCCACCTGATTGCATACTTGTGTCGTTTGATGTGGTTGCACTTTTACCAATATTCCTCATGACTTGGTCCTAGCAATAGTTTCCACAAGGGTTGAAATTAGTGCTTTCACTGAGATGCCTAAGATAGGTTCTTAGAATCTTGAATTTCTTGTTAACGTCTGGGTACTTTTTATTTGATAATCAAATTTATAAGCAATTGTTTGGAGTACAAATGGGATCTCCTTTAGCACCCTGCTTTGGCTAGGTTAGCTATGAACTATATTATATCAAACACTGTGGCCCAGTTAGCTTATATAATGTATCTTAAAGCTTATGTAGATGACACGTTTGCTATTATTCCTAAAGATAAGGTAGAAGAGGTGTAGATAAGTTAAATAGTTTTCACTCTCGCTACAGTTCACTTTTGAAATAGAAAATGATAGTGGTGACATACCCTTTTTAGATACTAAGGTAGTTAGGAGTGAAAATGGTCGTTTGGTTTTGGTTGGTATCAAAAGCCTTGTTGTTCGGGTAGGATTCTTGGTTTTGATTCATACCACCCCTTCCACAGAAAGAAAATTGTGTCACTAATTTATGACCAAAAAATATATCAATCAGTGATAACACCTTTATAAACAAGAATAACAATTGGTTTAGAGATATGTTAATAAGAAACAAGTATCCGGTTGGGTTAATTAATTGTCTATGGGACAAATCTTGTCTAGTTAATGATGTTGATATTGCGCAAGAACAACCAGGGCCAATCGTTAATACTGACAACCCAGTTTGTCGTTATAGTAAGTTACCCTATGTCAAAGGTCTAAGTGAGGATCTTGGTAAAATTTAAGGAGAGAGGTTGGTGTAACATGCGCTTTTTATTCTAAGAGTAAAATTCGTTCTTTGTTCACGCCTCTTAAAGATGAGATTCCTTTGCCATTAAAGTCCAATTTTATATACCGTGTTAATTGTACTGACTGTGATACTTGTTATATTGGGTTAAGTACTCAATATCATAAAAGCAGAAGTACCAACATGAATACTCAGTAAGGGATGTATTGCCTGTAAACTATGTGCGTAGAACTGCCTTGGCTATCCATGCTTTCAATTTAAAAACATCACTTTGATTTAGATAACATGACTATCCTACGTTCTGATCCTTGTGAGGACAGATTAAAGTGGTTGGAAATGCTGTATATCAAAAAACAAGTAATACCTGTAATTATCGTACTGATATAAATGGAAATCTAGGCAGTTACAATCATATTATAAAGCCATTATAGTCTTTTCACCTTATTTCATTCTATTTATTATTTACTTACTTTATTTTATTCTATTCATTTATTTACTTATTTCATTATTTATTATTTATTTTTTTAAATTTATTTTATTTTTTATTTTATTTATTTCGTTTTGTTCTTCCTGGGAGACTAAGGAGTGGCAAACTTGGTGTGGCACCTTGGGAAGGGCGGGATGTTTTTCTAAGAGACCTTGGTAGTGACAGTACCTTGGTGTGGCATCTTAGTTTTAAAGGGGGGCCTAGGAACAAGGTTTGTGGCGGTCTTGTTGTGGCATTTAGGTCGGGGGGGTTTTTATTATTTATTTATTTTATTATCATTCTTAATTCATTATTTTTTTATTTATTATTTAATTTTTTTATTTTTATATATATATATATACTTTTTTTTTTTTTATTATCCTTTTGGGTTTATATATGTTGGCTACATTGATTTGAGGTATTTTAAGTTTTGCCAATGCCTCCTGTGTCTTGGATATAGAAGGCCTTGTCATAACACTTCTTCTTAGTTTAGTTTCATGTTGTCATTTCTATTTTAACCTTCGTTGACTGTACTTCTTCTGCTTTTATATTGTGACTTTTTCATCTTTTAACTTTTATCATGTTTTATTAGTTTGTACCTTCAATGTTTTTAACTTTTACTTTTTTAATTCATTTTTATGACAAATTATTTTAAATTAATGGACTTAGTTTTTATATTTTTTTAAACTTTTATTTTAAATTTTGCATGGGTCTCCTGGCCCATAGTAGATGAAGACTGTGATTATTTCGTAAGTAAAATGTTTTATTTTATTTATATAAAAATATTTAAATTAAGTTCTCTAATTTCTTGGTTTATTTTTGTTATTGCTCATTCTTATTTAATTTATCTATTTTTCATTTTACACTATCTAAATAGATTGATGTTATCTTGTGTTGCAAAGGGCCCTGATGAAGAATTTGTAGTTAAATTCGAAACGTTGGCGAGAAATAAATATATAGTTTTCATGTAAAGCTGTGTTTTATTCATAACCTTATCCCGAGCTTGGTGGAGACGCGTACATATATAGAGGTTGAGAAATTTATCGGAAAAAAGTTTTTGGGAAGTAGGGTAAGATGGGATTTTATGAGGACATTGAAAGAGCGTATGGAGTGCTAGTAAGAAGAGAATTCAGGAGTTGGAATAGATATGTCATCAAGTTAGCTAAGATTTCTGCCAGACGAATATATTTACTTAAAAGTCGAAAGGACGGTGTTTATCCAAAGCATGTGTCGAATTACTTCGCTTCTTTGAATTCCTTAGTCGACTGTGACAGCCCATTCAATAAAGATGTAGGAAATCTGGTAGAAGGCTTTAAACGTAAGGTTTTATCGTTGGAAATAAAAGTGACAATTTGGAAAATAGGTAAGTTTAATAACTTTATCCTTAGCTGTAAAAATGCTTTGAGAGACTTGGTTCCTGCTGCTGTAATCGCTGATTTTGAAGACAGCCAGTTAATGGTTCGAGACAAATTTTTTACAAAGAGTTTGAATGGTTTGGAGGGTAAATACCAAGATATGGTGGAAGAGATCATCGTTCCTAACGAGACAGAAATAGAGTGGATTGATAAGTGCTTTGTTAATCGCACAAATGTCGAAATACCGGAAGTCGTTAAGAAATGTCTGTGTCGTGGTGAGAAGTTTAGTCTTCCTATTGGCAAAGGAAACTTCCCCGCTGAAGGCTTTATTGCTGATTTGGAGATTTGCTTTGACAGAAACATAAAGGATGATGAGGACAAAAAGAATGCTGTGCGTAGTCTCTGTGTCAATAAATTGACAAATTTCTGTCGAAAATTAAGTACTCTTGATCAAACCTTTGTTGAAACCACCAATATTAAGGAATACCTGGCCACAAAGAAATTTTTGGCAGAAAATGAGGATATTTGTTATTGTTCGAGCCGATAAAGGAAACAAAACAGTAGCCATGAAGAGAGAAATGTACAACAGAAAAATGAACCAGCACTTGGCCGATGGAAATACTTACCTTAAATATGGTAGGGATCCCACTTCTACTTACCAAACAAAATCAAATGGTTTTTTCGAGAAATTAGTTAATGATAAGTATTTTCTAAGCAATTTGGAGAGAGCCGTTTAATTTTCAATGCTGTGGCTCCCAGGTTGTATGGGGTGCCTAAAATTCACAAGAACAAGCCCATGTCGGAAGGTGATGACATGCGGCCAATTGTCTGTTGTATTTTGAGTCCAACCTACAACCTGGGAAAGTTCATTGGGGATATCTTAGGTGAGGTTTGTAATTCACATCAATACGAGTTAAAAAATTCTTATGAATTTAAAGAATCTATTAGCAACGTAGTTGTTCACCTGATTGCATACTTGTGTCGTTTGATGTGGTTGCACTTTTTACCAATATTCCTCATGACTTGGTCCTAGCAATAGTTTCCACAAGGTGGGTTGAAATTAGTGCTTTCACTGAGATGCCTAAAGATAGGTTCTTAGAAATCTTGAATTTCTTGTTAACGTCTGGGTACTTTTTATTTGATAATCAAATTTATAAGCAATGTTTGGAGTACAAATGGGATCTCCTTTAGCACCTGCTTTGGCTAGGTTAGCTATGAACTATATTATATCAACACTGTGGCCCAGTTAGCTTATATAATGTATCTTAAAGCTTATGTAGATGACACGTTTGCTATTATTCCTAAAGATAAGGTAGAAGAGGTGGTAGATAAGTTAAATAGTTTTCACTCTCGCTTACAGTTCACTTTTGAAATAGAAAATGATAGTGGTGACATACCCTTTTTAGATACTAAGGTAGTTAGGAGTGAAAATGGTCGTTTGGTTTTGGATTGGTATCAAAAGCCTTGTTGTTCGGGTAGGATTCTTGGTTTTGATTCATACCACCCCTTCCACCAGAAAGTAAATTGTGTCACTAATCTTATGACCAAAATTATATCAATCAGTGATAACACCTTTATAAACAAGAATAAACAATTGGTTAGAGATATGTTAATAAGAAACAAGTATCCGGTTGGGTTAATTAATTGTCTATGGGACAAATCTTTGTCTAGGGTTAATGATGTTGATATTGCGCAAGAACAACCAGGGCCAATCGTTAATACTGACAACCCAGTTGTTCGTTATAGTAAGTTACCCTATGTCAAAGGTCTAAGTGAGGATCTTGGTAAAATTTTAAGGAGAGAGGTTGGTGTAACTTGCGCTTTTTATTCTAAGAGTAAAATTCGTTCTTTGTTCACGCCTCTTAAAGATGAGATTCCTTTGCCATTAAAGTCCAATTTTATATACCGTGTTAATTGTACTGACTGTGATACTTGTTATATTGGGTTAAGTACTCAATATCATAAAAGCAGGAAGTACCAACATGAATACTCAGTAAGGGATGTATTGCCTGTAAACTATGTGCGTAGAACTGCCTTGGCTATCCATGCTTTCAATTTAAAACATCACTTTGATTTAGATAACATGACTATCCTACGTTCTGATCCTTGTGAGGACAGATTAAAGTGGTTGGAAATGCTGTATATCAAAAAAACAAGTAATACCTGTAATTATCGTACTGATATAAATGGATGTCTAGGCAGTTACAATCATATTATAAAGCCATTATAGTCTTTTCACCTTATTTCATTCTATTTATTTATTTACTTACTTTATTTTATTCTATTCATTTATTTACTTATTTCATTATTTATTTATTTATTTTTATTAAATTTATTTTATTTTTTATTTATTTATTTCGTTTTGTTCTTCCTGGGAGACTAAGGAGTGGCAAACCTTGGTGTGGCACCTTGGGAAGGGCGGGATGTTTTTCTAAGAGACCTTGGTAGTGACAGTACCTTGGTGTGGCATCTTAGTTTTAAAGGGGGGGCCTAGGAACAAGGTTTGTGGCGGTCTTGTTGTGGCATCTTAGGTCGGGGGGTTTTTATTATTTATTTATTTTTATTATCATTCTTAATTCATTATTTTTTATTTATTTATTTAATTTTTTTTTTTTATTTATATATATATATACATTTTTTTTTTTTTTATTATCCTTTTGGGTTTATATATGTTGGCTACATTGATTTGAGGTTATTTTAAGTTTTGCCAATGCCTCCTGTGTCTTGGATATAGAAGGCCTTGTCATAACTTCTTCTTAGTTTAGTTTCATGTTGTCATTTCTATTTTAACCTTCGTTGACTGTACTTCTTCTGCTTTTATATTGTGACTTTTTTCATTTTTTAACTTTTATCATGTTTTATTAGTTTGTACCTTTAATGTTTTTAACTTTTACTTTGTTTTTAATTCATTTTTATGACAAATTATTTTAAATTAATGGACTTAGTTTTTATATTTTTTTAAACTTTTATTTTAAATTTTGCATGGGTCTCCTGGCCCATAGTAGATGAAGACTGTGATTATTTCGTAAGTAAAATGTTTTATTTTATTTATATAAAAATATTTTAAATTAAGTTCTCTAATTTCTTGGTTTATTTTTGTTATTGCTCATTCTTATTTAATTTATCTATTTTTCATTTTACACTATCTAAATAGATTGATGTTATCTTGTGTTGCAAAGGGCCCTGATGAAGAATTTGTAGTTAAATTCGAAACGTTGGCGAGAAATAAATATATAGTTTTCATGTAAAGCTGTGTTTTTATTCATAACCTTATCCCGAGATTGGTGGAGACGCGTACATATATAGAGGTTGAGAAATTTATCGGAAAAAAGTTTTTGGGACGTTGAGTAAGATGGGATTTTATGAGGACATTGAAAGAGCGTATGGAGTGCTAGTAAGAAGAGAATTCAGGAGTTGGAATAGATATGTCATCAAGTTAGCTAAGATTTCTGCCAGACGAATATATTTACTTAAAAGTCGAAAGGACGGTGTTTATCCAAAGCATGTGTCGAATTACTTCGCTTCTTTGAATTCCTTAGTCGACTGTGACAGCCCATTCAATAAAGATGTAGGAAATCTGGTAGAAGGCTTTAAACGTAAGGTTTTATCGTTGGAAATAAAAGTGACAATTTGGAAAATAGGTAAGTTTAATAACTTTATCCTTAGCTGTAAAAATGCTTTGAGAGACTTGGTTCCTGCTGCTGTAATCGCTGATTTTGAAGACAGCCAGTTAATGGTTCGAGACAAATTTTTTACAAAGAGTTTGAATGGTTTGGAGGGTAAATACCAAGATATGGTGGAAGAGATCATCGTTCCTAACGAGACAGAAATAGAGTGGATTGATAAGTGCTTTGTTAATCGCACAGATGTCGAAATACCGGAAGTCGTTAAGAAATGTCTGTGTCGTGGTGAGAAGTTTAGTCTTCCTATTGGCAAAGGAAACTTCCCTGCTGAAGACTTTATTGCTGATTTGGAGATTTGCTTTGACAGAAACATAAAGGATGATGAGGACAAAAAGAATGCTGTGCGTAGTCTCTGTGTCAATAAATTGACAAATTTCTGTCGAAAATTAAGTACTCTTGATCAAACCGTTGTTGAAACCACCATTATTAAGGAATACAAGGCCACAAAGAAATTTTTGGCAGCAAATGAGGATATTGTTATTGTTCGAGCCGATAAAGGAAACAAAACAGTAGCCATGAAGAGAGAAATGTACAACAGAAAAATGAACCAGCACTTGGCCGATGGAAATACTTACCTTAAATATGGTAGGGATCCCACTTCTACTTACCAAACAAAATCAAATGGTTTTTTCGAGAAATTAGTTAATGATAAGTATATTTCTAAGCAATTTGGAGAGAGCCGTTTAATTTTCAATGCTGTGGCTCCCAGGTTGTATGGGGTGCCTAAAATTCACAAGAACAAGCCCATGTCGGAAGGTGATGACATGCGGCCAATTGTCTGTTGTATTTTGAGTCCAACCTACAACCTGGGAAAGTTCATTGGGGATATCTTAGGTGAGGTTTGTAATTCACATCAATACGAGTTAAAAAATTCTTATGAATTTAAAGAATCTATTAGCAACGTAGTTGTTCCACCTGATTGCATACTTGTGTCGTTTGATGTGGTTGCACTTTTTACCAATATTCCTCATGACTTGGTCCTAGCAATAGTTTCCACAAGGTGGGTTGAAATTAGTGCTTTCACTGAGATGCCTAAAGATAGGTTCTTAGAAATCTTGAATTTCTTGTTAACGTCTGGGTACTTTTTATTTGATAATCAAATTTATAAGCAATTGTTTGGAGTACAAATGGGGATCTCCTTTAGCACCTGCTTTGGCTAGGTTAGCTATGAACTATATTATATCAAACACTGTGGCCCAGTTAGCTTATATAATGTATCTTAAAGCTTATGTAGATGACACGTTTGCTATTATTCCTAAAGATAAGGTAGAAGAGGTGGTAGATAAGTTAAATAGTTTTCACTCTCGCTTACAGTTCACTTTTTGAAATAGAAAATGATAGTGGTGACATACCCTTTTTAGATACTAAGGTAGTTAGGAGTGAAAATGGTCGTTTGGTTTTGGATTGGTATCAAAAGCCTTGTTGTTCGGGTAGGATTCTTGGTTTTGATTCATACCACCCCTTCCACCAGAAAGTAAATTGTGTCACTAATCTTATGACCAAAATTATATCAATCAGTGATAACACCTTTATAAACAAGAATAAACAATTGGTTAGAGATATGTTAATAAGAAACAAGTATCCGGTTGGGTTAATTAATTGTCTATGGGACAAAACTTTGTCTAGAGTTAATGATGTTGATATTGCGCAAAACAACCAGGGCCAATCGTTAATACTGACAACCCAGTTGTTCGTTATAGTAAGTTACCCTATGTCAAAGGTCTAAGTGAGGATCTTGGTAAAATTTTAAGGAGAGAGGTTGGTGTAACTTGCGCTTTTTATTCTAAGAGTAAAATTCGTTCTTTGTTCACGCCTCTTAAAGATGAGATTCCTTTGCCATTAAAGTCCAATTTTATATACCGTGTTAATTGTACTGACTGTGATACTTGTTATATTGGGTTAAGTACTCAATATCATAAAGCAGGAAGTACCAACATGAATACTCAGTAAGGGATGTATTGCCTGTAAACTATGTGCGTAGAACTGCCTTGGCTATCCATGCTTTCAATTTAAAACATCACTTTGATTTAGATAACATGACTATCCTACGTTCTGATCCTTGTGAGGACAGATTAAAGTGGTTGGAAATGCTGTATATCAAAAAACAAGTAATACCTGTAATTATCGTACTGATATAAATGGATGTCTAGGCAGTTACAATCATATTATAAAGCCATTATAGTCTTTTCACCTTATTTCATTCTATTTATTTATTTACTTACTTTATTTTATTCTATTCATTNAGAGGTGAGATAAGTTAAATAGGTTTTCACTCTCGCTTAAGTTTCACTTTTGAAATAGAAAATGATAGTGGTGACATACCCTTTTAGATACTAAGGAGTTAGGGAGTGAAAATGGTCGTTTGGTTTTGGATTGGTATCAAAAGCCTTGTTGTTCGGGTAGGATTCTTGGTTTTGATTCATACTCACCCCTTCCACCAGAAAGTAAATTGTGTCACTAATCTTATGACCAAAACTTATATCAATCAGTGATAACACCTTTATAAACAAGAATAAACTATTGGTTAGAGATATGTTAATAAGAAACAAGTATCCGGTTTGGTTAATTAATGTCTATGGGACAAATCTTTGTCTGGGTTAATGATGGTTGATATTGCGCAAGAACAACCAGGGCCAATCGTTAATACTGACAACCCAGTTGTTCGTAACTATGTAAGTTACCCTATGTCAAAGGTCTAAGTGAGGATCTTCGGTAAAATTTAAGGAGAGAGGTTGGTGTAACTTGCGGCTTTTTTATTTCTAAGAGTAAAATTCGTTCTTTGTTCACGCCTCTTAAAGATGGAGATTCCTTTTGGCCTTAAGTCCAATTTTTATATACCGTGTTAATTGTACTGACTGTGATACTTGTTATATTGGGTTAAGTACTCAATATCCAAAAGCAGGAGTACCAACATGAATACTCAGTAAGGGATGTATTGCCTGTAAACTATGTGCGTAGAACTTGCCTTGGCTATCCATGCTTTCAATTTAAACATCAACTTTGATTTAGAATAACATGACTATCCTCACTTCTGATCCTTGTGAGGACAGATTAAAGTGGTTGGAAAATGCTATATATTCAAAAAAACAAGTAATACCTGTAATTATCGTACTGATATAAATGGATGTCTAGGCAGTTTACAATCATATTATGAAGCCATTATACGTCTTTCACCTGATTTCATTATTTTATTATTTACTATTTATTTACTTATTTATTTTAATTCTATTTAATTTATATTTCATTTATTTATTTATTATTATTTTATTTTTATTTACTTTTTTTTTATTTTTTTTTATTTATTTTAATTTATTTCATTGCGTTTGTTCTTCCTGGGAGACTAAGAGTGGAAAACCTTGGTGGTGGCACCTTGGGAAGGGCGGATGTTTTCTAAGCAGACCTTGGTAGTGACAGTACCGATGGTGTGGCTCTTAGTTTAAAGGGGGGGCCTAGGACAAGGTTTGTGGCGGTCTTGTTGTGGCATCTTAGGTCGGGGGGGTTTTTATTATTTATTTATTTTTATTATCATTCTTAATTCATTATTTTTTATTTATTTATTTAATTTTTTTATTTTATTTATAATATATACAATTTTTTTTTTATTTTTATTATCCTTTTGGGTTTATATTTGGCTACATTGATTTGAAGGTTATTTTAAGTTTTGCCAACATGCCTCCTGTGTCTTGGATATAGAAGGGCCTTGTCATAAACTTCTTCTAGTTAGTTTCATGTTGTCAATTGTCTATTTTAACCTTCGTTGACTGTACTTCTTCTGCTTTTATTATTGTGACTTTTTCATTTTTTAACTTTATCATGTTTTATTAGTTTGTACCTTCAATGTTTTCTAACTTTTTACTTTGTTTTTTAATTCATTTTTATGACAAATTATTTTAAATTAATGGACCATTAGTGTTTTTATATTTTTTAAACTTTTATTGTGAAATTTTACATGGGTCTCCTGGCCATAGAGATGAAGACTGTGATTATTTCGTAAGTAAAATGTTTTTATTTATATTCTATATAAAAATATTTAATAAGTTTCTCTAATTTCTTGGTTTATTTTTGTTATTGCTCATTCTTATTTAATTGTATCTATTTTTCATTTTACACTATCTAAATAGATTGATGTTATCTGTGTTGCAAAGGCCCTGATGAAGAATTTGTAGTTAAATTCGAAAACGTTGGCTAGAAATAAATATATAGTTTTCATGTAAAGCTGTGTTTTAATTCATAACCTTATCCCGAGATTGGTGGAGACGCGTATATATATATATATATATTATATATATATTATATATATATATATATATATAAAACATCATTAGAAACTGTTTTTTGTAGCAAATAATATTTCGTTTTTTTTTTTTTTTAAAATAAGTTTACGGCGTTTAAGTGACGCCATTCTAATGATTAACGCCGTGATGGATTAACTCGGAAATTCAGTCTGTTCTTTCTCTCACAGAATCTAATCTCAGTGATAATTCTTGTGTCTGTCTAAGTGAACCTTGTGTACTTTGTCTGCTTAGTCCTTGGTCTAATTTTATTTTTATCAGGATGGAAATTTGCGCTATAAATTTTAAAGATAAACACTAAATGAGCATTAAACTAATGCAAATAATGGTGTGCACTGCCAGTTTTAGAGGCATTGTTTTATATAACAAAGTGGATAATTATGCGCATTTTTCAGTTTTCATCAAAAATGAGTTACAAGTATTGATAGACAATTGAGAAAGTGAATTGTTTGTTTGCTCAAGTAATGAAGCATAAACCGTAAGGTTTAGCAAGATTTAGATTGTTCAGCACGGAACGGAAACACGCATTTCAAAGTGAATTCACCCGGTCTGTGGACCACCACTCAAAAATTATTTATAATTATGTTTTAAAAATGCTTTATTAATTTCATTGTAAATTTCAAATTTTAATTAAATTCAAATAAATTTAAATTAAAACAATTTTCAATATTTTTGAAAAAAAATTCATGAGATTCAAGGGTTAAATCAAAGCCCAAAAGGTTCTTGAGGGTTTCAAGGTTTGTAGACGGCCTAAATAAGTTTTAAAAGTTAACTTTATAAGAAATGTATCAACTTGAATATAAACAATTAAAATTTCTTCTTCAATTCGAAGAATAAAGACAAAGCTAGAATTAATTACAAGACATAAACAACAACATAAAGCGACGAAACAGTCTTATGTTTTTCAATTGTTAGTTTGAAGTCAGGCTTTATCATGAAGTATATGAGTAAAGACTCCACTGCAGTAATTTCCTTCTCATTATCCCCTTATATATTATCTCTTACCCTATAAACTTCAAAGGGACTTCAAACAAGACTTTGTTGATAAAAACATCTTGAGATTCTTATGCAAAGGACTTTTTCAACTTTCATTACCTCTTCTTAAAATTTATCGATGATAGCTCTTAACG
>JACMZG010001863.1:41018257-41025386 GCA_018340805.1 Microvelia longipes | reverse complement strand
TATATTATAAAAAAGAAATAAACACACACACACAGAGTTTTAAAACCGTATTTTTTTTATCAGTGACCTTAGGATCGGATTTTGGACTCATTCCCCGGCAACCACTCACTACACGAGCCATCTCATTAGTGATTTTTTTAAAAAAATTCACGAATAAAAGCATGGTATTACAACCTAAAATGCTCATTTTACTGCCGCTCTTCCAAATGTATATTGCAAAAGAATTTTTGTTAAATTTTACAAAAAAGAAAAATAATTATTTTCAACTCTCATATTTTCCATCCGTAAAAACATAAATGCTTTGGAAAGTGAAATGAGGTGGGGACAAATTTTAATTTTTGTTCTCTGCGTCTTTTCATTTGGTCACAAATCATATTATGTTACCAGCTTGTGTTAACATTTCTATCGCTTAATGACAAAAAGCAGTTTATTAGCTTAAATTATTTTTTAATTAAAAAACGTTAAAAGCAAAATCTGTCGTATGTTATTTAATTGCTTTTCGTTGTTTTAATAGTTTGTTTAAGTGTTGATATTATATTGCACAGATTCAAATCAAGGAGGAAACATTCATATATTAAATTTACCTGAGTATGATCGGATATAATCGACTTTGCTTTAGTATATCATAGAGGGTTTGTAATAACGTATTTTACGATGTTGTAGATTATATACATTGCTGAGATAGTTTATTTGAAATTCATGTGTATTTAGGTAGTTATTAAACATTAGTAATAATGTGACATTAATTTAAATGCATTGCTTGCTGGTTTATTATAGTTAGGATTTGCAATATTGTTAACTTGTGTTACAACATATTGTCATTGCTAACATGAAGTAAAAAGAAAATAGAAAGTGAATTTTCAGTTTCAAACACTTTTTCGCTACTTTTCTTCAGGAAGCCTTAATGCCTTTTGAAGGTTCCTTTAGATCTTTAAAGGATCTCTAAGACTGTGCTCTCTAAAAAATTTAAGTGTATAATAGTCCAAGAGCCAGACCTAAAAAATGTGACTCATTTTGTACTACTTCAAACCAAAGTTTTCTGAAAATATACTGAAAATATATGAAGGAAAATTATAGACTGCCTATACTCGCGTATGAATGCGCTCGTTCAAAATGTTAGAAAATGGTACAAACTCCAGTTTTCTTACAATAAGTGGTTCCCTGTAGGTCGTGTGCAAAACATGAAGAGAACATTTTTCAATGCTAATACAGTTTTCTATAAAAAAGAGTCTTTTCGTCAAATCGGATAACTACAACTAAAGTTATAAATTAGTTAAATGGCCATAAAAATTCACAAAAATTCAATATTTTTTCAACAAATTTCGCTGACTGCATTAATTAACAATTTTTTGATGTTTTTAAAAGACCCATACCTTTGGTTTTGGGCATCCGATTTTTATAATTAAAAGCTCGTTTTATGGAACAGATTATCGCCTTTAAAAAATGATCCCTTTTTTTTGCACACGACCTACAGGGAACCATTTATTTCAAGGGACTGAAATTGGTGCGATTTTATCAATTTTTGAGCATGCGCAAAAAGACAGTTTTCTTCGATTGCAGGGGAGTGGTGCACCATGAGTTTTTGCCACAGGGTAGAACGGATAATAAGGAATATTACCTGCAAGTTATGCGCAATTTGCGCCAAGCAATCCGCTAGGAAAGCCCGGATTTGTGGAAGAACAGAAATTTACTTTTGCACCACGATAACGCCCCTGCTCACACATCGTTGCTAGTGCGCGACTTTTTGACCGAAAACAACACACTAATGATGCCGCAGCCACCGTATTCCCCAGATCTGGCCCCCTGTGATTTTTTCTTGTTTTCTAAAGTGAAGAGGCCCATGAAAGGACGACGTTACGCTACGCTTGACGAGATAAAGACGGCATCGATGAAGGAGCTGAACAAGTTAAAAAAATATTTTTTAAAGTGCTTCGAATATTGAAAAAACCGTTGGCACAAGTGTATAATATCTCATGGGGATTACTTTAAAGGGGACAAAATAGCTATTCATGAATAAATAAATAATTTTTGAAAAAACACAAAATTCGCGATACTTTTTGAACACACCTCGTATATACTGTCTTATTGTCGTATTTTTGTCTTACTTGCAAAATGCATAGTTGCGTTAGAGTGCTTTCTATTATTGTTTATATGGTCTAAATATCTAAGATTAACCTGATTAATAGAATTATATCTATCTGGGTGCCATAAATTTAATTCTAGTTATTATTAAAAAAAGTTATACAATTTTTTAATTGATGTTATCTATTTTTTAAAATAATATTCTTTATTTTTTAAATTATGAATTTAACAATAATCAGTTATTGTAAAATTCATAATTTAAACAAATAAAG
This sequence comes from Microvelia longipes, assembly GCA_018340805.1. Taxonomy (NCBI): domain Eukaryota; kingdom Metazoa; phylum Arthropoda; class Insecta; order Hemiptera; family Veliidae; genus Microvelia; species Microvelia longipes. Next base: position 41,023,032 of record JACMZG010001863.1, on the reverse strand, counting down.
AGTATTATTTAAAAAAATAGATAACATCAATTAAAAGGCACATCAGTATGAATGAAGTTAAGTTTATTCATACTGATGTGCCTTTGCACGAGGTCTTTTAAATAACCTGCACCACAAGAGGGAGCAAATAAACCTGATGTTGTTATTCACTTGCACTTATTTATTTATTGGACTCATTTAATTTATTCCTATTTAAAACCCCACAGGAAAATAGCTATGTGAAGAAAACGTAATAATATACTTAGCATGTTAAGTTTTATAGTTAGTACTAAAACCTTATTTTGACAGCGTTTAAAGTTTTTTTTTTTAAAAAGTGCAGTAGTAATTATTTTAAAAAAATCGTTAAAATTTAATTTAAATTTATTAAATTAAATTTATGTTACGTAAGTGTATTTTATTGAAACACAATTACCTGCTACTTCTTTTTTAATAACTTAGCTGAGGAGGGGAAACAGTTAAAAATGTTGTAAAATAAATCTTTTTATGTTTTAATATTCCTGTATATTTTAAGTGATATCAACGTAAGCTTTTAGTATGTTAAGGATTTAAAGGTATATAAGGGCTTAAGAAAATTTCCCTATAAATATATGGATTTGTTTTAGAACTAAGGAGAAAAGAAAAAAGAGGAAGGGGATAAATAAGAGACTTTAGTTTTGATAAATGACGTTCCTTTTGAAATTTATGAGGTGTTTTCATGGGGGGGAATTGTTGGAGTTGGAGGTGAAGTCAGGCCTCCTAGTTTGGAAGGGGGGCTGAGAATTATTGCGAAGTTGAGGGTTGTGGGGCTCGGATGAATTGGTGTGGAGATTGTGTTGTGCATCTGTGTGCGGATTTATGTGTAAGCACGCCCCCCTCCTACTAGGCCTACACAACTCAAGATATTGAAAGGATTTTTTTCTTCCTCCTTACTAACTTAGCTTTTTCTTGAAGGGCTCATAGCTCATCCTGTTCCAGTAAAAAACTCTACGACGGGGAAAAACTGTCTTATACACTTCTAAAAAAAGAATAAGGCTGTTTTTTTTGTATTTGTTGTCGTTTTTGTATGACGTTTGGTTATTTGTAACCCGTCAATCACATACATGCATAACTGCCGCAGGAAACAACGTGACAAATTCTTAATCTCAGTATTGATTTTAATGTCCCGCATAAATGATAATCTCATTCAGAAGTTCCTTTATTAATATTGTATCTCCAATAAATTTATTTTCGGACGAAATTCAAAATAAATATGCTGGCTTGTTTTTTAGACGGCTTGCTTTCTAAAAGAACTTAAATAACTCTTTTTAATTAGTATTTTTTAGAGCCTAGGTATGAAAATCAGGTACCACGGTCATGTTTTAACGGATTTATGAGGGATATCAATGCACATTTTATGTCCTATTTATTATTGTATAAATCAGTTAGATGGACATTTATATTTATTTACTTTTCTATTTTATTTGTGTTTTCCAATACAAGTATGAATAATTTTGTTGTGGTTATAGTGTTTTTTTAAATATATTCAGTGTTAAAAAAAAATATATATATATATATATATATATATATATATATATATATATTATATTATATATATATTGTTTTGACTGGTAAAAATCATTATGACTGAAAATATGTATATTTAATAATAAGTAGTTTAATTACCTGTCTAAGTGGTAATTATAGAGCTATAAATCTCACTATGTGATTTACGAATCGGTGTTGGAAGGATTTTATTTCCAATTCAATAGACTCTTAAAATCTTTAGAAACTACAAGAAAACTTTTCTTCTTTAGGTTTTTATTTTCTCAAAGCTCTTTTACTTTCACATCTCTGTTCATAAATTTTAGGTAGGACCGCATAAATTTAGTCCCTTACCCTCCCTAGGCCTCTACTCGCGTCGGCCCTACATTAATGAATATATTATACCTCAACTTTTTTTTATTCGTATTTTTTCGTATAAATAGAAGGGGTAACCTATATTGTAGGCTCTTTATGTACTAGATACCTTATACTGGGAGTAATATGAAATATATAAGTATAGCTGTTTTACATGCAAACCTCGATAACTTATACCTAACCAAGCCAACGTCTTATCTTACCTTATTATAGTATATAGGTACACACATCTAATAAATCATATGCAAACTTTTTATATTTACCCTGTATTTTTAAATAATAGAAATAAAAATTATTACTTATACACAGTAGGAGAATTTAACCTAGAGCTCATAAATTATTGTATATAGTATATTTTTAATTTTACTAGATAAGATTAATGTTTAGTATAGATTTTAGCGATCTAAGGTTTTAAATAATTAGGAAGGGTTATATTCCTCCATAACTATTTGAGGGGGGGGGGGTTCCAGAGGCTTGGAATTTTGTACAAATACTCAGCACAAAAGCTGATGAGTTTAGCATATATTGATTTTTAATATTATGCTGAGAAATCCTCTTTTTACTCGTAATTGAAAATTCCTAAAGATGCTTAACGCCTGCTTCGGATTTCTATAGTTTATAGTTTATAGTTTTTTCTATAAATTCTTGGTTAATATTACAAAGAAAAGATAAGATAAGGTTACAGACTTGATGTTTAAAAGTCAAATTCAAATTAATTATCAATTATGATCGAACAGTATTGCTTTTTATATGGAGGTGTTTTTTTGTTATTGGCAGACAGCTATTATCAAACTCTATCAAAGACAACATTCGGGGCAGTATGCCCTTAAATACTTAAACACAATATCAAAGACAATATTCGGGGCATAATGCTCTTTAAATACTTGAAACACTTTATCAAAGACAACATTCGGGGGTATCTCTTAAATACTTGACACTTTATCAACGACAACATTCAGGGCAGTATGCCCTTAAATAGTTAAACTTTATCAAAACAACATTCGGAGCAGTATGCTCTAAATACTTGGAAACACATTATCAAAGACAACATTCGGGGCAGTATGCTCTTTAAATACTTAAACACAATATCAAAGACAACATTCGGGGCATAATGCTCTTTAAATACTTGAAACACTTTATCAAAGACAATTCGGGGCAGTATTCTCTTAAATACTTGAAACACTTTATCAACGACAACATTCAGGGCAGTATGCCCTTAAATAGTTAAACACTTTATCAAAGACAACATTCGGAGCAGTATGCTCTTAAATACTTGAAACACTTTATCAAAGACAACATTCGGGGCAGTAGCTTTTAAATACTTGAACACTTTATCAAAACATATTCGTGGCAGTATGCTCTTAAATACTTGAAACACATTATCAAAGACAACATTCGTGGCAGTATGCTCTTAAATACTTAAAACACATTATCAAAGACAACATTTGGGGCAGTATGCCCTTTAAATAGTTGAAAGGGCCAACATGTTATGTCTATATCATACTGCAATTAATTGTCAAAATTAAGAAATTATTATTTGTTTGTATTAGATATTGTGGAAATGGTCTGTTGGTGGTTACTATGTCGTGTTTATTAAATTTATTTGTTACATTTATAATAAGAAGGTTATCTATATTTATATTATTATTTTGTTAAAGAAAAAAAATCAGTGCGCATTAAAAAGAGTTATTACGTTTTGCAGCCAAAAGCTCTACTGTCTGTTCATTGTTCATTTTTCTTATAAAATAATATATCTATAATCCGGACATCCTAAATTTAAAAGATAAAATACGAAGAATTTTTTTTTTTTTTTTTTTTTAATTTTATTTTGGCTCAAATATTTTAGAAAATTAAATAAGTTTAGCTTTAGTTGCATTTTATGTCGCGATTTTTTTAAAAAAATACTTGGCACTACTTCAAGGTCAGTTAAAATTTGGTTGTCGTTATAATCTCGGATAATATTAGTTTTTTTTAGAATATTTTGACATAAATAAATGTTAAATCAGTCAGTTGGGTGAAAAACAAATCATAAATTACTTTATTTATGATTTGTTTTTTACAAAACTAAAAAATCGGGTACTGGGTACCTCGGAATTTTTTCTCAACTCATTAAAAATTTTAACAATTTTTTATTAAAAAACGTACACTAGTCATCTAATAAAAATTAAACTAATGCTTGTAATTAGATGAAACTTGGCACATATATTAGTCTTATACATGGCCTGCATGCTGCATGCGTGCCAAATCTCAATCCGATCAATTTTTTGCGTTTTATGATTTTTTGAAATTTTCGTCATAAAAAATATTGTTTGGATAGCACAACTACACCTATTGACTGATTTTTTTTAACTACCTATTAACACAATACTTTTCCTATATACCTACAGTATAAATAAGGATATGTAAAAGTTAGACTGCTTGGGCATATCTCCCAGAAGTCTATTTTTAATATTTGTAAACGTATTATATAGAATTGATATGATGTGGTATTTAGACTTTTTATCAGAATGTAGAAGAGTCTTATCTTATCGTAGAAATATGCAACGTAAAAAGCCATAATGAATATGAATATGCTATTTAATTTTCATAAATTCTTCTTTCTTTTTTTCTGGCATAAACCATTTGGCGGACAATTTAAGAATTCTTTTATTTTATTTATTTTTAAAATACTTTCTCTTCTTAACAAACAATAGTTATTCGATAAGGTGAAGATTCTTCTGGGTGTTATTAATACCTTCATATGAGGTACAAACAATTCTCCTTTGACAGCTTTATTCCAAAAATTTGCATGAAAACTTACTATTACCTCACTGCAAATAGTAGCCTTATTTTACAAGAAATAGTGACCCTATTTAACAAGAAATAGTGACCCTATTTAACAAGAATTAGTGACCCTATTT
>JACMZG010001863.1:40930757-41013257 GCA_018340805.1 Microvelia longipes | reverse complement strand
AAGTATATAGAGTCTTAGTTGACTTTGATAGCTGAATTTCTCCTTCATTTCACATAATTTTAAATAATAAATTGACTCATAAATTAAAAATACCTATGATATATAACTAGTAAAAAAATGAAATTATTTTTAGAAGTATGATAAAATTATAGTTCTACCAGTTAAGAGCCACTCAAACTATAAAAATTTAATAGAGGAGGGTTTTTTCTAGACTTGATTTTTATTTTATGTTTACTGGGGATATTTTAAAGCTAGCTCTATAATTAGGTTTAACGTGCGGATTTTTCTATAACTCTCTTTGTGGATTATACCCTTTAAGGATTATAATAGTCCAAGAGCCGGACCTGAAAAAATGTGGCTCATTTTGTACTACTTAAAAACCAATATTTTTTTAAAAATATACTTTAAATAATGAAGAAAAAACATAGGTACCCATTTCAGATTTCTTGCGATAAGTTGTTCCTTGTAGGTTGTGTGCAAAACATGAATAGAACATTTTTTAACGATGATTAAATGTCCAATAAAGCGAGTCTTTAATCATCAAAATCGGATTACTACAACCAAAGTTACGGCCCTTTCAAAAAAACTAAAAAATGTTAATTTATGCAGTCAGCGAATTTCTTTGAAAAAATATTGATTTTTGGTGCGACTTTTGTCCATTTAACAAGTGTCGTAACTTTAGTTGCAGTTATCCGGTTTTGACGAAAAAACGTTTTATTGGAAATTGTTTTAATATTTTTAGCGAGCGTATTCATATGAAGGGCTCATTTTTTAGTCCTGCCTCTTGGACTATAACTTAATTTATGTTTACTTCAATTAAATAAATTCCCTGCTTATCAAATCAGATTTTCTGTGGAAAATGTTATTTTATAGTTCGCTCTTTAAAATTAATTCAAGATTTAGGTTGATTCAAAGATCAGTAAAAAATATACAATCATCACGTCTATAAAAACTCCAATCTACTTTCCAATTATGAAGAGGAACAAACTTATCTTATTTGAAAAGTTAACTGGTATTAAACCATATAAAGTTTAGATTTAAATAAACAAGACCATAAACCTATTAAACATCAATCAATAAAATATAAAAGTAATAAAATGTTTTTAATCATTTTCGAAAATTACTTCTAAAAGTTTCAGCTCTAAAGAGTTTCTTAGTTTAACCAACTTTCACGTAGAAATTCAGGAAGAGGGAAACTTATAAAATTCTATTAAACTAAACCCTGTATTTTCTGTATCGAAATTCATAATTTTAAAACCTTCTTAATAACTTAAAGGTATCTTCTCTGAAATTTCTTATAATATTATATAACATCTAGACCTTCTTATAAAATCAATTTTGTATCTAAGAGAATCAATTTCGTATCTGAAGAGTAAATTTTAAAATGTTTTTTTCTAACTTAAGATGATATCTTCAAAGCATTTTGAAAATATGTACTACATTTTTTTTCGAGAAAAAATGTAAATAGATTTTTTTATGAGTCTTATAGACAGTTAGATTTAGTGATACAATACTATGATATGATATGTTTATATGATAAATATATGTTATGTAAATATATGATATGTTTATATGATATGTTTTCGATGATAAATTACATGCACTAACATTACATGCAGATTGTAGCCATTCATTGGTTTGTTTACATTCAACTCAAGTATGTAACTGACAGTCAGCTTCTTAGTTGTATATATTGGCTAGTTTGAATATTAGCGCCAATCTTTGTGTGATTGGTTGCGTGCGTAGTCGAAGATATCATGTCATGAATGTTTAACTCATGTCTTATGTATAAAAATTCTGGTGCAGTGATCCGCGATTCGAGCGAATTTTTTTTGGAATGTGTGTTTCCGTGTTTATCAATCCATTTCTTGCTTAAGGTTCCAGTTTATGCTTTAAAACTTTAGCAGTTACTCATCAATTATCAAGCACTACGTGTAACTCATTCTTTCTGTATTTTTCAAAGGAAATGCACACAGTTATCCTGTTGGCTATTCAAAACTATGCCTCTAAAATAGGCAGTGCACACCATTATTTGCACTAGATTAATGCTCAGTTGGTTTTTTTAAAGTTTTAGCGCATTTTATAAAATACAAAAAAATTGAGTTATGAGTAGTGCTTAGTAATTGAGTAATAGCTCAAGTTATAAAGCATAAACTAGAACCTTATGCAAAAAATGGATAGTTAAGCACGAAAACACGCATTGCAAAGGAAATTCGCCCGACATGCGGACCACCGCCCCAGAATTAATTTGTAGTTAAAACTTATTTAATATAAAAACAAGAACCCTTTGCCGCCCCAAAGTGTTGGCGCTGGAGGCCGCATCGCGGGTCCCCGCGCCTCCCTGTGGCTTTTTTGACTTTTGACTAATATTGTTTATTTTTATCTGTAAATTTTAGTTTTTTTGTGTATTTTTTAAGTTTATTATGGTTTGTTTGGGCACTGTTGATGGCAATTTGCCGAAAGCCGGATCTATCAATTTATTTATAATAAATAATGTTTATTGGAGACACGTGTTTGTTGGTGTTATTTACTATGTACGAGTAATAACACTTGTAAAACACCCAACCTGGAACAAAACTTAATTCGCATGTGTAGAAAAAATTAAGCTAAAGTATAGTTTTTAGAGATATTTTGGTCACTTTACTGCATTTGCAAATTTAAATTTATAGACGTGTAGTCGTAGTCATGTTAAAATTAAGAGCAGCCTAAATGGGCTGGAAAAGTCTTAAACTATATGTGCTTAACGCCATTAGCTCATTTTTGTACTTCTGTAGTGGCTAACCTATAGGTACCTATAGGTACGTTTCCCTAGCGGAAACGTTATTACGACCAACGTTTATGGCCACAGATGACTGATGGCTTGTGAATCTCTGAATCGCTGTCAGTTTGATATGCTTATGACCCAATTGTTAAATGTCATACTTATGATTAAATAGAACATTTAAAACTACTATTTATTTAATAAACGCTTGAATTCCTGATTCTTCGTGTTCTTGCCTTTTAATTGAAGGTCAGAATAAGTTCAAGCTATTTCGGCGCCCTGATGAGTTAGACGTAACAAAATATGAAATTATGTGGTTCCATCAATGATGACGAATGTCAAATGATGGAATAGTTCCCAGATGTAGCATTGCATTTTGCTTGTTACATTTCCTAGGTGTCTCTCGCACAATTACATTGTATCAAGTATTCATGCTTTGCAAAACTCGGTAGTATCATGTGATATATGTTCTTGGCTAGTTGGTAATCAATCAAATAAAAATTGGTATGAATAATTAATAATAAATAATGGTTTATGAATGTTTATAAATAATTGTAAAATTGGATATAACTCGGTCGTTATAAATAATAACATTTTTGAAGATTTTTACGTTAAGAATACGTTGAAGAAAATGTATACTACACGAAAGTTTTTAAGATCACTAAAAAGTTTTTTACTCGGTATTTATCTCTGAATTTAGATGCTGGTATGAAAAGATGGAACTGTTTGTGTTAAAGTGGGGTAGAGATTTAGAAATCTTGAAACCAGAGTTGTAGCGAAACACATGAGTTGTGAGACTAACAGCGAACCAGATAACGAAACCTATAGTGATTAAACTTTTCCTTCCTAAAAATGTTTGCTAGAAACTTTTAAGATTTTGTAATTTTTTAGTCTTATATTTTTAGAGGGGGTTTTAATCTGATGTGTAAGTTCTATACTGCGTATGGTTTTACAGCTAAGGTTTTTGTAGTTTAGGAGTCATTTACTGTAGATAGTGATAGGTTATTAATGTTATTTATTATGTTATTCGTTATTTTTTAATTTATTAATTACTTCATTATTTTTATTGGTTGCTTATTTTTCTTAGTATCCTATTTAAGTTATTTACTTTACTCTTGTAACATATTGCTCTCATTTATTCTTATTTTTGGAAATTTTGGTAGAAAAAATGTGATGAGGTCGGGGTCATGGAGAGGGAAATGGGGGGAGAAGTCCTCCTTTGTGGAAAGGAGGACTCACTCATCTAGAATATATATATATATATATATATATATATATATATATATATATATATATATATATATATATATATATATATATATATATATAATATATATATATAATATATAATATATATATATATATATATATATATATATATATATATATATATATATAAATATATAATTATATATAATATATATATATATATATATATATTATATATATATATATATATATATATATATATATATATATATATATAATATATATATATATATATATATATATATATACATATACATGCATATATGTATGTACGAGATTTTTGTGTCCTCGACGTTTCTTTGGGGCACGATAACTTACGAATACTTTCTCAGATCGCAATAAAACGTGGTTAAAAAATGAACCTTCCTAATGTCCCGAACCCTATTGTTTTTTAAATATATGTGGGTCAATCCATTTCAAGTGATCCAGAGATGTTGCTCGAAAAAAATGAAAATTGATAATTTTTTTCTGTGTTAGTCCTGCCCATAGGTAGTCCAAAACGCCTAGTATTAATTTTTTCTACAGCCTCCTTCATTTTCAAAAATCACTTTTTAGTTCCCGAGACACCCAAATTTTGAGTTTTTTCGCCGATTTTTGAGGCCTAATATTTCGGCTTTGGCTTAACCTAGCTTAATGAAACAGGTCTCGTTTGAAAGTGTCCTATTTGGGCTTTATATAGGAACCAATATTTTTTGTTCTACTGCTGCTAATCTACTCGTGAGTTTGCATAATAAATTTGACCACAATGACTGAAAATACACTTTTCATTATTTTTTTAACAAGGATGATAATATTGAAAAAAATTGAAATAATTTTTTGGTTACTAAGATGACCATAAGGAACAAGAAAAAAAATATTTTAATGTTCCAAATTTACCTTTTGGGGTCAATGAATTATTGAAAGTTAAGGTTTTCATGATTTTAGCGTTTTTCAGGGCGATTTATCGTCCAATGGGACTGGGGCGATTTTTTTCAAATTGGGCTTAAAATGACCTTTATACATTGCTGTTTTACGCCCAATATGTCACATATTGTTTATTTTGGTTTTAAGGTACTTTACAGCGTTTTTAAAATCAGCAGTTTTTGAGTTTAACGATTTCACAAAAATTTACTGATTTCTATTGAAAATAGGGTTTATCCAGGGGTTCCTTTGCTAATAAAACATAGTTAAAGGTATATATTAATTTTTCATGGAAATAAATTCGACATCACCACCCAAAGTGACCAAAAAGTCGAAAAAACGCTGTTCGATTACCATAAAACCTAAAATATTACCAAAAACCACATATTTCAAGTGTGGAGTCTTTTTGTATGTTTTTTGGGCCTGCGAGTTGAAAGAGAGTGGTCCGGAGTCGATATGAGCTTTCAAAGCCAGAGTACCTGGGTTCGAATCCTGGTGGGGACAATAATTTTTTATCATTATTTTACATTATGTAAGTTTATAACTAAAAAAGATTTCGAACCCAGGTAACAGCAGGAAAAAAAAATTATCAATTTTCATTTTTTTCGAGCAACATCTCTGGATCACTTGAAATGGATTGACCCATGTGACGTCATTAACCCACAATAATAACCCCACAAACATTTCAAAAAATCACTAATCTTTATATAGTGTTTAGATTGGGCTGACATTGTTACATATATACTGCTATGCATGGTTCACAAAAATACGAAGTTAAATTTTATTATCAGTATTTGTTCTGGTTTTATTGATTGAAGTATACATGTCAAACAAAACAATATCATTAATTTGCATAATGTAAACTAATCATTTTCTTACTAATATGTTTAAAAATTCGCTTATATCGCGGCGGTATGCTACTTATAAATCAGTATGAATCAGTGATATGACGAACTATTAAAGTACAACAACCATGTGGCCGCGAAGCGGCTACAGGAAGGCGTTTAAAAATTATCGTTTTCCATAGCAACGTCTAGGACAAAAAAATCTCGTACATACATACGTGCATATATATATATATATATATATATATATATATATATATATATATATAATATATATATATATATTATATATATTATATATATATATTCTCGCATAGAGTGACCCCTCTCCCATTCAAAAAATCTTCCACCCTCCACCATAACCCCAACCCTATAGGCTCATTTTTTCTGTGAAAATTCACTTAAAAACCTGCATAAAATCATAGAAAGTCATCATGATTAATCAATATTAATTAACAAAATTACCAAGTGCTATAAAACCTCTATGAAATCCGTACGAACGAAATATATGTTATTACTTTGGTAGAAATTAAAAATGTAAATTTTAAAAAAAATGTGAAAAATGTACAAATCACAATGAAAATGAGATTTTTCATCCAGTGAAATTATGTTTTGAATATTTTTTTTCTTCTTTGTTTTAAATTACTGTTACGTTGTCAAAAACAAAAAGATTATTTTGTTACGTTTCTATTGTCTTGTTCTGGTTGTATTATATGTAAGGTTTTCGAAAAAATATTTTTCAAAGAAAATGATGTCTTATGTTTTTGTTGATGTGCTTGACAGCTTTTTAAATTAAATAGTTGGTAGAAATAAAATGATTATTTTTTTAAAAACAAGTCCTCTCCAGTTTGTTTTTTTACTCTTAAAGATCTCGAAAAATATTCTCAGAAATCTTAATATGAACAAAAATAATACTTGTAACATTTTTTTTTAAATTGCCCCTTTTTTCATTTACTGAGAATGGAAGGTATTGCATTGCTTTCGTTGACATTATAAGGAATTATTTCCGGAATAATTGCTTAGGATTTTTTTCCTCGCAGATAAGGAGAGTTGAAACTTGGCTAAAAATCAATCTTTAAGTTTGATAGTGCTATCTTAAAATAATTTTTTTGCTTAGTTATATTATGCTACTAAGTAACAAAATAGAATTTTGCGGACGAGTTTTATAAATTCCCGTGCCGAAACGTAAGCCGAGGCTGGTAATAAACCTATTTGACTGATTAAAGGAAAAGCCGAGTCAGGCAAATAATATATAAATATTATTATTATACTATAAAATATATATATATATATATATATATATATATATATATATATATATATATATATATATATATATATATATAATATATAATATATATATTAAAGTTTTTTTTATACTTTTTTAAAGTTCTTTTTATAAAAGAGTTGAAATAGTTCACCATTGATTTTGTTTTTGCGTTTTGAATAAACTGTGTATTTAAAAAAAAAAAAAAAAATATATATATATATATATATATATATATATATATATATATATATATATATATATATATATATATATATTAAAATTAATATGTCTAAACTGTCCGTGTCTATATAACGTATGACAGGAAAAAGATGTTTCTATTCAATATTGTGTATCTCTATTTAAACACTGGTTTTTTAGCTTCGGAATGCCGGGCGGCCACAGCATTGTTTTTAATAATAGATATAATACAACAGGACCTAAAACAACGCTATGTCTAATTTATCAACTGACTTTTTCATTCTATCCAAACTATTCTCCTCACTTTATTACCTTTATGATTGTTTCGTTATTCAATATTTTTTTTTAAGATTTATGAACTCATCAACGAATTTATCTCTCTGCACGTTTTAATTAATTTCAATTTCTATTCGTTTTCAATTAGCTTTGTTTTCACGCTCTTTATTTTTATAATAATTTCATCCTTTCCCTTTACAATGATAACCCATTGATATGGGTTAATGCATTATGTTTTCATTGTCTATATGCAACTCGATATATTTAAGTTTTCACTTTCCCTCCCCTATTTTAGTAGATTTATTAGAAAAGCATAGTATTTACCCTAAAAATCCGAAACCAAGATTTTGTCATAATCATTCTTTTCACGCTCTTTTATGACGTCCTTAGAGTTTTATCATGACTTCTGTTGATCAATATGTGTCTTTTATTATGTTTACGCTTGAGGTTCAAACTTGTCACAAAAATATAACTTATGTTTAGCTGTTCTGGCTGAAAGATAAAAGTTCTCGGACCATGTCAACATTTTTTCCTGTCATTACACATTTTGAAAGGATGTGAAAAATCGATGATTTGACAAACCAAGTTAAAATTCAACGCATTTTATATTGATATTCCTCGCATTTCTAAAAATGTTAACATTTGAATACATATATGTTATGACGAGCTATATCTTTTAAACGTCTTATTTTTCAACGTATGTTATTGCTAGAACAAGTAAAATTGAAAGACCAAATAGACAGAATGTAATGGAAATTTAACATTTGCTTTAACAACTACTAGTGAAATAATATATTTATTGATTTGATACTTTGTTTGGTTAGGTTTGTCATGTTTAGTAGGTAAACATCAAGATAGTAGAAATTTATAAGGCTATTCAAATTGTAAACAAACTAAACGCATTCCGAGATTATAACCTGATTTTTTTATGAATGACGTGTGACGTCATTGCAGGAACATTTATAGGTAGTTAAAGTTGAAAATTCTCTTTTTATTCCTGCAATGACGTCAATGCCGGACTATAACCTAACTTGAAAAGAAAATTGTTTCATTTATAAAGGCTCTCCAGTTGAATTACCTTAAAACTCTCATAGCGCGGGTAAAAATTAGATGGTTGTGAAATTATTATACATATCTGTTAGTTTGCAAGAGTTCTATTGCTACATCAGGAGCTTTTAAGCCGATTTGCAGCTTTGACCATGACTGACATTATAATAGTTTTAACATTTTTTTCAATGCTCCATACCAATTATTATTATGTTCAATATAATACCAATATATTGTACCAATGTTGTGTTTTATTTTAAACGTATATGGTACTTGTTTTAATAGTCCTTACAGTTTTTTAAAAGTGGTATTTGCATAACTGTCATAACGTTTTCAAATGGCGTATATTTTTAAATGGCATAGTTATTAAATTATAGTTCTATATATATTCCAACAGAAAATTGATTTAATCAAAATGAGGGACATCGAGGGTGAGAGAGGTTAAACTTTACCTAAGTTTACCTTAAGGACTTTACCTAACTTTACCTAAGGGATTTCTATTAAGTTAAATGAAGTATTGACTGTTTGGGCAACACCAACAAATTTTAAAATGGACCCTATTTTTTGCATACTTCAGTTTTATGGTCATAATAATTACTATTTTGCAGTTTGATTCTTTTATCATTTTTTGTTTGCCTTCCATAAAAGTGGTTGAACAGGAACATTTTAATGTTTCCAGACGTTTCTATTCCTCACGAATAACTTTTGAATACTTTTTTTTGATCTGAATGAAACTTAATGTAAAAATTTACCTCATAAATGCCTAAAACCCTGTTGCTTATAAAATGTGTATAACGTCATGAACCGACAATAATGACTCAGCAGAAATTTCAAAAATTTGTAAAATTCTGACAAATTGTTTTTTCGCGATTAAATTTATTACATCAATAGTGGTATTCATGCTAAATACATATACGAATTACGATTATCAAAACTACTAATACGACAAACGGCTACATAGCGGCTATACGATTGGTTTTCAAACGAAGCCTTTATACGATTTGTTTTAAATCGTTTAACTAAATATTCGAATGTCAGGTATATGTTTTAGCTAATGTTTTTAGCCTTTTATGAACCCCTTATATTAATATCATTAATTAGTTAGATTTTTTAAAAGCAGAATAGCCTTTATAAAAGAAAAAAAGTGTAATTGTAAAAAAGGTGGGTAAATAAATTTGTAGGGTTCAACCAATTCAATGGTCTAATAAAGTTTTTATTTTTTATCTTCTAAAGGACCCTCTATTTCTTGGGCATCAAAAATAAGTCTTAGTCAAGAAAATTCACTAAATTTTTTTTTCTGTGAAGTACTTGAAAACCAAATTGAGATAGAGTGGTTTTTGTCGGACCTATTCAAATAGACCTATTTCCTTATCTTGGTTTACTTCAAAAAGCAAAAGGGAAACGGAAGGGGTTGCTGTTTTTATTCTATTGGTCAATACTTTGGTTTTCTAGTATAAAAAGATTTCCTTTAGAGTTTGGAGGAAAACTTAAATCGACCAATAGTACCAAATAATCAGCCTAAAAGCTCTCTTCCAGGGAACCAACAATTTCAGCCTTTATAGCCCAGTTTTTAACTGACGGTTTCTAAACACTTATTCGCTACGTTTATTTGAATCTGAAATGTAAGCGAAGTACTTATGAAAACTTAAATAAAACTATAAGAATTTAATAATTATTTTGATGAAAGTGAAAATTTCTACTTCAGGAAATTTGTGAATGTACCTATCACTTAAATTTATATTTATACTGAAGAAACCGTCTTTTGCTAATCAATATTATTTAAGATGTTTAAAAAATAATTATCGTTCCATTTTTGAAAATGGAATGGTTAATTTCTTAAAATGTTACAAAGTATGCAAAGAATTTAATTTATTTTTGGAATTTCCTCATGACAAACCCTATAATATGCTTAATTTTAAAATATTGCTAAGATAAAGGAGAAATTTTCAAGTATAAAAGATAATCTTTTTAAAAATTTTAATTACTTAATTTTCCATTCAAAAAATGAAAAACGAGGTTAAAGTATTAAGAGAAGATAAAGAATAGGTTTAATGAAATTATTAACCTTCGAGGCGTTGATAATTAATTATTAATATGATAGGCTTGGGGTGTAGGCGAGAGATTTCTCATTTTAAATAGTGGAAATTTATTAGAATTATTTAAAGAGAAGATAAGATTTCCTGCTTTTTGAAATTATCAGAATAGAAAAGCCTTATTGCTTATTCAGATCTCGCAGTGTCAAACTGTCTCCTTAACTCCGAAAGCATCCGAGAGATAGCAGCACTAAACCGAACGGAAAGGTTCCCCACACCACATTCACAACTGAAAGATATCCTAATAACTAAGGAGGAACCAGTTAGAGCATTTTCTGACAAAATCTCAGATCTCGAGAAAATTTCTCAAATCCTTCAACTCTTTCTGGAAAACTTCAATATTAACAATATCCAGTGTGCAATAATTTCCTTCTTGGAGATTTCAAATATTTAACTTTTTAGTAAATATTAAACCAGAAAGGTACGACATTGAAAAGTTTTGAGGGAGTAATAAAGCTTCAAGTAAAGTTTTTTGGACTGTTATAAACAAAAAGATAGTCCAAGTTCTGAAAACCTCTAAACTTACAAAAAGTTTCATATTTTAAACTTTACCTTAGACTCTTAGAGGAATGATTTCATGATAAAAGCGACATTCATGCCGAAACTAATGTTAAATGATTTATAATTTATTGCTTTTATGTTACATTTTAATTTTTTTATCATTAATGGCACTTTAAAAACACTTATTAATTTTAGGAATTTAATTATATCAGGAAGTTTTTTTAATTTGAATTCTAAATTCTTATTTAGATCTTCTTGGATTAATAAAAGATTAAATTACCTGTTCAATTCCCCACAGAAATACATTTGAAAATAAATACAGTGTTCCATAAATACACTTGAAAATGCATGCTTTAAATATCAACAATAATTCTAAAAATCCTCATGTTTCTAAATTTATGTTACAACGGTCGACAACACAAAAATTAATTTATCCAATTATTAATCCTCAATCCAGATTTTCTTTAATCCTTCTTTTTGCTTTAATGGTTGAACCTTCTTCTGTTTTAAGACATGACCTAATATCTCATATTTATTTTTTAGAGAGAGTGCTCATTATTTGAGTTATCGATGAATTAATCGATGAACTTAACTCTCGACTAACTTCTTAAGTCAACAGTCCAAAGATTTGTAGCAGATCTACTATCATCTCTGCTTTGGCGTGAATTTTCAAATCACAATAAGATTAGTAAAGAACTGCGTTTTGTGCCTTATTCAACCAACCTAAGATAAGTCAGTGTTTTAACGGTTATATTTCTGTTAAAGTTCGGTCCTCATTTTAAATTTTTAGTTGCAGTATAGTTTATTCATTAAGTTTAAATACATTTTGTGACCCCTCCGTGGTCGAGTTTGTTGAACCTTTAGTGTTTATACTGATATTTAACATCTCAGAAGTCTGGAGTTCGCATCCCAGTTTAAGCTCTCAGTTTATATAAGCTTTCTTCGAACAAATTATCACCAACTTTAAATTATACTATTAGGGTAACAATTTCCACCAACTCCTGAGGTTGTTACCGCAAGGGGTTATCCCTGAAGAGCCAAAAGGCTCTAAACAGGCATTATTATTATTATCATTAATATTTATACATTTGTGTTTCAAAGCAATGTTAAAATTTAATTAATAGTTTAAACAAGAGTTTATACTTGTTACGTGTCTGTTTTTTATTCATTGTACATTTAACTCTTTTTAGCCTCTATTTTTATAATTTAAATAGTTTTCTGGTTTTAATTACTAAGTGATTAAAATAATAAAAAAAGAAGAAAAAAAATTATGTAGGGAAAAAAACTTTAATCATTTATAATATTTTATGAGATGAGTTAATTCTTTAATTTTCTTTCCTCTGTTTTTAATCGTTATAGTATTTTTTAATTTTGTTTCTTATAAACTTTTGAAATTATTTTAGTGATAAAAAAAGTTTATGATTAACTTTAATATTTAACTTTTTCACATCCGACATTGAAAAATAGTTAATTTAAGAAAAATCGATAATGTGTCATGAACGTAAAAACTAATTGTCATTTATAATTATTAGTAAGTTTGGAAAAGATATTTTCCACGTTGTTTAAGAGAATGTAATAAAAATAAAGTATGTGTTAGATACATAAAGGGCACTCTATAGGGTCAATTAAACATTGATTAGAACAAAGTCTTTGACTAAAGTACATCCCATGGGTTTTATAGGCCTTTTTATGAGTTTTCTTTAATATGTAAGGAAGTACCCCAGGGAGAGTATTTAATGCCCTTAGTTTTCGTATACAAAGCTCAAATATGGCTTATACCCTGCCTTCTTGATTAGACATCAGCCTTTATAACGTTGTTTAACGTATACTTCTACTCTACGTATTACACCCTGTCCTTTTGTTCATCACTTTAAAAGGTGCTAAAACATATCATGCAGCCTACATAACAGTTTATAACACATTAACTAATTAAGTTGTTTCATTTTTATGATTTTTAACGAATTTTTCGAAGAGAATTACGCTTCTAGCATAATTTATTGAAATATTTTTGTTAAAAGGTTCCTTAAAGCCTTACTCCCAAAAGCCTAAAATAATGATGCCTTCCAAGATATAAGTAACCCCGTGTACGCACTCATACTCGGATCTATGTGTACTTATTACATTAACTACTAATTTTTATGTTCATAATAAATTAAAAGGTATTTATTTGATTTATGATCTACTTTATGGTTTTATATATAATATATATATTATATTATATATATATAATATATATATATATATATATATATATATAAAAACCACAAAGTAGATCATAAATCAAATAAATACCTTTTAATTTATTATGAACTCGTAAGGTTGTGATGTATATTAAAGCCATTTTATAGCTTATTTTATCACGTTAGTCAATGTTTTTAAAGATCGCCACTATGGTCGAGGTCGTTATAGAGTAGGTATTTATATTGATTTTTGACACTACAAAGGTTCTTTTTTTAAATACCTTTTATTAAATAAATACATATGAAATTATTACAAAATATTATACAAATGTTGAACTTAAAACTAGGCAAATCATTAACTTAGGCTACTCCCCACAAGTGAGTGAAAACTACCTGAACTGTGGTTCGCATCACAGATTACGCTCTTTGTTTACATAAGATATGTTCAAATCAAGTATCAACAACTTTAGATTGTACATAGAGGATAACGGATGTCACTATCATTTAAGTTTGTTTCCGCAGGGATTATCCATGATAACCCGCAAGGCTCACAAGGGGAAATATTATTATTATTATTATATTAAGGTGAAGATTAATAAAAAGGTTATAATAACTCGTGTTATACGATACGTTTATCTGAAAGAAACGTTGTTATAATACATCATAACAACGCTTCTATCATAGAATCGTTATTGTAATACATCATAACAACTCTTCTTTTCTCATAGAAACGTTGTTTTAATACATTATAACAACGCTTCTATCATAAAAACGTCATTGCAATACATCATAACAACGCTTTTCTCAGAGAAACGTTATTGTAATACATCATAACATCGCTTCTATCATAGAAACGTCATTGCAATACATCATAACATCGCTTCTATCAGAGAAACGTTCTTGTAATACATCATAACATCGCTTCTATCAGAGAAACGTTATTGCAATACATTGTAACAATACTTTTATCAGA
Organism: Microvelia longipes; assembly: GCA_018340805.1. Lineage (NCBI taxonomy): Eukaryota > Metazoa > Arthropoda > Insecta > Hemiptera > Veliidae > Microvelia > Microvelia longipes. The sequence goes on along the minus strand of JACMZG010001863.1, from coordinate 40,998,944 downwards.
GAAATCTTGTTATAATACATCATATCAACTCTTCTCTTATCGTAATTATCAATCCATGAAATTTACGATAGTTGCTATTGTTTTTAATTGGCATTGTTTTTTACCTTTTAGCACTAGTACCCAATTTCAAAGTTAAAAATGAAAGTTTTTGAATTTAAAAATTCGTTACTTCGTTGGAACTCGGTTAGATATATCTAGGGGGTTAGATTGTTTTCAAGGTAAAAATTGCTATCGAACAAGTTTCTCTTTTTAATACAACTTGGATCAAAATTTATTAAAAATATTTTTTGGGGAATGTAGTTGTCGTCAACTGAGATCAAAACTACCGATAGAAACAACGAAATAGAAATTGGTATATATAAGGTTTTGCTATTTGTCCTAGAAAGGATTATAGAAAGGGTCCAAAAAGCTTTGTAAACCTTCAATGGTGTCAGTAGTAGTGCAGGGTTATCTGAGAGACGAGATAAGGTCTAGTGGGGCCAAGGATTCCCGCGGGGCTGATTGTTTCATCCCTGAACTGAGAGGCTTATTTCAGCCCTCTGTACCAATAGGAGGTGAATAATAATGAGTGGGATCCCTTCACTATCCCAGATTGATATCTGGCCCGGCCCTGTGGATTTCTCTTGACATTAATATTCTTGACTTGATATTTTCCCTCTTTTCTTCATCGCTAAGTAATAAGTAGAAGTTTGCGCACTGCTTCGTTCCCTGTAAAGTAAATACATTTTCATTAACCATTCTTAATAAACTGAAAGGTTCTGGTTTATTATTTTTAAATTTTTAATCATTATCGTTTTAACTTTTCCGCATTTATACCCTAAGTAAAAAGAAAAGAATTTTGTTTGTACTACAACTCCGAGACCAGGTTTTAACCTGAATCGATGCGTTTCAGGTGTTTTAAGACCTGCTCAGAAGTTTTTACAAACTTTTTTGTTTTATATGTGTTTGTGTTATTATTGTAACTCCCAGTGAATTCATGCTAGAGAGTAAAACATAAAACTTTGTTATCTTTGTATAATTTATGCTAGAAAGTAAAACATAACACTTTGTTTATCTTTGTATAATTTATGCTAGAGAGTAAAACATAACACTTTGTATATCTTTGTATAATTTATGCTTGAGAATAAAACATAACAATTTGTTTATCTTTGTATAATTTATGCTGGAGAGTAAAACATAACACTTTGTATATCTTTGTATAATTTATGCTAGAGAGTAAAACATAACACTTTGTATATCAAAGTGACGTAAAAATCTGCACCGCAGTTTATATTATTTTATATTTATTATTTATATTTATTATTAATATTATTACTTAATAATTCATAATAAACTATTATTGTTATAATACACGTCCTTAATTAATTTTATTTTATGTTCATATCAATTTCTTTTTTACCCATACTTTTCATATCAGAGTAGCTCTATCATTTTGATGTTTTCCTTTTTTATTTATTTTGCTCTCTATAATGTGTTCTTCGTGTTCTTTTCGTATAATGCAGCATGTTCATGTCTCTTGTAAACTAATTAATTACTATCTTATAAGAAATGTTATCGAAGTATTGCTGCGGTTAACTTAAAGTTTTTTTTTATTAATTGCTAATTGGGATTAAAAAAACTTCTACTTGTCCCTAAAACACAACTCATTTAGAAATCCCAAAGCTCATGTTACTATAACTAATTTTATTTTCTTAGGACAATTAATAATAAACGTAAAGTTATTGTTACTAAAAAAGTCTAAGCTAGTATACTAATAAAGGTTTACTTGAAATAAGTAATTGATTTTTTTTCAGCGAATGTCTTTATTTATTTAGTTCATAAACGCAGTAAATTATACAAATAATAAATTCTTAAAAATAATTATAAATTACACAATTCTCTTAACTATAAGATATAAAATTTGGTACAGGGTACCTCGGAACTTTTCCTCATCATATCGGAGTCGCTTCGCTCGTCCTTAGAATATACAATTCGCCAAATTTATACGGCAACATATCTTCGGGCTCGCGTCGTTCGTCCTCAGAAGCAAATGCATCCGTTTCATTCTCAGCGGTCTCCCTTACAGCACTGACTACGCTCAATGCTACTTAACTTTTATGATCCAATAAAAACCATTGATATACTTGACGTATTAAAACGATTAACAACAATTTAAAAACACAACGAACAATTTAAAAAAAACGTACACAAGTCATTTGATAAAAATCGAACTAATGCTGATAATAAGATAAAACATAGCACATATGTTAAATCTTATATATGGTTACATGCGTGCCAAATCGCATCATTTACCCGCGTTTTATGATTTTCCGAAACGTTTGTTATTATTTTTGCGAGTTAATAATGTCATAAAAAATTATTTTCCGAACAGAACTTCTACAGCGGTACACTGATTTTTTTACGAAGTTTCAACTCTCTAGTATAAATACACTAGTAGCTACGATGATAACAGACACACACACATACAGATCGCATCATTTACCCGCGTTTTATGATTTTCCGAAACGTTTGTTATTATTTTTGCGAGTTAATAATGTCATAAAAAATTATTTTCCGAACAGAACTTCTACAGCGGTACACTGATTTTTTTACGAAGTTTCAACTCTCTAGTATAAATACACTAGTAGCTACGATGATAACAGACACACACACATACAGATGGACAGCTGTGTATAAACCACTCAGGAGGCCTAAAAACGGATTATTTTGTTCTAACACCTGAAACGGATTATTTCGGTAACATCCCGGTTTCAGATTTTTTGCAACCACAATACTTTTCCTATATACCTGCGGGAGGAAAAGTAAAAATTTTGAGTACTGTATTGAAAACTAGAGTGTTTAAGTATTTAATATAATTCTTAAAATATTAGTTGAGTGTTATAGTTTCTCAAAAACTCGAGTTAATGACGTTCAGACTTCATAGAAAAAATCTGCTCTAAATTTTGTAATTTAATACTTCTCAAACGTCAGAAGCAAAAAGATAAATTTGATATTGTCTATTGTTGTTTATAAAAAAGTTTAATATTATACAGAGATGATTTTTAAACTTATTCCTTGTCTTTATAGCTGAGTCCTTAAAAGAAGAAGTCTATTTATGCCCTTGACAGCTTTATAAATTACTCTTATTTTTTTCTTGTCTAATCGATTCAAAAAGTATCAAAAATCTAAATAATAAGGTCTTCAGTCTTAAAAATGCTTGTTTCTGATGTTATTTCCCTCTTTTAATATTCCTTTTCTGTTATTTAAAATGGAGAAATCTTTTTTTGGGCAATAATAGTTACTTAATAAACTGCGTAGGCTTCCGCGGTTATTGTCATGAAGATTTAGGTCTTCCGGTGGTGACAGCGTCAATGTAGATGAATTTACATCTACAAAGGTAGAATGAATCTACAAATCTTCGTCCTCGAAGACAAGGTCAGAGACAGGTATAAAGAGGGCCTCCATCGTCTCCATCTTCAGTTCAGTTTTGTAGAGCATTGTGTTTCTATCTATGATGTCCTACATCCCTGAAGAGGCCTCCTACAGTTGAACCGAAACGGTCGGATTCTTCTTCTACTTTGACGTGGTCACCACCGGAAGACCTAAATCTTTAATAGTTACTAAGTTATTACGTACTTTCCACATTCTCTAGGCAAAATACTTTACCTAAAAAACTAATTGTTTAGTTTGCACTAAAAATACGATACCGTCATTTTAACTTTTCTTCTGTGTTTATGCTACAGAGTTGAGACTTAATTCAAAAACTGTGTGACGACGATAAATAATTGGAGGTATAGTGATAGGTGGTTGATTTCGAAGTTGGTAAAAAGGATCCAGAGATGTGGTATACTCACCAGGCTTTACCTCCCCACTATTAATACTAAAACTAGTTTAAAAATAAACTTTTAGGCCTTTTTCGCTATACATAAAAAAGCATGTCATTAATTGTCGATATTGACTTCATAAAACATGGAAAAACTTAAGTTGAAAATTGTCCATATAATCTTTTTTGAAACAAAGGTGAAAACGTTACATCTCATAGTGAGTATATTTCTTCGTAGTGGTGGGATCAAAAGTAAAAACGAAAGGCTATTTTAAAAATACTACCTTCCATGATTAATGTCTAATTATAAGTAACTTTTAAGAAGCATAGCATTTACAAGATATAAGAAAACATTGTCACCAGGGCTCAATAACAAAAATGTATTTACTAAAGTGATGTAGAAATTCATACAGTAGGGTCCAACTCCCTGGTTTGAGGTAGTCCTAAAAAACAGGGTCTAGTTGCATCAGCTACCGCACCGAGCTCTAGTTTTCACCTGGTAAAGCCGTTTTCAATAATGTTATCAGTTTTAAATCGAGACGTCCATGTTTCGAAAGAAAGTTAACAAAACAATTTTCAACTTATATGTGAACAATTTTTGTTGTTTATAAGATTATTTGTTTGGAAAATAAGATAAATTTAGTATTTTTTCCTTAATAAGGACAAAAAGAAACACAATGAACACGCAAATTGATTTCTATTTCTGCACTTCATGGTTATCATGATATCAGGTCTAGTTAAAAATAACGCATTAGTTATATTTGTATTATATTTTATAAAACTTTTACATTTATAATAATTAATACAAATTTTAACATTGTTAAAGATCCATTTTTTTAAAGAGCCTTTATTTTTAGAAATACAATTATTAATCTACATATGTTATATTATCCAGATTTATCCCTCCACAAAAGATAAAAAGCTATCTTTTGCCGTGGAGAAAAAAAATAAAGTAATTAATAATAATAAGCCATTTATTTGCATTATAAAAGATTTAAATCTTTTATAATGCAAAGTAATTAATGGAATTAAATAATCGTGGGGGATTTACATAATTTTAATCTTGAAAATGAAGAAATAATTATTTTATATATGTTGTACAATGTGAACCTACCTGCCTCTAGTGGAGAAACGGTGAACTTAAAGCAGGTCCATCTAAAACAGCTTATTCCGGGGGAGTTTGTCTACTGTGTTATACTGTGGTCTGTGTCACAGACTAATCTTTTAAGAACTGACGAAGCTCAGGATCCCTAGGCGAAAGCTCTTCATCAATTTATTTCAAATAAATTTTAAAAGGACTGAAGTCTTCATCAATTTAATTGTTATTACAATCTATAATAAACCAAAAGCTCTTAAGTTATCATAGTGTTTTTAAAAAAAAACCAGTTAGTATTTAAAAAAATTAAAATATTTCTTTGAAAATAATACTGAACGAAAAATTATCTAATAGAGTTGAAATTTGGTACTAATGTTCATCTTTTTATGATAAACAGAAACAAAGTTTCATTTTACTTCTTCATGGTAATCCATGAAGTTCTTTTTGTTTGACCATTATTTTAAAAGATTAAGACAAGTAAGTCAAAAGATCTCAATTCATTGGATTCAATTCTTTTGCTATTGGAACCAGTCCTCAAAACAATAGATAATTTAATGTGGTAAGAAAGAATTGCTAGGTACCCATACCCTTTTTTCAAGCATCTTTAGGCTTGCAAGTAATAACTATATTACGACAAACGGCTAAATAATCAGTTGACAACGCGTGAAAATAGTGTTAAGAAACCATTAAGGTAGGCCTGATTTGAAATTGAGGGTGTGGTTTAATATCCAGGACTAACATCATTGGCTCCCACGCATTATTTTCCCACGCTGTCAACTGATTTTAGCCCTGTGTATTATGAGTACAATTATTATTTTAAAATATATCAGTAATTGATGTTTCAAAAGCGTCACTTTTCAAAATAAAACTGGATTGTTATGAACACGCTTTGTTATTCTGTTTTGTCCCTCCAGTATTTACAATATGCTGTGCAAATGAGATGCCATTGTATATTTTTTATTATATTTGAGATTCACATACTAGATTATAATATTTAAAACAAAATACATGTATTAAAATATTTAAAAGGAAATAGTTTATATTATAAATAATAATTGGAAATCTACCTACTCATATAATAAAAGTTTAAATTAAAATTCTCCATCTCAAACCATGCTTACGTATTGATCTAGATGGTTTCTGTTAATACTGTATTTTAAATAATAAAACATCACATTATCGTTGAAAATTATTTGAAAAATTTTGATTTTACCGACGAAGTATTTTAGAATTCATTAATATTTTAGTGCAGGGAATGTTTTAAATTATTTCGATTTTTGCTTGTTTGTGACGTAAATGCGAAAATTATAATTGGGAATCTAAAAAATTTTGAAAATGATAAAGGAACTTGATATTATTATGATTTTAAAATTATTTATTTAAAAACAAGCTGCATACCTTCTACCGTTTATTTATAATCATACCACGCGCTGATCCGTTGCTCGCTTTTTATGTAGAGTGAACTGCACCAGCCATAGATAGGGTTGAAGTCTTGCTGGAATTTAATTGTTAGAATTTTGTACTAAGTTTTAAATAATTTGGTTTTATCGTTTGACTTTCATATTTATTCATACTTACATAAAGACACCAACTATTTTTACTTTTCCTTGTTTATACCGAAGATCTTTTTGTGTTGGCACAAAAAATTCGAAGTTAAGATTTCACCTGAATTATCAGTGTTATTAGGACCTCCTAAGAGGTTGTCACAAAGTTTTCCGTATGTGTGTGTGTGTTTCTGTATCACCGTAGCTTCCTCTGTATTTATTCTAGAGAGTTAAAACTTGGCACAGAAATCAATCTTCAGGTCTAGTTGTGCTATCTGGAAAATAATTTTTTATGATGTCATTTACCTGTAACAATGATTCAGCAATAATTTCGAAAATTCATAAAACACGAAATAAGTTTCCAATTGATTTGAGTTTTCAGGATGAGCAAAGCGAGTCCAATATGATGAGGAAAAGTACCGTGGTAGTCCCCACCCTATTTTAAGAAATCTTTAGATGTAAAAACAAATAAATTTCATGGAAAAATATAGAGTTCCCTTTTTATATAATAACAATATCTTGTTTTATTGAAGTTAGGGACGTTTTTTTCGCCATTACTATCCTTCCCTTTAGTTATAGGAGATGACTAAACAAGATTAGTTTAAGATCATGTACTAAAAAAATCTGCTTAAATTGTAAGGTGCTCAGTGTGTACATCCAAGTGCTTTCATTATAACTTTTTTAAATTATAACTCAGTTAGATCAATCAACTCTCTTGGATCATATTTCGTGGATATATTCTAACCTTCCGTTCTTTTGAGAGGTAGAGCAAAGCAAGATAACCTGGGTGGGTTATCATAACCTGGATAACCTGGTCACATAATTTGCGGACGTAGTAACTATATTCTATACAAGACCTATTACAGAAATTGATGTGGGTGCTTTTTTTATCTGTTACAGGTAAACCATTAGCAGGAGTTTTCAAAAGTCCAGCAGTGAGTAAATCTCGCAACAGTTACAACATATCTTGGAGTGTCAATAGTTACAGTCCTATAGAGGAGTATAGACTGTATTTTCGCGAGGAACCGAAACCAGGTTCAACTCCTGCTCCGCCAGCCCATCCATACGCTTCCAGACCAAACAGAAGGGTAAGCGAAGATACTTGTAAATTCGATAGTGAAATAAAGAGATGATGATTTAGGTCTTCCGGTGGTGACCGCGTCAATATAGATAATGAATTCGACGTTTCGTTTCCCCTTGTGGGAGGCATCTTCAGGAATGTAGGACATCCATGATGTACTACATATCAATGATGTCCTACATCCCTGAAGATGCCCCCTTAAGAGAAAGCGAAACGTCGGATTCTTCATCTATATTGACGCAGTCACCACCGGAAGACCTAAATCTTCATCACAATAACCGCGGAAGCCTACACTGTTTATTAAATAACGAAATATTAAAGCTGTATTAAACAATATTACTGAAGCAAAACGTTTGCTTCAGTAATACAACAAACGCGTAATATAAAAGTAATATAAAACATTAATATAAAACAAACGCGTTTGTTTTATTTTTTGTTTTGTCGTTATTCCTTAAAGTCTGCCTTTATGGGCGTGATCGTATAAGCAATCGACTTTGGCACTGGAGGTTCAGGTTTTGCAGCCTGGTCTAATATAATATATAACGCTTTTCTCAAGTGATATTTCTTGGAGCATGGTAGATGCGACTCACTCTAGGTTTTTCCCGCAGGTGAATATCCTAATTGATTGATATGCCCTTAATCGGGCATTTATTTTTTCTTTTAAGTGAATCCCCTTTCTTTGCTCATTCACTTAATCACGCTGAACTTTTAAATTTTACTCTCCAGAAGTTCACATTTAAAGTACAGATACTATAGTAATAGTAACAGAGTGGGGAGACACAGTGTCGTTCTCGTAATTAAGGCGTGTATGCCTCGCGGTTAAGCCAGATATAATGTTAGCACAAATTAATTTTCCTTTTTTCTGAAGACATTTTTTGTCAACTTCTATTTTCTTTTGTGTTTTATTAGTTTCAAATTTCAAAGCAAGGTTGTATGTTTATTATATTTTAAGCATAATTATAAAGACAGGAAGTGAAATGAGTCATTTTCCTTATTTTTCTTTTCCTAAGTCGGAGAGTTATTACAAAAAATACTTAATACTCAAAAGGACATACTTTTTGTTATGATAATTTTTATGAAGATATAAACAAAAAGGTAGCAATTCAAAAGAATGCTTAAATAGTAAACGGGACAGAAATAGGACTTTATAATAAAGTATTATTACTTAGAAAAGGACTTTGCCCGTGACAGTTTTTAAGTAAGGGGACAATGGCAACAATTAGGCTTTTAATAGCGACAGTAAATAAACTGTTAAGGATGGTTTATTTTTGCCTTTATTCCGGCTATCCAAAAAGGTGGATGTGGTATAGCCGAGCCCAAGAGGTAGGCATTACCTGCTTAACGACTGAAGAGTCGTTATCTGTGTAGAATACATTCTATACAGAATGTACGCAGTGTGTGAAACAAAAATTATTGTGCAGTAAAATTATGATTTTCTGCAGTTTATATGAGGAAGTTTAAGTGTACTTAACTGCGTATATTTAGCTGATATCACTAGAGAAAGGTTAAAATTTTATCTTCGAATTTTAAATGCCTGATGTTTAGGCATGTGAAAGAAAATGAATTTATTTTAGTATAGTTCTTCCGTCCAGAGGGTTGTGTTATAACAGTTAAACTGGTTTTGTCTTACTGTGCAGTACTACATACGTTAGTTTACCAAACCCATTCATGACATTAGTCCACCAAACTCAAGCATCATTCCTCTAAATAATATATAATAACAATCTCTTGTTTTATTTAAGTTAGGGACATTTTTTCGCCATTTCGATCCTTCTTTTTAGTCATAGGAGATGACTAAACAAGATTAGTTTAAGATCAATGTACTAAAAAAATCTGATTAAATTGTATGGTTCTCAGACAGTACATCCGAGTGCTTTCATTATAACTTTTTTTAAATTATAATTTAGTTCAAACCATCAACTTTCTTGGCATAATACTCCCCTTAACCCGTGCATTAATCAGCCAAAACTGTTTAATGCACCCTGTTGCATTTACTCTACTAGACCCGTGCATAATACACTCTACTACCCCTACACTACTCCACTAAAACCAACCGATAATTCTCTAGACCTGCAATTACTTTACTAAACCTGAGTATACTACTCATCTAAACCAGCGCATTAGTCCAAAAAACCCGTGAATTACTCTACTGAACCCGTGCATTAATTAGCTGAGCCCGCAAATTTACTCTACTAGACCCGTACACAAATTTCTTGACTAAACCCGTACATTGCTCTCCTCAACCTGTACAATACTCCACTAAAACCTAACAATAATTCACTAGACCTGCAATTAATTAACCGACCCAGTATACTACTCAGCTAAACCAGCGCGATAGTCCACTAAACTCGAGTATTATTCCTCTAAAACCGTAAAATACTCCATCTAACACGATTCCAAAACTAAAGCTTACTATAGAAAAGCCAGTAACGCCATGAGAATTTTAGGGTCACCGTTTGAAAGGATCATCCAAAGTAGTTAGGCCCCTAAGTACTTTGGAGGCCCCTTGTACTCTCATCTGATTTAATTAAATAAACTAAAAAATATTTCTATCCATTTTCATTATTCCAAACACTTTGTAGGAGGTTTTTCAAAATTATTAATTTATTATAATTATTCTAATATTCTTATTCTAATATCATTAACATAGTCATAGGTACAACCCTTTTATTTCTTCCCTTCTTCGCTGAAACGTAGAGTTCATAGTACTTCTTTAGTTTAGGTGACTCTTAGTTTTTTTGTTCATCTACCTTAGGTCATTTAATCGTCATTGGTCATTAATTGTGTCAATTATTATGTCGTAATTTAAGAATGTTAAACAATCGGGGCATCTAATCTAAAGAAGTACCGAATTTATTTGACACAAATTGTATTTTGACTACATGGTTAAATTTAGTTCATGTTAGAAATTACATTTGTATGTTATAAATGAAAACCAATTGGCTAGAAAATAAGGTGGTAAAAACAGTTACAGAATGTTTACTTAGGCCTAATAAAAACAAAAGGTTATTCTAGGTAGGTCTCTAGGCTATTCTCTTATTTTAAATATGAATATAAGGATTTTGAAAAAGGTTACAGCATAGTAGAGAGTTAAGTAACCATAAAGGATAAAGGTTCATTGGATTCTACAACTTTAGTTTTAAGGGGTCCCTTTTTAGTTGGCCTTTAGTCATAGACGTTATACTTACCGTTATCAAGGGGGTGACAATACCTTTGGTTTCTCTACGTGCTTGGCATTATTCGACTGCTTACAGCAGGCTCCTAAACTGTTTACAGTACTTGTTGCGGTCTTTGAATACTGATAACCCGACTGAGAAAAGGTCGAGATTACTGATTGTCTTCTATTCTGGGATTCAAAAGTTTTTCGACCTTCCGACTCCAATAAACGGGTCTTATTGTATCTGAACCAATAACTAAATTATATTTCTAGTGCTTTTACCCCTATAAATTCCTCTCAATATCTCACGATTTCATTTTATATTCTTTACAGATATTTTTATCAAACTTTACAACAGTTTTTTTTTTAAAAAAAGATATGCCTAAAAAAGTTTAAAAGTGTTTACTTTTATTGCAATAGATGGGAACTTAAAAATGTTGTAAAAAAGTTAGTCCTGAATTTTGAGTTTTTTTTATAGCTTTAAGAAGACAATAAACCACGAATTTTTTAGCTTCAACTTTTTGGAATTAGGTTAAAAAATTAGAACAACAAAGTTTATTGTTGTAGTAAGAGTAAGAATACTTGATGGAAACTTAGTCGTTCTTTATAATGGGAATGAGAAATGCGCTATAAACTTTATAACAAAACGGTGATCGATACTCTTCTTTTGAATTACGTTAGCTGTTATGTTGTTTAATAATGCTATGGTAAATCAATGGTTTAATTTTTATGAGAGCAGTAATAAAGTTAATTTTAGTTTATTTGTGTCGGATTAGCGTTCCTAAATCAACCACACTACGGAACTTACTACTCCTCATCAATTTTGATGGCACAACGATGGCACTCATTACTTATAGTCCAAGAGCTGGACCTGAAAAAATGTGACTCATTTAGTACTAATTTAAACGAAATTTTTCTGAAAATATGCCTTAAATTATGATGAAGAAACATAGTCTGCCTATCTAGAGTGACGCCCTCTATATGATTGCGCATGCTAAAAATTTTATAAAATCGAACAAATTTTAGTTTTCTTGAAATGAGTGGTTCCCTGTGGGTCGTGTGCAAAACATGAATTAACCATTTTTTAAAGCTGATAAAATTTCCTATAAAACGAGTGTTTAATCATTAAAATTGGATGACTACAACCAAAGTTATATGTCTTCCAATAACATAAAAAATTGTTAATTTGTGCAGTCAGCGAATTTCTACGAAAAAATATTGATTTTTCATGCATTTTTTGGTCATTTAACAAGTGTTATAACTTTAATTTTAGATTTAAACAAAAAAAAACTAGTTTTAAAGTAAATTTTATCAGCTTTAAAAAATGTTTTCTTCGTGTTTTGCACACGACCTACAGGAAACCACTTTTTCAAGAAAACTCGAATTTGTACGATTTTATAAAATTTTGAGTATGCGCAATGTTTGGCAAAATAAATAATGGATTGGCAGACTATGCTTCTTCTTCTTCTTCTTAATTGAAGACGTATTTTCATAAAAAATTGGGTGGAAGTAAAACAAAATTAGTCTCATTCTTAGGCCTGTCTCTTAATCCAAGCCTAGTTGTAGTGATTAACTATCACTACAACTTACTATGGCACTTATTACGCCACTCACCACGAGACTTACTATGGGGCTTTCTGTGGCTTCCGTAATCTCTATGAGGCTCATAATTCACTGGGGTCTTCTACGGGATTTTTTTATTACCCTCTACGGCAAAGATACGCATTCGTCAGAGCTCCGCGAACCTCCATTGTAGATAAATGATACTTCACAGACCCCTATCCTTCTGGTTACCCCCTCGCCCGCCAAATAATAAATTCAATAACTTATACTCATCGATAAACTTTCTGTATTTAATGTTATAAATTTAAGCTCGAGAAGCAGCTCTAGAATTTACCACACGGAAGAGCTTGAAAAATAATTGTATTGCTTATTTGTGGAACAAATAAAAAATCTTAAATATCAAAAAATCTTATAAGTTAGTAAGTTTGATTTATCAACTTTAATCATATTCAACCGTTTATAATCAAATCGCTATAGTTATATATTCGCTGATATACTGCGATCACATTTGATAAAATGAAGGTTCACAAATTGAACCTTCATTTGTCTTAACTCATTAAATATGAGAGAAGAAAGTCCTAAATCGTATTTGCATAAAATAGAATCTTTGTAATTAAGATTTGGTTGCCGATTTTTTGGCCTTTTTTTTACAACAGGAAATAGATGTTTATGTTTACCATAAAATCTTGGTTGATAATTTCTTGATTCATAGAATTATTCATTAAATTTCATAAAACGTTTACGTAATAACTAACAGTCTTATAACCTTTTTAGGAAATTCGATAAGAGGTTATTAGAACTGATAAATGTTACTTAATTAAATGTTAATGTTCTTACATATTTGTTATAATATGTAAGTATATTCGCTTGCGGACCCCCTAAAATCTTTCTACGGACTCCCAGGGATCCGCGTACTACCCTGCTCTACGGTACTGATTACTTAATACGTCACTCACTATTCATTTCGGCAATCACGTCAGTACATACCTCACTACGACTGATCTTGGATAAAATATACCAGGATAAAATGTAAAATATAGACAGGGTCCACTTTATACGGGTACATTTTATCCGTGGTACAATTTATTCGAGTACATTTTATTTGGGTACTTTTTATCCGGTTACCCACTACGATGTGTTAAGAAAGTTTTTTAATTTAATTCAACTGGCCAGCATGTATTTTTTTTTATTTTTGAAGGCAGCAGTAAATAATGTACTTCTCAATAAATGTCAGAGAAGTACGATTCTATAGCCAAGGCAATAAATGTCCTGCTATTATTTGATTGCCTGTAAAAGTAGTTAATAGACAGTAATTATTGTCCGACATATTAAGTTTCAACTAAAATCCAAGAAAGTTGTAACTTGTCTTCAAATTTAAAGTCTTTAAACACCACTTATTTGTATAATAATTCTTAATTTTTTTGTTGCCAATTGTTATTTTAGTATTCTTTTTATTATTCTACATCTCCTAACTATAGCAATATCTTTAAATTCTCCAGTTTTCCTTTCTTTGCAATCATTTTCTCGCTATTCTCCAACTATTTTCATAATATCTCTTTATTTTCTTTTATATTTATATCCTCTTCCTCTCTTGATAATTTATAGTTGCTGAATCGTGTCAGACTTATATTTTATTCAGAAAACCGATCTCTTTATATCCTCTCTCTACGTGCAATCTATCCATTTTATTAAATAAATAAAGAAAAAAAATAAATAAAATCTAAAAATAATTAAGAGCGAGCTCTCTTTTGCTTTTGAAATATTTTAGAATTATTGAAACGTATTTGAAGTATTAATCTTTATTTAGATGAGGAAAAAATGAGAGTATAAAAAGTAAATAAAACTGATCCGTTTTTAGTTTAATGTAAAAGATTTTACTGTCAGGATTTTCTCGTGAAACAGTATTATGTCAATCTTTTCAAAAATATATTGACAAATATATCGAAAAATCAATCTGGAATTATTGAATTGCTTTTTTTTAAATAATAATAATTCGATTTTATAATCCCATAGTTTTTGGCGCCCAAACCTTTACCTTAAAGTAACTACTTTTCCTGGTTCAGTTTTGTATGCTTAAAGTATTTATATAATTACATTCGAGGTATCGTCCTGATAAATGAAAAATAAAAAGAATTAAACATTAACTACTTTGCGAAAATCTAAAGACTTTGGACTAAGTATTAGGACACAAGAAATGTTTTATAACTTAACCTTTTAGAAATAAGAATTCATGTCAATAAATTTTCCAAGCAATTTGAAAAATTAACTGTAACGAAAAAAGTGTTTATCTTATGTTGCTTTGCCAATTTGATATTTCTAAATTATACATTACTTTGAATTAGACTACAATAAAAATCTGAATAGCCGGGAAAGCGGCTGAATATAGAGGAAAATTCAATATAGCCAATACCACCAAATTACCGTACATTTTCTACCTCGTTTAGTTTCATTTTATCTTTTCCTATTATTGCTATTGTTAGCATTTCTTATATGCTTTCTTCTCAAAATTACCCATCAACTGAATTTGTTCTGATAAAAAGTAGAAGAGTTTTAAAAATTCTATTTTTATTGCCTTGGTTTCATCGCATGATTTTTTAATAGTATTATGACCCAAATTATGTAGTTGGTTTGTAATGTCTTTTATAAGTCTATAACTATGTCCAAATACATTAAATAAGTCTACGTTAAGTGTAAATACAAGAAAAATGGGGTGCGAATTATGATAGAATTTTAAAATATCGAAACATTCCTCCTTCGATTATTAATGTAATTAAATAAACAGTAGTAAGTAAATGGAATGTTTGGATTAAGTTTAATATATTTATATATATTATATATATATATATATATATATATATATATATATATATATATATATATATATACTCGAAAACCCGATAAAAATGAATTTATTATAACCTTAACATACTCTTGGATAAGGTTTCACAGGGCCCCTATAAGATTTTTCAAGTATATTAAGGGTTATTGAAAAAGGATATTGTATTGATATAGGATATGCCCCCATTAGTGATATTTCGGAAAATTATAATTAACATAATTCGGTGGGAATTATGAAAAGAGATATGGCATTCTAATTGACTTCAGGGCATTTGCCGTAAGTCCCACTCAACGTAGTCGATACTAACAATCTACAATTGCAAATTTCCGCACAAAGAATGCTTTACTTCATACTTGACACCATGTCAAAAAATAAAAAACCAGGATGTCGCCAGAATTATCCATTTCAGAAGGTTTTAAGCCTTCCTGCGACTGGTTTTCACAAAGTTGTCTGTATGTGTGCGTGTGTATGTGTCTGTTATCCTCCTAGCTCCTATTGTATTTATGCAAAAAAATGTATATCAGTCTACAGCTGTAGTTTTGCCATTCGGAGAATAGTTTTTTATGACGTCATTAACCCGCAATAATGATTCTGAGAATTCCGTAAAATTATAAAAAGGGGAAAAATGATGCGAACGGAGTGAGATTTGGCACGCATGTGACTATGTATAAGACTAACATATGTGCTAAGTTTTATCATATTATCAGCATTAGTCCAATTTTGATCAAATGACATGTGTACGTTTTTAAAAAAAATGTAAAAAATCAAGTCAAGTTGAAATTTTGTTTAAGTATACACCTTTACGTAATAAATGGGTACACCAACTTTCGTTTCAATACAACAAGTATATCCATGATTTTTGTTGGATCATAAAAGTTGAGCAGCATTGAGCGTGGTCAGAGCTGTATGGGTGATCGCTTAGAATGAAAAAGATGCATCTACTATCTAAGAACGAGCGAAGCGAGTCCGAGAACATGTAAAATCCGATTTCGGAATTTTACCTTAATTATTCGTTTCAGGTGTTTTAAGACATCAAAGAGTGTTTTAAGACATCAAAGAGAAAACTGTGTGTCTGTTACCATTGTAACTCCTATGGTAGTTATATCAGACTGTTCAAACTTGTAAACAAAAATCAATCTTTCGGTGTTGTAGTAATATTTATAACGTGATTAATTGTCATTAATGATTTTAAAATTCATGACAAACGAAAAACATTCGGAATGATTTGAAATTTAGTACGCATTTATATATATATATATATATATATATATATTATATATATATATATATATATATATATATATATATATTATATAATATATATATATATATATATATATATATATAATTATATATATATATATATATATATATATATATATATATATTATATATATATATTTATATACATATATATATTATATATATTATTGTTTTAATTATAAGCACGGATGCTTTGGACCATAACCTGCCAACTGGGTGAGTATTTTATCAAGTCGTGAAATAAAAAATGTTTAAGATGAGTCCAGTGAAAAACTTTTTAACTGTTTATAAAGGAAGAAAATAAAAGGAGATTGAAGTTAAATTTACGTTTAAAAAAAGAGAGGGCATAAAGCAAACTTTTGCTCTCATCCAAAGTAGTCATGCTTTTGTTTGAACTAAATAAACCGGGTCTTTTTTCTCCTCCCCGATGGTTTATATTGTGTAAGAAGGGAGAAAAAGTGACTTGTGGTGGGAGGTTTTCTATAGTTAAGGTAATATTAGTAAAAAGAGGCAAGAAATTAGTAAACTTTAGATGACCTCCTATTAAAGTTTTCCTTAAGAGTTTTAAGCACGGAGTAAAGAGTATAAGAGAGAGATGGTTCGTATTAGTCTTACAGTACTAAACCTTACTTCTTGTTCCATCCGAGATCTTTACCAGTCCTAGGGGTTACATATTGTTCACTTCTAAAACTTGCTCCTCATCAACTTGGCTAAGTAGGGAAAGGGAAAAGTTCAACAACGGACTAAGCCGAACGTGAAATTTTCATTTTCCATTCCCTTTTAAAACCACTTTCTTATACTTTAAAAACGATTTTCAAACTATGATGTTTCTTGTTCTTTTATTAACCAGTTTTCCTTCTCTGTCACTCTCTATGTTGCTTCACAGTTTTAAGTACAGTTTTAATGTAACTTTAGCCTTTTCCTACTTTATTGTTGTATAAAACTTATTTTGAAGTAAAAAAATATAAAGGAAAATAAATATTGCTTTGAAAATAGATTGAGTTCTTTATAATTTAAGATTAATTTGGAATTTGATGAGAAAAAGGTTAAAAATTTGATGCATGATCAGTATACTGTATACTAAAATACTGTAATACCTTTTATCTCAACCAATGCATACGTTCTTACTAAAATAAATTAATTAATCTTCAATTTCTTTAAATTTAAGGTATCTGTTATTAGGTATACATCAGTGTATTGTGTGATTAATATTAACTTGAATGTCAGGCTCCCTTAAATACAAATGATCATGACCACGTTCTAGCCATAGAATAATAATATATTTATGGAAGAGCATAATATATATTATGTATTAGTATATATATTATCATATAGTATTATATTAATTTATAATAATTATGAATTATAACACTGATAATTATTATTAGTGCGTTATAATAAGTATATATATATATATATATATATATATATATATATATATATATATATATTATATATATATATATATATTATAGTTATAAATATTCGATGAGTGTGTGTGTGTGTATGTGAAATACCTCTACCTACATACTGATATAATTTGAACACTCAGCACACTCTATAAATCATGAAAGAATTGCATTGACTTTTGATTATATTTCATGTGCACATGACAGCAATCTAGAGCAATGATGCTTGCTCTAGATGTAATGAAGATGCACTTCATCTCTAAAAACGATTAATCTGCTTGATAAAAAAGCTTATTTGGATAATAATTATCTAAATTTTTCACTAAATTCTTTCAGAAAAAACGTATTAATTAAGGTTAAAAAGTTTAAAACTTATAAAGGAAAATCTAAAGAAAGAATTTGGGAAATACCTCCTTTTAACCAAAAAACTTAACCATAATCAAGGAATATTATTAAATTTTCCGCCTTATCTTACACCTGCTCTAAATATCCTACCACACATATCTTACAAAAGGTTCCGTCATTAAATTTTCTCATCTTGTACGGGGGGTGGTGTTTTAATTTTCTCTTAAAATTATAAACATGGTTGCATCTTACTGGCAATATCAGGATTTTAGCTTAATCTTTTTAACTTGTACACAACCGCACGCATTTCTTGTCAGACATATAAGTATATAAGTAATTTTTATTTCATTACATATAATTTTAAATGAAACGTTGATTGTTCTTATAATATAGAAGTGTAACATTTTTCCTTGCGCTTTATGAATAAGGCTTAAAATAATTATATTTTATCATTATTTATTATAATGTTCTGTTTTAAATAGGTTTTGAAGAACTAGAAATTTGATAGAAAAAATAAGGAAGTTAAGTCATAATTACAGTATAACCCAGGGTTAAAATCAGTTGATAGCGTGTGTTATAGTATCGATGTATACATTACTATCGATCTAAAGATACATGTTTATGTATCGATAGATGGATTAGCGTTTTCTTAAAATAAAAAACACAGTGGTTTTTCTGATTGCAATGTGACTTTGTCTCATACTTATTACTACCCAGTTGATTTTCAATTATTTTAAAGTGTCATTCTTTAACATGGTGACAGCGGTGCGTGTAAATGACTCGTAGAGATAGAAAGAAGATGAAAACCACGGAAATGCAGGGCGAAGGAAATGAGGGTATGAAGGTCAAGCCAACGACGTGGATGGCGTCGCTTCAACCACTTAATTTTCAAGACTCCAGTCTTGCTGACGCATGGAAGAACTGGTTCCTTCAATTTAAGCTATTTCTAATAGCATCAGGTCAGGATAAATTGGCAGATATGCAAAAAAATGCTATGCTCCTACACTACTTGGGGGCCGCTGCTATACCGGTGTTCAACTCGTTTAGAGTCGAACTCGAAACAGTGTCTTTCGACGATTTGACGAAAAAATTCGACAATTATTGTACGCCAAAGAAGAATTTAGCAATTGAAAGAAACAATTTCTTCTCAAGGAAACAGAAAGAAGGCGAGTCCGTGGAGGAGTTCGTTGCAGCTCTCACTAACCTAAGCATCACCTGCGAGTTCGAGTCCTTACAAGATAGCCTAATTAATTCAGCCATGACGGCAGGGCTTAATACAAATAACAATTACATAAAAGAAAAATTATTACAAGAGGCATCACCAACCTAAATAAAGGTCTTGAAACAGCTAAGGCTCTAGAGGCAGCAAGAGCCCAGACAAGTGAACTGAGCACAAGTGAGCTCGTTGGAGCTGTTCAGCAAAATAAAACAGAGGAGAAAAATATTTTGATAACAAAAACAAAAGTAGGTTTGGTCACAAACAAAAACCAAACAAAAATGAGACTTGCACCAGGTGTGGACAGGTGCATCGGTTCAAGTGCCCGGCGGCCAACGCGAGGTGCCGGAAATGCTCAAAAAAGGGTCACTTTGCAGAGTTCTGTTTCTCAAAAAAGAAACCTAAACAGGTTCGAGCAGTTCGGAACGAAGAAGATGACGAAAACGATCTGTTTGTCGGGAGCATCTCAGACAAAGGTAATCATGTTGTATCGGAGCAATGGTTCGTGAAGGTCAAGCCAAATTTACACCAATGAGACAGGTAACAAGGCTAATTTTACATGTCTCTTAGACACAGGAAGTGGGGCTGACATAATTAACAAACAAACCCTTGATTTGATGAAACGAAGTCAAGTGAAGTATGATTTTGAGTCTAAAGTCAAAGAGAATCTGTGGAGTTTTTCCAATAATAAAATAGATATTTTGGGGAAATGTCATCTAAAATGTGTAGTGGGGGAGTATAATCAGCAGAAACATAATTTGTCTTTTTATGTAACTAGTGATGCTCCGTATAATATTCTAGGTTTAAAAACAATTCAAAAATTAGGTTTGATTAATAGAGTTTGTAACCTCAATGTTCAAACTGCTGAGTACAATGATGTATTTGAAGGCATAGGCTGTTTACCTGATGTTGTTCACCTTGAGGTTGACACACAGGTAAAGCCATGCATAGATCCTCCTAGGAAAGTACCATTTAAACTTTTAGATGATTTAAAAATTGAACTTGATCGAATGGAAAAGTTACAAATTATAAAAAAAATTGCTGAACCTACTGATTGGGTTAGTTCGTCTGTGTGTGTCCGTAAACCTAACGGTCAACTAAGAGTTTGCTTAAGTCCTCTTAAATTAAACGAGGCCATTAAGAGACCTCGCTTTCCATTCCCAACCATAGATTATGTAAAAACCAAACTTAATGGAGCCAAATGGTTCTCAGTGCTAGATGCAACAAATGGGTTTTGGTCTCTTAAATTAGATGAGGAGAGTTCCAAACTTACATGTTTCAATACACCGTTTGGCAGATACGTCTATCTTCGTTTACCGTTCGGGGTAAATGCTAGTCCTGAAATATTTTATTCAAAGATAGTCAAGCATTTTGGAGACATTCCTAGTGTAATTATTTTTCATGATGATTCTTGATTTATGGTAAAACAAAGACTGAACATGATG
This sequence comes from Microvelia longipes, assembly GCA_018340805.1. Lineage (NCBI taxonomy): Eukaryota > Metazoa > Arthropoda > Insecta > Hemiptera > Veliidae > Microvelia > Microvelia longipes. The sequence continues at coordinate 40,978,184 of JACMZG010001863.1, read as the reverse complement.
CAGCATTAAAAGCAGTTCTAGAAAGAGCCCGTCAAATCGGATTAAAATTTAATAAACATAAGTCTAAGTTCTCAGTCTCGGAGGTTAAATATGTAGGTCACATATTTGGTGGAGATGGTGTGAGAGTTGATCCGGACAAAGTGTCTGGTATAGTCAAGATGGCTCCGCCCACTAATATCAAAGCACTTCAGCGGTTTTTAGGCTGTATCAATTATTTGGGACCATTTATTCCTAATTTATCAAAAAATTTGATTTATCTTCGTCAATTATTAAGAAAAGATACAGTCTGGCATTGGTCACAACACCATCAAGAAGAGTTTGATAATTTAAAGCAACTCATTGCACAGACACCAGTGTTGTGTTATTATGATAAAAATAAACCATTAATTTTATCGGTAGATGCATCTCAAGATGCTATTGGGGCGGTTCTCATGCATCCCTGTGCTGAAGGCAAAAAACCATTAGCATATGCGTCCACTACTCTCACCCAGACACAGCAAAATTACAGTCAAATAGAAAAAGAGCTCCTAGCCATATGCTATGGAGTTACTAAGTTCCACCAGTATGTATATGGTAATTCTGTAGTGGTAGAGTCAGATCACAAGCCACTGATTACAATAGTCCGAAAACCATTGTGTCAAGTTCCACCGAGACTACAACGCTTAATATTAAAAATTCAGAAATATAATTTGACTGTTGTATATGTCCCAGGTTCGAAATTGTATTTAGCTGATACTCTTTCTAGATCTGCTACATCATGTGACAAGTCACTGATGATGGCCTTAGATACTGATGTGGATGTACATGTGAATTTAATAGTTAATAGTTTGTCAATTACAGAGAAAAAACTAGAGGAATTAAAAACAGCTGTTCAAAATGATAAAGATATGCAAGGCATAATTAATTATTGTAAAAACGGATGGCCATCTGTATGCACTGATTTAGAAGTAAGTGTACAACCATATTTTAAACACCGTCAGGAACTATCGGCTCTTCAAGGTCTGGTATTTAGACATAATAGTTTAGTGGTACCTAAAGCAATGAGAGCTTATATTCTTAAATCACTGCATCAGGGCCATCAAGGCTTAGAGAGAAGTCTTAGTCAGATAAGAGGTGTCTTATATTGGCCCTCTATGAGTCATGAAATAAAAAATTATATACAACAATGCTATGTATGTAACAAATATAAATCAGCTAATTGTAAAGAGCCCTTAATTCCACATCATCAGGGAAAACTCCCATGGGAAAAAATTGGGATAGATTTATTTCACATTGAGAAAGAGACTTACCTGATTGCTGTGGATTATTTCTCAAAGTTTGTTGAAATAGCTAAATTTCAGTCAAGTCATGCAGTCAAATTCATTATTATTCATTTAAAGTCATTTTTTGCCAGACATGGCATTCCTAAAGTTATTATATCTGATAATTCTCCTTTCAAATGTGCAGAATTTGCAGAATGGTGTAATGAATGGGATATAAAACATGTCACATCAAGTCCCTACCACCACCAGTCTAACGGCTTGGTCGAAAGGACCATACGCACTATAAAAAATATGCTTATCAAATGTAAGGAGTCTAATACTGACCCGTACTTGGCTCTCTTACAGTATCGGAATACACCGAAAGGAAACTTGAGTTCCCCCAGTCAACTTCTAATGTCGCGAAGACTTAGAGATCTAATCCCATGCAAAAATAAATACTTAAAATCGAAGTTAGTTAATGGTAAAAAAGAATCTCTGGCTACTAAGCAATATGTGGAAAAAATGGCTCGCTGGTATAATAAAAATGCTAGGGAATTACAACCTTTAAAAATGGGTGACAAGGTGTTGATAAAAAAGCAACAAAATAGCCCTTGGCAGGAAGGTCAGGTCAAGCAAGTAGGACCTGAACCTCGGTCTTATATAGTAGATAGTCAGGGTTCACAGTATAGAAGAATAGAGTATTTCTAAGATGGTTACCTTCTCACCAAGATAAGTCTCAAAGCAGACTAAATCAGTCCAGTGAGACCTAATAATGATCTAAGTATCAATAAGTCACCTGGTGACCAGAGTCAAACACCCACAAAAATGTCTTCACCTTGTCAAAGGCCTAAATTGGAAAATAAGGCTACTGGCTTGCCAGTACAAATAACTGGTAATGGGCTAGATAGTAACCATTCTAGAGCTGGTAGACTTATTCAACCACCTAAGAGATTTAGTCACTCACAATATGACTAAGTATTGTAACTTATCTAATGACGTATTAAAGTTTGAGTTTATGTTTTTCAGTTTAGTTTATTTCAATTTTTTGTTTGTTGTTTTGAAAGGAGTATATATTATAAAGGAAAGGATACTGCTTATATTATGATTACTAATATTATTATTAATTGCTTTCAGTAGAGGTCATTTTTATTTAAATTTAATTTCATTTTTTTATTTATAAATTTAATTTTAACAAGAAATTTCTGTACTTCATTTCAAAGCAGTTTATTTTATTTTGTAAACAAGTTAAAATATTATTTTAAATTTATTAAAAAGGGAAAGATGTTATAGTATCGATGTATACATTACTATCGATCTAAAGATACATGTTTATGTATCGATAGATGGATTAGCGTTTTCTTAAAATAAAAAACACAGTGGTTTTTCTGATTGCAATGTGACTTTGTCTCATACTTATTACTACCCAGTTGATTTTCAATTATTTTAAAGTGTCATTCTTTAACAGCGTGCAAAAATAATGAGGCGTGGACCCAATGAGGTTACTCCTAGATGTTAATCCATGCCCACTCTTTCATATCAGGCTAACCTCAACAATATTTTTCCACGCTGTCAACTGATTTAACCGTTTGTTATGCTATAGACTAATGGTTCAGTTAATCCCTAGCTGGTGCTACTAGGCTTCCAAATAAAATTAAAATTCAAAGTAACTGTTCCAACTCCTTAAACTGGAACTCAAATGTAACTAAAAATAAATTCTTGCATAAATTTAAAATTATTTAAGCTTTAATTTGATATTTCTTTTTAAAAAAACTTAATTTTTGTTCAGCAGTTTTTTCTGCTTACTTATAATATTTTATGACACATGATTACATCAGTGGTTTAGTATAAGAAGACCCAACGTCAATTATTGGCAATATGAGTTAGCAGTGGTTTTGACTAAACCTACGATATTCCTTCCAAAGGCTGCATTCCTGTTGCTCTAATTGTTAGTTACCGAGATAGTTCTACTTTGACCAATTTAAGTTCTAATATTGGCAAAATTATGTGTGGCCCATTAGTTTTCAAATGCCCAAATAGTACTTAAAGTTATTAACTGTAATGAAAGTATTTTTGGTAAAATAGCTGAAATCAGACGTAATATTTATGGATTATTGTTCTCATTTTCTACTTAGACTGAATCTCATTTTAAAAATAAATTAGTTCATATTCCCTAATATTTTAATGTCATTTTCAGGTTTCATTTTTGGGAAGTAATGTTACTTTTTTAATAATAAATAAAAATTAATTAATTTAAAATGAAGTAGGGAATGAGGGGTTGTAAGCAAGTAAAGCTCTTAATGGCTGTGAAAATGCTTAATGTTTAAGAAGTAGCCGTTTTAGATAGTGATAAATTTCAGGGGGAACCAACAGTGGGTGACTAAAAGCTACGTCCAACTAGGCCTTTAATGTAACCATAAACATCACCAAGCATTTACTCTTAAACCTTTGCGGTTAGTCGTGAAGGACCATTTATTTATGCATTAATTTATCGTATACTTATGAAAAGTAAGAAACTCAATTTTAATAAAACGAGTTGAATAAAATTATGCTTACCGTACATGCTCTTTGAGCGCATGGCTTATTATTAGCTTTTTTTTTATTTCTAGAACAATTTAAATAAGCCTTCGGTGGTTGTCCGTCCAAAAGGCTCCTTAAGGGCATCATGTCTTACATGTTGTATCCTGCCACGTAAATTACGTATTAAAAAGGCTCAATAGCGATTTTTTATTTACTAAATCTACCTTCTCTTTGACTTATGTCCATAAAATTATTTTTATAACAAGTTTAAAGATATGAGGTAGTGGTCAGGAATTAGGTCCGCTTCAGAAGTAGTTTTATTACAAACTAAATTTGTTTGTGTTTTCTGAAAACGGCCTTATTTACGGCCGAAAGCTCAAATTTATGTTTTTATTTTATCTAACCACTACCTCATAACTCTAAACTTGTTTAAATTGTTTGCTCATTAATTTTGTATTGTTCTTCACTAACAAAAATCACTCTATAGTTGAAAATATTTTTTTATGACAATATTTTGCAAAAATTTGAGCTTTATTATCAGCAAAATAATGAGCTTTATTGATTGGCAATTTGAAGTTTACTGGAAATGTGGTTTCCATCCAATCTTAAGTTGAATTCGTCTGAGATATGTTTATGCTTTATTAAGTAAATTATATTTTACAGCAGTCATGATTAATTATCAATTCTTTGAAATTATACCCTCAGGGAGCAATTTAAAAATTGACTTATTCTCTCATTCAAATATATATTTACCTGTAAAATTTAAAAAATAGCTCCAAATAAGTTCATAAAAGAAGAATGCTTTTTTTAAGGATAAATTCATAATGGAACCCTCTGGTACGGTAAATTTTCCCAGCAGATTCAGGTAGAAATTTTCCGGGGTTTATTTATTCCTCTAACATTTTAGTAGTCAGCAAATAAAGGGACGACGGTAAGCGGCGGGAGTTTTGCCAGTATGTTTAGCCCTACATCAAACCCTCAAGCACTTTATTGCTTTATCGACCTATTGCTTTATAAACATTCAACCTCAAACCACTGACCGATTTTATCCTAGACAAAATAATAATTTTATATTTCGCCGGATTTTTCGAAAGACTTAAAGATTTAAAAAATAATATGTTGAGCAGATAATAATTTTATCTTTTGTTAAAATTGATAACAATGACCCGATTTTTTATTTTATGGTTTTTATATTGAAAATATTTCTTTACTCTTTTGATTGAAAACTATCCGATATTTATTCTATGTTACTTTTTTATTGATCTACATTCTTTTCGTATGATGAATAAAGATGTAAAAGAAAGTCAAGGAACTTATAAAAAGGGGAAGGAATATATCAGGCCTTCCCAGTGGAAAATTTGTGTCGCCAACCCCCACCGCTACTCGTAGCACTACTACTTCCTTCCTATGATCAGGTTATATACATTTCAAGTGAAAATTTAGTTCTTTATTATTGCTTAGGGATTAATTGCACATATTTAATGTTATTCTTGCCTTGTAATAAAATAAAAAATTACTAGAATTAAAATACGTTGACATTAAGAGTGTAAGACCTTACAAGTAAAAAACACAAACTTTATACGCTTCTCCAATACTTTTAAACTCTATATGGGACAAGTTGTCTCATGCCCATCTATTTTCCTTGAAAACGGTGGCAACACTTTTTCGTCTTTATGCTCCTCCTGTGAAAATAGCATCTGATAAATGCCTTTAGCATTGATACATAAGTTTGAACTTTATGTTTTATTTTGATAAACTAGAATAGAGATAATTATTTTGTTCTTTGTGTTCAGGACGACAGTTCAGGGAGCGCAGGGCTGATGAGAGATTGGACAGAAATTATTCTACCTGGAGAGAAATCAGTAGAATTAAACCAAGAAATGAGTTATTTATTACGAAATTTAAACTCAGCCACACCATATCAGGCTAGAGTGCAAGCCAAGAATAAATTCGGATGGAATAACATCTCGGAAATATTTCCATTTTCAACCCTTGGTTCAGGTTTGTATAGCTCTTGCAATTACTTTCTTTTTTTTTAATTTATAAGTTGTTCAAGGATAAATCGTTAATGATGTTATTAATGCAGCAGGGGAAAAGAAATTGAAATTTCAAAAGGAAATACTCTTCCATGAGAATAAAGACTGTATCATTTTTTGTTTTTTTCAATAATAATCAATAACCTCAGTAATCAAGAAGCTAGCTAAGAACCTAGAATCACAAAATGGCTCTTTTCTATTTTCAGTGGCTTCATCAAATTTTTAGAAAAAAACTTAATTACGAATGCTTTTTTTGGCTAGTTGTACCGTGTTTTCAATTTGGACAATAATACTACTAAACACAGTAGTGGTGTTTGATGTTGATATAGATGAAAGTTTATTAGACAATAATAGTTTTAACTGTTTCCTGAGTATAATTTATTTTCTCTTTGAAATCTACAAATACACAATAGATATATTGTTTTTATTGTCAATGTTCGTAGTATTTTAACTGTGAGATCATGTTAACAAATGCCAGTCATTTAACTAAAATACTTGTTGAATTCACTTTCACATGGAGACCTTTTAAATTTATTTAAAGACTTACTTTTAGCATTACGAACATCCCAAATAATGTATCGTATTTTTGGAGATGTGCCCTTTTTGGAGGGGAAATACAAATAGTTCTGTGTTGTAGTTGATTTCTTTGACATTAAATTGAATTTTCTTTTGTTTGTTTTTTGCATTTTACGAGCCTTTGGGGGAAAAATCAGGAAATACATTGTAAATAGAAATTTATGTTATTTTGTATTATTTCCTGGGTGTCAGAAGAGAAACAAAAAAGAAGGAATAGATTTATAAGAAAATATCAAGATTGAATAGGGATTTCTTTGATCCTCTCTCTACCTTTTAGTGATATTCTAAACCTTATTGATGTACAACTTTTACCCAAGGACGAACTAAGTTTGAAAACAAAAACACATTCTAAAGGGATAATCTGTGCACGAGGTTTTACTTGAAGACGTTGTAACATCGGCTGAAAGAAAAGCCTAAAAGACTTTTTCTGCTTACAGTGATTGATAACATCTTGTTTAAGAAATGGAGAAACCTGACCTGTGAACTGACTAAAGAGCTCTCTGGTGATTAATTGCCTCAACGCTCAGTTGCTTTCCATTACATCCGATGTTCTTACCTAGTGTGATGTGCAGCTCCATTTTGCATAGTTTTCTTATTTTATCCGTACTAAGGGATATAGATTATTCTACCCATACCTAGCTTTCTCGAGCTTTTTACTAGTTTTATTTTTATACGCTTTTGAAATCAATCATGATATTGATTGATGGTTAACCTGAATGAGTTCAATAAGAGTAATGTAGCTTTAATCATCTCGATAAGTTTGTAATGAAAGAACTCTACTAAGCTATGACAAGGAGTTTCCTACTAGAAATACCTAATCTTAATTACTTTTGACAAACGTTGTTTTCTTGATGAATTTATACCAATATAAAGTTGTGTAACTCCAGACAGCTCATTAAATTAATAAATAGTCAACAATATATATATATATATATATATATATATATATATATATATATATATATATATAATATATATATATATATATTTATTTATTTATTTATTAATGAGCTGTCTGGAGTGATATATGCTAAGCCCTGACCGGGAGGGTTAAAGGATCCTTTCAGCAATGTTAGAACATTCCCTTGCTATCGAGTGGCGCCCACAACACTCACCTCGTCAGAGACTTACACTGCTTCAATGATTGAAAGTCTGTCTTCGTGTTGTTTGTGTGTTTTTATTTTTTTACCCACCTGTTTTGCTTCTTCGCTCTACTCCTGATCTTTTATCTTTTTGTTTGTCATCTTTATACTTTTGTTTGTGTTATTGTCATACTCTTTAACGACTGTAGCCTATAAGGTTTACTTTAATCCAGTGTTTAAATATAGGTCTTTTATTTTTCTCCAATAGTTAATCTTGTTGTCTTAATAGGTGTTTAAAAGTAATCCTTTACAAACTTTCGATTTTTTAAGTAATGAATGGGTAGGGCGAGGAGAGTGTTGTGGCGCCCACTCGATAGCAAGAGTATGTTCTAACCTTGCTGAAAGGACCCTTTAACCTCTACACCCGGTCGCAAGTCCGCAGTCAGAGCTTAGGATGTAACACCGACTGCTGCTTCGCATTTTTTTTAGCATTAGTTTCCTAAACTTCTCCGTTTTCAAGTGCTTATTTGTTGCTTATTACCGTGCATTGTCCAATTCTTTACTTTTTGCGTGTTATAATATAACGCACGGCTAAAGTCAGTTGATAGCGTGCCAAAAAGTGTGGGAAGGAAAGAATTCTATTGGTTTAAACCGACCGCGTCCCTTCCCCCTCCACCTCATACAAATAAGGTAAATGGGATACAAATAATACCTCAGCACAAAAAATACCTTTTTCGTAAATAAAATCATAAAAAGGCAACACTGGTTGTAAACATTGTAACCTCGCGTTGATTTTATTTTCCTCATTGTGCATTTTGATCTGTTTGAATTCGTTTCGTTTTATTTCAATCTGTTCTATTCATCCAATTATTGCACAGTTGTAATATGATCTGAGTGCCTTATTTGACGCATGGACATTATTCTTTAAGCATTTCTAGCTCTTTAAGTACAGCAGGGTCTGTGGTCTGTCAACAAGAGATAGCATTTTTTGCAAAATGCCATAGTATATTTGCATGCAAAATGCAAAAATCAACCTCCACCCACTCATCCCTCCATGACTCCAACCTCATAAAACATAAAAATTCTCATTCTTTTGCTAAAAAAGAGGACAAACATGTGTGTACATGCAAATTTATACATAAAGATACCAACTATTATATTTTGTATAATAAATATTTATGTATAAATATTTCCTATTATCAATGATAAGGAAAGGAAAAGAGAATATAAGTTGTGTGATGCATAAGCAGTTTTTCAACTATAACCAACATTTTAAGTCCAAAAGGGAAATAAATCAATAAAAACTATAATTTATGGAAAGTTTCTCACGTTTTATCAAAGTTTACTCTCTGCTCTGCTACTTTACTCCTTAAACTTATATCTATATCATGAAGTATTCACATGTAGAAAAAGTATACAAAAACCATTTTAGTATTCCGTATACGACATTGTACAAGTGCACATCAAAAACTTCTTGCAGTTTTAAAAATCTTATGAGGGAGGGTAAGATCAAAAAATAAAAGGGGATTAGATAGACTTAAAACATTTCCTTTATAAAAATTGCACCGAAAATCACAAGAAATGTCAAAACTTGTCAAACTCGAAACTATTTCGTTTGTTATTTTGGCTCCACTGTTTTTACCGGGACCTTTTTGCCTTATTAAATTCTAAGTTGGGAGATGTGCACTCTCAATCCAATATATTATTTAAAATAAGAAACAAAACTCTATTTTTTTCTATACGCTATTTTCTTGTTCTTGAACAAACGAATATCTTGTATAAAGCTCTCACTATTAAAGGAAGCTCAAAAAATCGGGTATTGGGTATCTCAAAATACTTTTCTCATATATACTACAGTATAAATATGGAAAAGTACTAACAAAAATATACAAGAACGCCTCTCAATTTTAGACCTTGCAAGTGACTATTATTATAAAAAACCTCTTTTTTATTTACATTATCCAAGCAAAATGTTGCATTCTTTACTATTGTATTCTTTTACAACTTTTTTCTTGTTTTGTTCTTCATCTTTTTTTTTTCTTATAGAAAAAATAACAAAATATAAAAGAATACAAAATTTTGCTTAGATAATGTAAATAAAAAAAAGTGCTAATTAAATTAAACAAATTGTTATATTCTTCACTTTTTATTCTTTTTTAACTTTTTTCTTGTTTTGTTCTTCGTCTTTTTATAGAAAAATAAATAAATAGTAAAGAATACAATATTTTGCTTAATAAAGTAAATAAAAAGAGCTAGTTAAATTAAGCAAAAAGTTGTATTCCTTACTTATTCTCTATATTTTCTTCTAAAAGTTTGTCAATTTACAATACAATTTAAATTGTATGTATACAATTGTATTGTATGTAAATGGCAAAATTTCGCATAATTATTTTTTACATTAAATCTAATTATTGTTAGATATAATTAGGATTTAAAATTTTAAATCCTACCTTATAAATTAAGCAATACTGTCTTACTCCAAAATAAATTCGGTGACTTCCATACTCCGTGGTCAAGCAAAGCGAGTCCGAAGTTGTGAGGATGAGCGCAGCGAATTCAATAAGACTCACCTAATCGTATTTGCTTTCCTTTAGAACTTTTTCCATAGAAAAATTCTGAGGTATCTCGTACCCGATTTTCCTTTAAATTTTTCTTGCCTTTAAATCCTAGATATAACTTGAATTTTTTATACCAATATTTTTAATTTTTATTTTAATTTATTTTTCCTTTTAGCCCTCTTACTCATCTTGCATATTAAGCAGTGTTCTTTTATATTCAATATTTATTGCTTTTTCCGGATTTATAAAAATTCGTGGGGTCTGTTATTTTAAACTCACTCGCCTCCCTCTAATTCTTTTTTCCCCTTAAATTATTATTCTTTATTTTGTTGTAGGATTGAAAGTTTTTAAATAAGATGGTTTATCTTCTTGTTTTAAGGGACGAGTTGTCCTTCATTTTTTAAAACACGTAGAATATTAATGAGGAAATACTTTAAAATATCGTTTTCTCCCTTTTAAAGCTTGTTCTTTTTTAAATAGACGTTTTTGATTTTTCTTTCCTTTTCTTAACTGAATTTTCCTTTTTATAATGAAATATTTTCCACTAAAAAGTTTCAGTGTTTCATAATAGATTATATTTCATTTCCTTTATCTCAAGATATTTGTATTTCATCAATTTTTTTTCTTTAAAATATTATACCTACTTAATGTTGCATAATTTTTTTTTTGAACTTTTTAAAAAAATTAAAGAACCTTTAAAGTTTGTCTTCAATTTTCTTGGATCTTATAAAAACCTCTTTTACATTTTCTTTTAAAGCGATACCGGTTTCTCACTTTAATATAAAAATAAACGAAAAATGGGGGTAAAAAATGTTTTTCTCCTTTGGCCCTTAATTTATTCTGTTTGGGGCGTCACCCTCCCCTTATCCTGTGAAAATTAACCGAGTCTTAATCTGAAAAAGGATTTTGAGGTCCCCGGTGGTTTTGAGGCCGTTAGAGAGGCAACATTATGAGGTTATACAATTTTCCCCGTCTAGTTTTGCCTTTTACTAACAAGAGCGCTTTCTGGTAAAATGTTTCCAGGGAGCCACCTCGTTTAATAAGATTAGTAAAATTTCTTTATAACAAGAGTTTTTTATAATACTCAGATTGTTTTATAGTGGCACATTTTTTTGCAATATTTTAAAGTAGAGAAAGAAATATTTTAAACCTTAGAAAAAAATATAATTTAAGTGAATGAGTTTGAATTTTCTATTTTTGAAAATTAATTTAATTCTTTACTTTGTTAGAATATGAATTTTAATTCTTATATAATTAAAAAGAAAAATTAGCTTAAAAGAAAACATGTTGGTTTAGAGAAACGATGAATCTAGAGATTAACTTTACTCCAAGTTTTTAAGATACCATGACAAGTAAAACTATTACATTTTATTTAATATTTTATTGATTTAGAAAAATTGAAATTTTTAAAAAAATATTTCACTCAAAGTAATAAGTGACAAGTATGTACTAGTACTAATGCATTAATTAAAAAAATTAAAATTTTTTAATTAGATTCTAATTAATTAATAAGAAAATTTTTTCTCTAAAACTACTTTTCCCCCGTTTTAGATATTTTTAATTTTTTTATGTACCATTTAATTATCATTGTAGAGATATGCTAAAATGCCAAAAAGTATCAGTGTTTCCAACTTCTAGCTAGAATAGCGTAAAATTTTGACAATTGAATCTATGATAATGTACAGGTTTCCTTAAAGGGCAATAATTATAAAAGTTTTTTTTTTGTTCTTGGTTGAACTTTTGCTCATCTCTTACTTCCTCTCATGCCCTAAAAGTTATTTGATATAGTTAATAACTTGTCCTTCAGGAAATTCACTCAGCTCTTCTTATTATATCACTTTATATAAAACACCCTGTATGCGCATTTAAAAAAAACCAAAAAAATAAACAAGTTGTGACGCTCCTACCGGGTTTTTCAATATATACTAGAAAGTTGGGTAAAAATTGGATTGGTAAGCAATTTTGCGGATCTCCACGCCAGATTTTTTTATTAAAATTGTTTGCGTTATCTTTAATGTCGGTTAATGGCACTATAAACTATGAATTTGCCAGAGAGCACAACTAGATCAATGAAGACTGGTTGAAACAACAGCACAGTCTGACAACAACAACAACAAATGAAGTTATTGTTGCAATTACTTTCTAAGTTATATCCTGGGACTTTTGTTGACATTACATCCGGATATGTATTATCTTGAGCCATGGGCTCTCTTTTCTCTCCCCATACCTCTTCTGAATTTAATTCTTCAGTTCATTAATCGTCACATATTAAAAATAACTACGGTTGTTGATACATGTGTATGTTGTTGCAGATGGGACGTCAAGGGATCCAACTCCAGAACCTGCTATATTACCAGGTTAGTTTAATTTTTCCTTCTTTTAGTAGTAGTAGCAGTAGTAGGAAACCCCCTCTACTAGAGGGGCTTCCTAAGTAAACTCTCTCTAAGTTTACTTCACAATATGAAGAAAAAAATACATTTCTTTACCCGACCAAGCAATTTATATAATAATTATTGATGAGTTTTAGAGTTCCAAATTTAGGAAGAGGAAAATATTTATATCTTTACTTAGATGTGGTCATTATAACCTTGTGCTACTAAACTAGTCTAGACCGCAGGTGTCATCAAAATTGGGTCTTTAATTCTTTTTAATTTTAATGAAGAGATATATTCGAATTAATTGTGTTTAACTGAAACTTTCATGATATAGATCTTCCTCTAACTTGATATTATCCACCATTCCTTTTGCTGGATGAAATCCATTATTTCTGAGACTGGATTTATTCCATCATCTCTCAAAATTTAAAGCTCTATTAGGGCTCTCTTAAAGTTGACTTAAAGTCTCTGATAGTGATAGTAATTAGAGAAAGGTGAGAATACCTAGCAAATAGGTCATGTTTTGGTCCCTTTTTCCTAACTAGATAGAAGAAAGTCTTTTTACCTTATGATTCCTAGTATAGGCAATTTGCGTCTTTTATCGACAGCAGAAGCGTGGCTTTACATTAAGTTTCTATAGCTTTAACTAGAAACAACACGTGCCCTACTGCCTCACTAAGCTTTATTGCTCTCGAGATCATATGGCTGTAACATTTATATATTTTTATATAAGCTAATATTGAGGGTCTTAAATTTTGCCTAAACTGAGGTTTTTTTAGGGTTAGGAGTCTTTTACAAGGATCTGACATCACTCAGGCTCGGAACTTGAAAAGATTTTAATTTCTCGCGTGAAAATTCTAGAGGCTCCAACCGGGTATGCCGGACTGTCTGGGTTGGAGGCGCATGTCCAAACATTTACATCAACTGGACCCTCTTATGGATCTCTCACAATAAAATAAATAAATTATTTTAGTTTAAAAAAAATACTTTGTTCAATTAATTTTAATTAAATTTTAAAAATTAAATAATCTAAAAGGATGTGTTTTTGTTGAAACAGAAGCAGAGATGCGAGACCTGGGAGTCAAGTCCTATAGCGGTGCTTTATCAAGTATAGAACCTTCAATTTGCTTAGCTCTATTACTAATAGCTTTATTGTTTATACCTACCTAGGCTCATCCAATCAATATCAACAACTGGTAAGTAAAAATAAATCAATTTTATAAATAAACGGAGTAAATTTTTATATTTCTCTTATTTACTATTGTATGTGTGAAATATGAAGTTGATTATTTGATAAATGGTTTTTTATTTGTTTGCAAATTATCTTTCAAATACATTCTTAACAGTCTACTTCTTTACATCTTAGTTTATAATAGACTATTAGACTTTTAGCTTGAGCGAAAATTGTGATATGGATTTTTGTATGCTTCTGGATATCAAATTAAAAGGGTAATCTAACTGGACTGGAAGGCGGATGTACTGACTTTGTTTCTGTATAATGGTGAAGCTGGAGTGATCAATGGAACTCTCACTAGACCTGAGCCTATTCTTGATGATGCTGATACTAAAACTGTACCAAGGTATCAAAGATTCTTTTAATATGCAGATAGTGGCACATTTCTGACAATACGAGTAACTTTTAATACCAGAAGTGCTAGCTTTAAGAAGAATGTGTTTTGATGATGCTACAACTGTCTGGGATGAATTATGCAACCATTCTGAATAGAAAAGTCATGTCTCGTTTTCTAGTCTAAATCAAGAGTTTTACAACTCTGACAACTTTGCAATGAAAGTATGATGGTCTTTTTTGAAAGAGTGAGAATGCTATAGTTTAAACTGGTAAATGGGTTAATCTTAATTATAATAAAGTGTTGCCTGATTAATAAGATTCTATCTAAATCACCAGCAGAGTATACAGTTTATTATTATTAGCAACATAGGGTGGCACGCCTAAAAGAAGGCAAACTATCGCTCATCAACAGACTTAAATTAAGGGATGCTGGACATCTAAAGATTTTACAACTTTTAATGACAATTATGTTCCAACAGCTTTAGTATATAAAATGTCTATTTTTAGTTCTCGTTAAAGTAAGAAAAAGTTTCAAAGGAAGGTGTAACAAGTGTCAGAAGTTTGTTGGCCATCGTGGAAAAGATTGTCCAGACCAGAAAAGTTTAGAAAAGCCTGAAGTTTTGATTTCATGGTTTATGTCTTTTAAAATTTAATCTAAGAGCTATGTATTGATTAAAGACAATGGGTCTAGTGATCACTGTACCAATTTCAATTAATATTTTAAATCTTTTGAGAAGTTCCAATAACCTACTTCGATATTTATAATAGACTAACGGATCTTTGAGGAAGTTCAAACCTCAAAGCTTGTAGAAGAGGGATGATTGACGTACAACCTTTTCATAAGTTCTCTAAGTACTTTGCTGGATAAGAAATTATGTTTCTGCTATCAAAAGTATGGAGAAAAGCATCAGTCATGAATGTAATGCGAAGAATATGACTGTGTCATTCTTAAGCGAATGTAATAAAAGTTGTCCCTTTTATTAAAGTTTTAATGAAAGGATTTGTTAAAAATAGTGACATAGAACTTTAAATTAAACCTATTAAACCAAACAATGATTAGTGTTTCTGTTCAGAGTAAAAATGACAACGAGCCCTAAAGCTTACAATTATGGCATGACAGATTGGTTCATCAGAGAAGAAAGTAAAATATTTATTACAGTATCGAGTGGATCTCATTGACTAATAACTGTAATACCCAGGGGCGAACTGGCCAGTGAGGGCGAGGGCGACAGCCCTCCTTGGGGCCCCTCAGCCAAAAATAAACTTGAAAAAAACTTATTAAATATTTTTAAACTTTTTATAATAATTTTAAACTAAAATAATAATACATACATATATTTATTTATTATAATTATAATATATTTATAACACCCGAGTCAAAGGGGCCCAATACTCTTGGACCTAAAGAGTTCCTAGAGACAAATTCTTTTAAATCTAAAGCCTTTAAGGCCTCTATTTATTTAACATGGACTTTAAAGGGCCCTATATGAAAGTCTAGGACCAAAAAGAGCTCTAGCATACTTGATCTGGACCCTATAGCAGCGTTACGGGCTCTAGATATTAATTAAAAATATACTCTAAATTTTAGACCTTTGTGGCCCTTTTTTAATATACCTAGACGTTTAAGGGCCCCATACGAAACAAGAGCCAATGATGGCCCCAAAAATTTTTGGGACTAAAAAAAAAACAGAAAAGTGCCTTAGATATTATTTTTTTAAGTGCTTAAAATATTTGACATTTGCTACCAAATCCTTAGTCTTTAAACCAGGACCTTAAAAAGTCTTATACGGAAGACTAAGCCACAGGAGGCCCTTATCAGACTTAATAAGGGCCCTAAAGATTTAGCATAAAATAGTTTTATTAAATAACACATTTTTAAAACAAATAAACAAAAGTTCTATTTCAGTGAAATACACTGACAATTAAAATGTAATTTTACTTAAGTTTATTTTATACTTACATACATAATTTTTTTAACTTAAATTTATTTTAATTTATTTAAATAAATTATTTTATATTATTAGTTTTATCACCATTGTATATATTTTTTTTTAAAGACGCTGGATGGGACTGGAATAACAACTCTTTGCTACATACCATGGGAAAAGTTTGTAGACATGAGTAGCCTGGTCGGGCAAAACATGAGTATGCCTGGGTCAGGCAAACATGAGTATGCCTGGGGTCGGCAAACAGAGTATGCCTGGTCAGCAAAATGAGCTGGGGTCAGGCAAAATGAGTGGCCTGGGGTCAGGCAAAACATGAGTATGCCTGGGGTCAGGTAAGGCAAACATGAGTATCCTGGGGTCAGGCAAAACTGAGTATGCCTGGGGTCAGGCAAAATATAGTCATTCAAAGAAGTAAAAAGTTTTATTCCAGTCCCATCCAGTGCCTTTAAAAAAAATAAACATTATTTTATGAAATAATAAATTAAATTAAGCTTGCTATAATCAGTAATACTAGGGCAAAAGACCCCTCTACTTGGAAAACAATATAGGACCCCCCTCTTTTGGGTTTCTTTAGATGTAGGTTTGGACCCTTTTGGGCCAAACCCTCCTCGGGCCTTTTTGGCTCAGTCCGCCACTGGTAATACCTTTTGGGTTACCTTTATCATTTTTCTTTAAACAATTTTAGAGGGACAATCTAACTAAAAGATCATTAGAAATTATATAAAAGTGACAAAATCCGTACATTGTTTATTACCGACAAACATTCAACCCAACAAAGAAACAATAAGATCACTCAAATTATTTTCCAGTGTGGTATAAGTGATTTTATATTTACAGTATAAAAGTGTATAAATACAATATAATTTTGGAACGAAGTCCAAAGGCCAGGCAAATTTCCTTTGAAATGCTGCTTACTTAATAGTAACACTTCCACTAGTTTGTCATTTTGCCTGGATTTTGTAAAGGAAATGCGCTGAGACTAATGGTTAGCAATAACTGAGCTTCGCATTAGTGTCTGAAATATTGTGCAGAACTAAGTAAGCCAGAGCGATCATATTTTTTTACAACCTACTTAATTTAAGCAAATATCCATTGTAACATCCAGGGAAACTAACTGTTTCCCTGGATGTTAACCGACATTAAAACATAAACCGAATGCCTGGCAAGGACTGGAATGGCGAGCGAGAATGACACGATTACAAAGGAAATTCGTCTTGCTTGCCGACCTCATCAACAGAATTTTTTATATTAACTAAATAAAACAGTACATTAAAATAAACTAATACTAAGGCAGCTTAGAGGCATTAAATAAAAATAAAGGAAAGTATCTTTTATTTTTATGAAAAAAGCCCTTTAAAAAAATATAAGAAAACATTTTCTACTCTAGGCTCCAACACTGGAAATAATAAAGAAAGAAAAAGAAGGGGTTGCAGATTCAGATCTTCTTCTTCTCCAGTCAATTCTTCTGTAGATAGTCTTCCTTTCACAATTTCTTTATTACAAGTTTTTACTCTATTTAAACTTTTCAACGAAAAAAAGTACGAATAACAAATGGTCCTAAATTTGTTTTATTTCCTGTGAACGCTTCTATAAACCCCTTTCGGTATGGGGGAGGTGTCGGAGATGAATTAGTTGAGAAAAAAGAGAACGGGTATAGAAAGTTTTGGTCGGTAGGGCCAAGGCATGGTAAGGTATAATAGCGAGGCGTAGCGGGGCAAGGACTGGATCATTTCCAAGATATCTATCTTGTTATCTAAAGACTTCTATCTAAGAAACTTCTTCCTCTACGCCATGGATTTAAATAACTAATAATATTTATATACCATCATTTTTTAACTTCTAAGACATTCTGGACTTGACCCCCTTTTTTATATTCTTGGTTATTATTATTTTTTCAGCGAAAATAATCTTACACAGAGTCTATAAGAATTTTCTGAAAAATAAATTGAAAGTAAACTGGAAGCCTTGAACTTAGAGAAAGCCTTATTATCATAGCTGTGCTGCCTTAACACGCTTTCTTGCAAGAAAAACTATTGTTCCTATTTTCCCTCAGGATTTTCTCATTATTAAAATGTAAAAATTATTCAAAAATAATATTTTCTTTCATATCAGGATAAATTAACCGGATGATAAACACAACTGTCTTCTATTAATATAATCTTTGTCTGTTTATTAAAAATGTAAATTAAAGACTGATCCTTATCATCGGTTGAATAACAATAATGTAAACAAAATTTGTTTGATCCTCCTTTCTCAATGATGCAGCCGTTTGTTAAACATAAAGGTTATTCACCTAATTTTTACTGTCCTCGCCCACTATCGTGTTCTCCCTAAAAATCCGAAACCTCGGTTTCGGATTTTTGCTGAATCATCTACAATTTAAAAAGTGTGTACTTTTTTTAAGTAGAACATAATAAGACTGAATCGGAGAACACAGAATTATTATAATAGCACATAACTAAACATGAAAGAAACATAAGAATATGCACCGCGACCAGGTATTTTAGTCCCATTAAAGTGAGAATAATCCTTTTCCTCGGACAAGCTCCTAAAATTTCTTAGTCAGCGGTAAAGTCAAACTTGGTGAGAGTGCTGGAGAGAGCATCACATCTTAAATGTAAAAGTGGAGTTTTAGTATCTAATTCGCAAATCCTGTAGTGGGTGCGAAGGCGGCAGTGACCAGTTAGTACTGTAGTTACTGTTGCCAGGCAACTGTCTCAAGTGATTTATCACTATTAAGTGACAAGGAGAAAAGGGTTCTAAGCACTTCTATAAAGTCTTAAAATAGACTTTGCGCTTAAAAAAACAAGCGCTTTAATGACAGCTGGGCTATCAGTAAAATTTTTAATCGAAGTCTGACTAGAACTCGTTTTAATATTTTCTACTATGCTCGCAATAATAGCAAATATTTCTGCCTGAAGCACTGTTGCATCTTTTCCTAAAGGAAATGGAGTTTTGAGATGAGTATTAGCCTCATACATACCACTACCGCATCCACAATTCATCTAAGATATTCACTATTTTAGAATGTCCTCTTATATCACCAACTACACAATCTTTACTTTTAAACACAGCTTCAACCTTATCAACAACAAGATATAAAGTGCTTTCTTTCCACAAGATTTACTTACTTGATAATATATCCATGATTTGTGCAGTGGTTTGGTAATAAGTGCTGTTTCACTCTATCATTCGAAAATATGACAGACATAATATTCTGTTCACCTTGATCCTCTGTGTATGAAAGACACTAACAGTCTCTTTAAAATTGTATAAAGAAATATATGATTAGGAATACTAATTAATACAAGTTTTCTGATATCACCCTCTTGTAGTGCAAGTACAACCTGGCTTGTTTTATATTTGCGCCCCTTAATAACCTAGACGTGATTTATATCTTAAATTAATTACGGAAAAACCCTAAAACCATTACCTTACTTAATTGTATTTTTGAGCCCAACAAAAATTGACCTTTGCGTGCAGTTTTAAACTGTTTATATGTTTCACGTTTTATTAATAAATAATTGTTTCAATACATTTTTTTCCACACTTACAGTGCATTAAAATTAAATTTTTCAGAACATTACCCTTCGTGTTTAGTTCTTTATAAAATAACCCGTAGATTTATTTAGTTCGAAATCTAAATATGCAGTACAGTCATGCTGAGAATTCACCTAGAGGACACTGAGCCACACGGAAACAAAAGATTAAGACATTTCAAGTGCTAAATACAACATAATTATTGAAAATCCCAAATTTAATACATTGTAAATAAGGACGAAATTACTAGAGACTAGATTTATGAAGTAATGGTGAGATAAAATAAAAACACAAATTTGAGCTTTCGGCCGTAAATTAGGGCTTCTTTAGAAATAGTTTTAATAAATATAATCTTGTTTGAATAGTTTGGTCATATCAATGAAGTTGAAAATTGCACTTCTTTGTTGAATTGACCCTAGACAATGTATTTGCGCTTTGTGAACCAAATGACTTACTTCTCCTTGTCCTCAAACTTAAGGCGCAATCAGACACATACCGCAATTAGTTTTTCAAACTTGTTATAGAAACAAATTTAACTGAAATTATTTGTACTTTTTTCGTTAGGTATCTTAAAAAAAGGAATTTATATTATTAAAAAACTCGGCCATAGAGTTTTTATTTCTTTGGATATACTCTTTCATATTAATTCATTAAAATTGTTTTGTTTGTTTTTATTTATTTTTCAGGAGGTTCTAAAGTAACTTGACTCCAGATTAAACTCCTCTCTCAACCCATTATAAAAGTAATAAAAGACTTTTAATAAAAATAAAAAAGATAACTTATCTGTCATAAGCGTAATGTAAACAATCTACTGGAAAAGCATCGATATAATCAGATCAGTAAAACTTATGAAGTAAACAATAAAATTATATCCTAGCCTCAAAGACGAAAATACAGAGAAAAAATCTTAAATATAACAATAAATTTTATTTCTCTTATAATATATCATATTAGTTTAATTATTATATATTTGTTTATCCACATTTTCATTAAATGCGCATTATAGTCATTGTTGGTGCATTAAATGCTCATGAGTCGAAAAGGAGGATTTATTATAAAGAGGTTGACGAAGCGGTGTCCTCAGTATCTATATACTCATAAGGTGAGACAATTTGTGAAATAACCCAATAAATAGATAATGAACTGGTCGATAAGTATTTCCTATTACATTTTCTTCTTGTTTTAAAACCAAAAATATAGTCTGACCTGCCTTACTTTAGAATATTTTTCAATTAGGTCCTCTTCGGCGCATGAGCCTGGGCAATGATAGGTTGCAGTTATAGTCCCTAATTTTAGGATTTTTTTAAATAATTAACCTTGACTACTAAAATTGTTGCGTATTAAACAATACAGTCCCTCAAGCTGCACAAAAATGCCAGCAAATAACCGTTTCACTAAGAGATTGAAAACTCGCGCTTATCCTTACTTATTGAAATTTAATTTCTTTGAATTTTCGTCTTAAATTAAAAAACAAAATTATATAGGATTAATAAATAGCTTCAAACCTTAAGCTATTAAGGAAACTTAAGGTAATGTAAATATGACATTTCCACTCGTAAAAATGGCGGAAAATGTCACAATTAAGGGCAAATAAAAATCGAATTATTGAACCCTAATGAGTGCTAAAAGTCTGAAGGTGTTTATAAGATGAATTTATCAAAGGAATGCGTTTTTAATGTTAGTACTATATGATCTTATTTCAAAGGGTTACTAATTATAAGATTTTTACTGAAAATAATATTCTGTGACAATGCTTGATAGTCCAAAAGCCGGACCTGAAAAAATGTCTCGTTGTGTACTACTTCAAACCAAATTATTCTGAAAATATACCTTAAATAATGAAGGAAAAGCATAATCTGCCCTTGAGTGGAGCCTTCCATATGATTTCGCATGCTCAAAACTTTATAAAATCGCAATAATTCTAGTTTTCTTATTATAAGTGGTCTCTTCATGTTTTGCACACGACCCACAGGGAGCTGTGGGTCGTGTGCAAAACATGAAGAGACCATTTTTTAAAGATGATAAAATGTCCAATAATCATCTTTAAAAAATGGGCGATTTCCTAGAAAACGACTGTTTAATCATCAAAATCGGATGACTACAACTAAATTTATAGCTCTTGCAAAAACACTAAAAATATGGTTAATTAATGCAGTCAATACATTTTTTTGAAAAATATTGGCTTTTTGTGCATTTTTTTGGCCATTTAACAAATGTCATAATTTTAGTTGTATTTACCCGATTTTGACGAAAAAACACTCATTTTATAAAAAAAAATTATCACACACGACTTACAGGGAGCCACTTATTCCAAGAAAACTGGAATTAGTGCGATTTTATAATGAATAAGTGCGCAATCATATGAAAGGCTCCACTCTGGATAGGTAGTCTATGCTTTTCCTTCATAATTTAAGGTATATTTTCAGAATGACTTGGTTTGAAGTAGTACAAAATGAGTTACATTTCTTAGACCTGGCTCTTGGACTAAAGTGGCCTCAAGTATGACTTTATGTGCTATTGATATAGATGTAAGTTTTACTAAAGTAATATCGCAGAATATTGCCCCTAGTCACAAAATAATCAAACTTTCTTATGTTTTGTGGCTAAAGGTGGTATTCTTGAACGTTATTTAAACTTGAGTGGAACTCATCCTTGTTAAAAACACAAGCTTAAGATTAACTCAAACTTAAGTTTTGTTCAAACATCCTGCTTTCCTTTAGTTGGACTTCTTTTTTAGTAATTCCAAATAAACGTCAGCTCTAAATGACTAAAGCTAATGTAATTTTTCATCGCTAAGTTACGAAGTTAAAGTATCAAATGAGAAGAATGTAACTAAAACGAATGAGGTGATAGTTGTTCGATTTTATTTTAAAAAGCTAAAGTTTATAAAATCAAAAACGTAATAATAATAATAATAAAATTGTAAATGTTTCAATAAGTGTTTAATTTTTTTATTAATAGTGTGTATGTTGAGGGACGTATTTATAAATTCATAGAAATCTTTCGTATATTTCTTCACCGTCTGGAATTTAAAAAAAGCATGTATGGAGCAAAAGTTCTTTATGTTGCTATAACATGAATTTGCAACAAAAAACATGTAAACAATAAAAAAAGCGTAAAAACATTACCTTGCTACCAATTATAGTGATTCTTACTAATATGTTGACCTTTAAATGAGCAAAGTTTGCAATAAAGGAGCTACTTAATAATATTAATGTAGTCTCCGTGTCTAATTATGCATAAGCTTAACGCGGATATCATGACTAATACACAAATAGATCATAACTTGTGAAACGCTCTTTTCTACCTTTCTCTGTATGAAGGAAGTATTTACTATCTGAGAGCACGCAAGCCAGTCTAAAGACGCGTCACAGTAAAAATGTAACGACTTGTATATTCTTAGAACGAGCGAAGCGACATCGAAGTAGGGCGGATGTGCGTAGCGAATCCAATGTGATGAGGAAAAGTTCCGGGGTACGATTTTTCTTAAATATGAGTTCATACTGATTTACTTTTCATTTACGAATCATAATCTAGGAAAATGCATGGATATTTTGTGCTGTCCATAATCGAGAGATGCCTAATTGCAGTAATTTGCTGATTCAGTAACTGATTGTATTTAGTTTAAAAGAACAAACAAATTGTTTTATAGAATTTTTAAGTTATTCTCTCTGTAGTTCTATGTATTTTATTAATTTATTATAAATACGTCCTTTTTATGTATCATATACAAATATATATTATTTTAAATAAATAATAATAAAAATGTAAAAAATGAGCTTTAAAATAAAGACAGAAAACAAAAAAATAATTAATATAAATAAAAGAAAGACAGAAAGAAGAATAGTTTTGATTGAACATAATAATTTGAAAAGTGGATGAAATAGAAAGATTTAATATATTTTTTGTTACCAAATAAATAAACCCTGCGAAAAATAAATAATTGTATATGTAATTTTAATTGTTGTATTATATGAGATAATAATAATTGTCAGGTAAATGTAAATTAATTTTAATATTTTAAATGAATTACGATTTTATTTAGTTTTTTAGAGAATAAGAATTTGTAAATATTTGTAATTGATTATAATTTTAAGAGAAAATAATATGCTGAAAGGTATAGTGAGTAAGTAATATTAATGTATTATAGTTAACCTTTTCCTAAGAATGTTTTGTAATTTTTATTATTTGATGTTTTAATTTATTTGATTTCTAGTGCAAGGTCTGGTTCGTATTACTCATAGAATTATTGTAGTGGATAGTACTTATAAAGATGGTAATTATTGTGATATGAAATCATTTATATGTGAGACAATATAATAAGTGATAAACTTATTAAATAGTTGTGTAATAAGTTCGTTTGGATAATTCTTCATTTAATTCTTATGCTATATAATATCCAATCATATTAGAAGCTAAATAATTGTAATAAGCATAAACAATAATGACGAGTTTGCAAAAGTACGAATAAAATTTATTTAAGAATAATTCTTCTGACTTAAATGTATGAATAAGTATGAAATGTAAGCTTGCGGACAAGCATAGTACATAGAATAATTAAGAATCAAATATGAGCTATTCACACATTGATGGATTAAAATAGATATTTTTATATCTTTTTATTCCGTGGTTCTTAAGGACAAAGCAAAAGGAACCTAAAATTATTATAAATAACGTGGCGTAGTTGATGGAATTATACGTTCTACTCCTGAGTGTAGCCGAAAGTAAGCATAACCAGGCTAAAAAATTAGAGGTTATAATACACAATGAACTAGCATCCTTTTTTAATTTCACGAGGAATTATTTAAATTAGGATTTTTTCGGTTGGATTACTTAATTTTACTTAGGGAGAGGGCAAGTGTTCCGATAACTAAACATTATATGCTCGAAATTCGTTGTTTTGGTAGGACTACTTGTTCGGAACAATTAAGTATTTCTGTATCTTTGTAATTACGGCTCCTCCCTTTCTAAAGACTGATAAAGTCTTTGGCTATAACCCCCCTCCCTCCAGGAGAAATGCTAATGCAAAAAATAATTGAATTTTTGGTTAAAAAGCTTTTATTCTGATTGGATGATTCTTAAGGTAAGAATGAATGAAAGCAGTTTAATGTCTCACTTAATTTAATGATAAGCATGAAGATGTATGCTTCCACAAGCACACCTACCTTAGCATCAGCGTGTTCTTTGTTGTAGATTTATGTTTTCAAGTCCACATGCTAGATAACTTCGATAGCCAGGGCAAAAACTATATCGCTAGAAAATTAATATGTTTTGTTGAAAAAAATTTGATATAATTTACATTCCAGTACAAAATTTAGTGATAAATTATAATTATTATTTAGTGTGTTTAATGTATAAATAATAAAATCAAAAGTTGAGAATAATTTTAGTTAAAAGTTTATTTGTAGATTTTCATTTCATTGTAAATCCCGTCCCTGAATGATATGTTTACTTATTATGACAAAACATAAACAGAATTAAGTAAATAAATGTTTTTTCTTAAAAATACTGTTGATGGTGTATTTTATGAATCCTCATAATATCAAGTTTACATTTAGATCCTTTTAATAACGGATGTTGAACACGGTAAGGTTTTTAAAATATAAATATAGAACTGCTAATAAATTACTTTTGGTAAATAATTAGATCAATGCAATTGTGGGACACTCGAGAATATTACAAGCTAGGAGCAATGCTACATCAGGAGACTGTTGCGTCATTCAAAATTCGTCATTATGGATGGTCGACTGAATGTCACGTCTAAAGTAATATATAGTAGAAAAAAACTCATGTAAAAAAATATAGACTTGCATGATAAGCTGATAGCTGGCTCAAAAATAAAATATAGCTTAAATTGGAATAACTGCGGATGAGCCTTTTAGGATTTACGTTTTTTTTTTTACTTAATATTATTGGCAACCCTGATGGTAAGTTTTACTTTTTATCTTGTTTTCGTACTTTAATATGTACGTGATTATTCAATGATTGTTTATTAAATTCTGTGAAATAATTATAATTAACAATAAATTAATCATTAATTACAATAAATTAGTATAAGAAAGAGAAACTATAGTAAAGGTAAACCACATGTTTTTATTAAGAGTTTAAAGAACAAACAAACGACAATGTATTGCCTTAAATATACCTTAAAATTATGATTGCTTTTATTATATTCAAATTGTTTAGGTTTAAGTTGGTTATTAACTAATTACAATTAATATTTGAAAGGGAAAAAACAAATATAACTCGCAAAAATTATAAGTTAATAGGATACGAAAAAAAGTTTAATTAGCCGATAGTTAGAATTAATTTAATCAAACCTAGTATTTAAAGATTCGCACTTCAACCTCTATTGAAAGTGACAAAACGTATTTTTTACACAAATTATTAACATTTTATACTAAAATGTACAAAAATGCAATAAAAAAAAAATTTAAGACCCTAAATAGTTTGTTTACATTTACTTGGGTAAAACAAAAAAGGCTATAGGAAAATTTGAGGCAACTCCCTGGTGGACAAAATCTGAACTACATGCCAGGTCTCACAATTTGTCCACCAGGGTGTTGTCTCAAATTTTCCTATGGATGCAGCTATCTTGTTTTTACCCAGAAAATGTGAACGAACTATTTACGGTACTTGACATTACTGTTTTTCGCGTGTCTCTTTTTAGAATAAAATGTGATTCTTTAGATACTAGGTTATTTTTAATGACTTAAAACTATTTTATTTTTAAGAAGAAATAAAACTAAACAAGTTTTCGTCTCTCCACTCATTATAATTACTAATAACAAAGCCGACTTTCAACCGTTAACGGTCATCATCAGTGCCTACATAACAAACAAAATAAATGAACAAGATAAAATACATGAAGAGTTAAAAAATAAAACAAAAAATTACAAAACATTAAACATATCAAAAACTTAAAAACAAAACATACCGGTGATTATTAAAAAAAGTAGATCAGTTGTCTACCAGTGAGTCTAATGGTACAAACTTGACTGAAGGACGGGGCGCCTTGACTATAGCTTGTACACACACAGAGTTGCCCCCACCTTCGCTTCTAGCGTTAAGGCACTTATCCGCGTCTTCGTTTAAAAAACGCTGGATTTCAAGCCTCTCTAAAAAATTTAGTCCGCTACCTTTAGACATTTGATGTAGAAAAGCAACCTGGTGATGTTGATTATGGCCCTCCGTAATCGTGTGTTGGTAAAACTTGCTGTCCTTGCGCACAAGATGCTCTGCCAATCTGGTAGAAAAACTGCGCCCAGTTTGGCCTAAATAGGCGCTTTCACACTCACCACACTTTAATAAGTATACACCATTTCGGTCTCCCACCTCTACTTCATCTTTATATCGGGACAAGGTGTGGCGTAGTGCACCACAACTGCTATAAGCAACGTTGTGTCCATTAGCTTTGATGACTTTAGCAATTTTTTCAGAGACCGATCCTATGTACGGTATAGAACGCCAAGATTTAGGTGAATGTGGTGGCATTTCAGAAACATCAGACTCGTTTATTCTGTCTAGAAGAGCCTTACTTTTCTTCTTGTCCACCATACGTTTAACCATATCACTCGAGTACCCGTTCTCAACCGCTATAGAATGTATTATGCTAAGTTCTTTATCATATTCAGGAGGTGAGAGAGGAATATTTTGAAGTCTGTTAATCAAAGAGTGGAACGCAGCTAACCAGAATACGGAAGTAACCAGAATACGTAAGTTACTTCCAGAATCTGGAAGTAACCAGATTACGGAAGTTAATGATGTCATTGAATCCACCCCTCCTCTACCTACCTCTAGCTCTATTAGTACGGAACTGACTGATGTCATCAAAACTCCTAAAGCTGATCCACCATCACATGATGCAATTAAAATTACCACCATAGAACAATCTAATATGCATACATTCCACCCTCGCACCGCATTATTTACCAAAAAAACTGTTTCCTTTACTGTTAACGAGCTAAATATATTAAATAAAGGCCTGCAGTATTCACCGTATATTAATTATAATTACAAAAATGTTTGTAATTTAGCTGCTTCTGTTGAGAGCTTAAATATACTACCTCAAGCTAAAACCGAGTGTACTACAATAATATCTAAATATGTTAAGTATTCAACGAAAAAGCATGTAGATGTTAATATTATTAGAGATCTGAATAGTCTAAAACGTAAAGTTTATGACAATGACTTAATAGTCATAAAAGCAGATAAAGGAAAGTGTTGCGTTGTTTTACATAGAATAGATTATATTAAGAAGGTTAAAGACTTTATAAAATGTCATAATTTTAACAAATTGAAGGAGGATCCTACGTCTAATTTTCAAATTAAAGTTAGAGAGGGTATTCGAGACACTAAGTATTTATTTAAAAATGAGTGGCAGAAAAGTAGTTGTATTAATATGAATCCCCGTGCTCCTAGACTATATGGTGCTCCTAAAATTCATAAGGAAGGTGTTCCTATTAGACCAGTGAACCCATGTTGTGCGTCACCCACTGAAAAATTGTCTAAGTTTCTCATAAAAGAGATAAGTAGTTTAACTAATTTTAAAGCCAGGGATGCAATACTTAATACAGCTGCTTTCGTCGATAAGTATCGTGAGTTTAAAGTGCCAGACTCTGCCATCTTGGTATCTTTTGATATTAAAGACCTTTTTACGAGCATTCCGTCTTCAATTTGTATTGTTTTATTAAATAAAGTTTTAGATAGAGCCTCTGTCGATGTACAAATAAAGCACGAAATTTTAGCACTTGTTGAGCTATGCCTTCAGCAAAATTATTTTATATTTGACAATGAATTTTACGAATGTAAAGAGGGTTTAGCTATGGGGTCCCCGTTATCAGGGTTATGTGCTGAAATTTTCTTGCATTATTTTTACATTGAATTTATATTAGACTACAAAATATAAGTAATAAATTTAAAAAAATTATAAGTCTTGGAGTAGGTATGTCGACGACATTTTTTGCGTATGGGTGGGGGGTGAAGTTTTACTCCTCGAGTTTATAGGTTATCTTAACAGTTGTTATAAGGGTATTAGTTTTACATATGAAAAAGAAGTTGAAGGTATACTTAATTATTTAGATCTTACGATTACGCGCAGTAATAGCAATCTTCACTTCAGCATTTACCGTAAACCTACTACTACTGATAATATAATTCCTGCGGACTCTATGCACCCCTGGACCCACAAGTTAGCTGCGTTCCACTCTTTGATTAACAGACTTCAAAATATTCCTCTCTCACCTCCTGAATATGATAAAGAACTTAGCATAATACATTCTATAGCGGTTGAGAACGGGTACTCGAGTGATATGGTTAAACGTATGGTGGACAAGAAGAAAAGTAAGGCTGTTCTAGACAGAATAAACGAGTCTGATGTTTCTGAAATGCCACCACATTCACCTAAATCTTGGCGTTCTATACCGTACATAGGATCGGTCTCTGAAAAAATTGCTAAAGTCATCAAAGCTAATGGACACAACGTTGCTTATAGCAGTTGTGGTGCACTACGCCACACCTTGTCCCGATATAAAGATGAAGTAGAGGTGGGAGACCGAAATGGTGTATACTTATTAAAGTGTGGTGAGTGTGAAAGCGCCTATTTAGGCCAAACTGGGCGCAGTTTTTCTACCAGATTGGCAGAGCATCTTGTGCGCAAGGACACCAAGTTTTACCAACACACGATTACGGAGGGCCATAATCAACATCACCAGGTTGCTTTTCTACATCAAATGTCTAAAGGTAGCGGACTAAATTTTTAGAGAGGCTTGAAATCCAGCGTTTTTTAAACGAAGACGCGGATAAGTGCCTTAACGCTAGAAGCGAAGGTGGGGGCAACTCTGTGTGTGTACAAGCTATAGTCAAGGCGCCCCGTCCTTCAGTCAAGTTTGTACCATTAGACTCACTGGTAGACAACTGATCTACTTTTTTTAATAATCACCGGTATGTTTTGTTTTTAAGTTTTTGATATGTTTAATGTTTTGTAATTTTTTGTTTTATTTTTTAACTCTTCATGTATTTTATCTTGTTCATTTATTTTGTTTGTTATGTAGGCACTGATGATGACCGTTAACGGTTGAAAGTCGGCTTTGTTATTAGTAATTATAATGAGTGGAGAGACGAAAACTTGTTTAGTTTTATTTCTTCTTGTCATAGCACTCCACAGCTCAATCTATCATTTTATTTTTATTTTTTGTGTGTACTACTAAACTTTTTATAACTTTTCAAGTGATATGAGTTTTTCCCTTTATTCAAACCCTTTAAAAAGTTTTGAATATAGTCATAGCTTGAAGTGTAATTTTAAGCTGTATTAAGGCAAGGTCTGTATAATTTTCGAAATCTTAAAAACATGTGATTTACTTTGGCTACAGTTTCTTTTTTTCTTTAATTAATAAACTAGTATTTCTCAAAATTAATATAAACATTTTAAATTAGCACGCACATATTAAAGTTCGAACACACGATAAAAGTACAACTAACCTTCAATTATCAGTGTTGCCAATCAAATTAAGCACAGAAAAAGTAAATCTTAGAGGGCTTTTATACGGAGTTATTCCAATTTTAGCGATTTTATACTATAAAGCCAGCTATCAGCTAATCCTGCATGTCTGAATTATTTTACACACGTTAGTATAGGAGTTACCCTACTTGGTTTATATATTACTTAAGTCACGACCCACTATATTGCGTTTCGTCTAATTCATCGAGATGCTGACAGAGCCTGAACTCAGTCTGTTACTCAAAATTCCGACGGATAAAAAGCGAATATATTTACCTGATAATAGCAGTGCTCACTTTCTATACAAAAATATCATCATTTGATGATACCGAGTTTTTTAAAACATGAATAATTGACAACACACATACAAATAAATAAATAATACATAAATAATATAATATATATATATATATATATATATATATATATATATATATATATATATATATATATATATATATATCTTAATCTTAAATACCTATTTATTCATTTATTAAGTATGGTTTTTTGGTATTTTTAAAAATTTAAATGGTTAAAAATACCAACAGATAAATGAAAATAAATAATATTTGTTAAGTTGATAATTTACTTAATATATATATATATATATATATATATATATTATATATATATATATATATATATATATATATATATATAATATATATATATATATATTCAGTAAATTGTCAACTTAACAAATATTTTATTTTTTTTATTTATCTGTTGGTATTTTCAATCATTTGAATTTTTTAAAATACCAAAAACCATACTTAATAAAT
Source organism: Microvelia longipes (assembly GCA_018340805.1). NCBI lineage: Eukaryota > Metazoa > Arthropoda > Insecta > Hemiptera > Veliidae > Microvelia > Microvelia longipes. Next base: position 40,947,463 of record JACMZG010001863.1, on the reverse strand, counting down.
GAAAATAAAAAGAGAGTAAGTAGGTATTTAAGATTATTTTTATACTTTGAAAAATGGAACAAGTAAAAAAGATAAAAATGTAGGTAAAGCTTGTCTTTGAAGGTTTTATGATTTGGCTCTCCCTCCTGATCTAGAGAACGAAGTCAAATCTGTCACCCCAGGCCTCTCGGCTGATTCAAAGGAATCCCTGTTTTTCTATTTGCTAAATCTGATTCGGATTTTCTCTCATTTTTATATAAAAGAATATCGGAGAGATATCTAAGCCAAAATCATTTTCACTCGACTCGGAGAATTCAATAGAGTATAAAAAAGAACTTATACTGCTGAAAAATTGAAAACAAAATACATTCTTTTTATGTTGTGTATTGATTTGTTTTAATGTTAATCTCTCCTTCGTTATTATGTGGATTATGGATGTTGGTGCTGAATTTATCTTGAAACGCTTCTTGTATAGATTTCAAATTAATTGAACTGCGCAAGATTTGTCAAACCTACGCTTAGTTTTAACGAGCAATTAATTCTAAATTACAATAATATTAATCGTCAATTCAAAAAGATTATTATGTTATGGTATATGGTGATAGAAAAATTAAATTCGCCATGTCAAAGTTGCATTGAGCTCATAAGAGATTAAAATAAAAAAAATAAGGGACATTGCAATGAAGGAAGAAAGATGAATTTACAGCTGAAGTTAAGGTTTTTTTGTTAAGAAAACTTAAAAAAACTCCCTCGGCTTTCCTTGCAAAGCCGAGGGAGGAAACTTTGTTAGCTCCCGAGGTCTTCAATATTTTTCTTTCATTGTTCCTCAAGGCCTACAAGAATTGCTGAGGGATATTAAAAACACTTTGGCTTCCGAGGCCCTGCCGAGGGTGATACGCGAGATAACCAGATATTTCAAAAAATAAGATGTAATATTCAATGGAAGCTGTGTTTTTGTGGAAAAGAGGTATTAAAAATGTTTTAGTCTAAAGTGAGTTTCAGTGTATTGTATACCCTTTAACTTTTTTTTTTTTTAATTTATTTTTTTTTAGTTACACTGCATTCTATCTCATCATAGATGCTATAAGTAACAGAGATGATAGGGTTGTTGTGGCTTGTTTGTCTTGACGGAGAGGCTACCCATTGGTAGAACTCCTTGGCGGGATTGGTTTTTTTTTTTTCTTCCCTTTACCAGGTGCCCACTGTCTGTTGACAGAGGGCATTTCTATATTTTATTGCGCGCCAAGGAGGTCTTTATCCCTTTAACTGATTTTTAATTTTTTTAAGGTCCAAAACAGATAAAAATAGCCAAAATTATTGTGACCTTAAAAATTATAAAAAAAATAGTTAATGATAATAGTATTTAATGTATTTTATATATTTTATATATTTCTTGCATAGTAAGTTTTCTATTCAGTCTCGTTAACTTGAGCTGTAAATGCGATTTCCCTCTCTTGAAAGGGAAGTAGGAGGATATCACATTGGCAGACAAAACATATAAATTGGTTAAATGGAGAATAAAAGCAGGGATGGTGCGATAGTTTTGTCTGTTCTACCTTCTCCGTATCTGTAGCCAAAAACTGCAATTATTAAACTCTGAGAATAATTATTAATAAAACAAAATTAGGTTTATATCTGAAGGAACTAGATGTTAGTCTTAATACAGCGTATCTCTTCTATTAGACACAAATTGGTCTCCAACTGTTACCTATCCAGGCATTGACCTCGCCCAATGCTGTTTGATCCAATCAGAGCCGTATATATAATTGACCAAGTTTCAACTCAATTGAATTATTTTCGATTTTTACAATATTTTAAAAACGAATTCGTCATTATATAAAAATTGAAGTTATGCTGATAATGAAATGAACCTTGGCACTTATGTTGGTCTTATATATGACTGACTATATCGTGCTCAAAAATCTCACATTGATTTGAGATTTACAGTGTTATATGAATTATCAAAAATTTCACTGAGTTTATTATTGCCAGTTAATGACGTTGTAAAAAAATATTTTCCGGATAGCACAAATTAAGGAGTTAAAATTTTATTTTAGTTCTAAATTTGAACTGTTTTGCATAAATACTTTGATAGCTATGATAATAACATATACAAATACATACAATCAGACAAAGTTGTGATAACTTAGAACTGAAACGGATTAACTTAAAACTACGGTTTTAAATATTTTGCATCAATACTTTTTCTATATGCACACAGTATAAAAGAGGGAATAAAAAAATTATTTTAGTTTCTCCATAGAGATATATACTAGAGGGAGCATAGCCTATCTAAATACATTGAGAGGCCTGAAACATCTTTTTGAGGCTCTCAGGGGCTCTGTGCTACCTAATTGAAACATCCTTCAAGAGTGAGTTAAGGTTATAATTAATTAATTGATTTTGGCTTTCCGCACATAGTTCGTGTTTTGATTTGTATTTAACATTCTCCTATATAAGTTATTGTAATTTTGTACTGATTATTTGTTTGTGCATATTATCGAAGGTGGTCAGGTTACTTTTTCGATGGTTCACAATTTAACCTATGCAGAGCCCCTCTAGTAATAATATCTCTATGAGTTTCTCTGCTTTAAACACGTTTGTGTTCTAGAAGAGTGAAGGATTATATTGTAACATTTATCATTAAAATTATAGGGATGATAAGAACTGCTTGTTTTCTCAATCAGTTCTCTATATTATCACACAATACTATCATTACGCTGTCACCCGTAAAATAACAAGAGGAAATGCTCTCTAAGGCAATGCTGACAGACAAAAATTGAAGCAATGAGCAAAGTAGGTAAGTCACCTTACATTGCCACCATATAAGGTACAATGTATCATACATTTTAAAATGTATATTTCACATAAAACTAATATTGATAAACATAAAAATAATTATTTCTAATATTTAACTGAAGTTAAAAATTAACTCTTTTCTAATATTTATTTTAAAATTATTTCTCTATTCATGAGTGCTTTCCTATTCGCTAAGGGAAACACCCATGCCCAGCTCCCTCAGGTCTTTGTATGATCATTTTTATTTCTTTTAAACATTTTTTTACTCTTTATATTACATGTTATAAAACCGTATAACCTTTTTCAGTTAAACAGTAGATCAAAAGGGAAAAAAGAAAAGTAGCTTCCATTTATATAATAACCTAAAGATATAAATAATATCAGAATAAACAGTGTTAAAGGTATACTTAAACCTGCATAATATCGCTGTGCTGGTTTAGTATAACCAATTTAATATTATAAATTCTTACTTCATTTTTCACTTTTTCTTTTATCTTACACTTTTTATACCTTTTGGTTTAAAAAAGTAAATATATTTTCATTCTTTATTATTTCTATTACAGTTTTTTTACTTTACACAAAAGATAAAAAGATGCTTGTTTTATTCTTCTTACATTTATTTTTAATCTCAAAAGTGCGATTTTAAAATATTGATCAGAGTGTAATCACTGAGTTTGTTTCAAAGCCGCGACACTGCATTAGCTCTGTACTTGCAACAATTATTTCTTGTAGTATTACTTAATGAAGAAAGAAACCATAAAAAATTGAGATTTTATCTTTAATACCAATTTATTTTAATTTCTGTTTATGTACCGTTATTTTAATTTGTTTATGTACCGTTATTTTAATTTGTTTATGTACCGTTATTTCTACCTTATTTATACAGTAAGCACATAAGAAACGTAAAGTGTTTGCACAAAAGTTACAAAGTAAGGATTTCAAATGATTTATCCGTTCCAGGTGTTTTTGAGACTCGTTTGTTATCAACGTAGCTCCCAGTGTATTTATGCTTTAGAGTTGAAACTTAGCCCTACATTTTTAATTCTAGGTGGGCTTTTCGGAAAATATTTTTGAGAAATGAAATAAAACAGTCTCTCCACAAATTATATATATATATATATATTAGGCATAGCCGGCTTTCGGTCATAACTGATCATCATCAGTGCTCGAAGGAGCGAAGTAAAGTCAGGACAGCGGATCACAACTCTGGCTCCTAGAGGTGGATTAGACATATGGCTCCCAGAGGTGGACTAGACAAATGGCTACCGGAGGTGGACTAGACTGGCTAGGCTAGACATGGCTCCCGGAGGTGACTAGACAATGGCAGGTGGACTAGACAAATGGGAGTGGACAATGGCTCCAGACAAATGGATCCAGAGGTGGGCTAGACAAATGGCTCCCAGAGGTGGACTAGACAAATTGCTCAAAGTGAGTCAAAATCGGATATGCGTAACTAAAGATGACATTTGTTAATTGGCCAAAAAAATTCAATAAAAGTTTATATTTTTTCAATAAAATTCGCTGACCCTGCATAAATGAATAATTTTTTTGGTGTTTTTGAAAAAGAAACTTTAGTTGTAGTTATCTAATTTTGATGATTGTACACTCGCTTAGTTGGACATTTTATCATCTTTAAAAAATGTTCTATTTACGTTTTCACAATTTGTAATCTGAAATTTGTGTGATTATAAAGGGCTCCACTCTAGATGGCAGACTATGTTTTTATTCATAATTTAAGGTATATTTTTTGAAAAATTTGGTTCAATGTAGTACAAAATGAGTTACATTTTTTCAGGTCCTGCTCTTAGACTATCTAGTTTGTACATAGAAATAAGCTATTACAGTGGAAATTGGTAGGAGTTTACCAGTTTCAATAACAAACAGATTTCCAAGTCTTAATATTTTTTTCTAGCTACTGGAAACCGTCGGTTTCCATCGGGTCACTTCATACAAGCAGCACGAAGGCATACTAGCCAAGCCAACTGCTGAACACCGAATCTAACTTATCAACCACCGACCGTATACTCTTCGTATTGATTCAATACTTTAGTAAACTTCTTTATTTAAATGGAGAGTAAAGCAAATCTTAACCAACCCCAAGCACAACCATGCGAGTCGTGTTCCGAGTGTAAAAAAACTTGTCATCTAATCTCATAGACGTATAAAATAAAAAATCATAAAATGTACACTACCATCCAATGCTTATTTTTAATAATCAACATAAAATATGGCTCCGGTTTACACAAAATAAATATTGTATACTTTTGCCAATAAAGAACTTGTTTAAAAATCAACATTTTAAGAATTTACGTACGCAGTGCTAAGTAAATCTGTGTATTGTTGTTCACATTACTACATGGGAGATATCTATACAAATGGTTATAGCCTTATTGGACCTTTAACATTTTCCATTCAATTCATTTAATTTATTTTTGAAATAAAATCAATAAGGATGAAGTTTAATTTAATGGAACTGATCCTTTTCAACAACTTTCTTATTTTTCTTCTTCAAAAATAACAAGAAAGGACACCCTAAAAAAGAATGAAAACAAACTTTTTTAAGAATAAAGGAAAAGAAAACTTGCTCAAAGTAATTTCACGATTAACTACACTGATGGTAGGACTCTTCAAAAACCTATAAAATATATATAAGAGAAAAACTTCTTATAAAGGAATAAAAAACTATAGTGCAGAAAAAATAAAAATGTCCAGTTTTTCTGAAAATACAGGATATTTTCCTTCTTGGGTTCTTCTTTGAGTATATTGTTATTTAGAGTTTTTATAGTTGGATGGAAGGAGGTAGAAGGCGATACCCATTATGGAATAAGGAATTGCCTATCAATAGTTTCGGTAGATCCTGCCTTAAAGAACCCCCATAAAAAAGTATCCTGGAAAATAATATGAAGAAAGAAGAAAATTTTCTTCTTTGCATCCGTTGGGAGGATGTTATAAAAATATCATGCTTGATAACGATTTAGTTTCGAAAAATATTTCACTCTAAGCTCTTTTACTTTAGGACATCAAGTTATAACCAAAGAGGAAAATAGTTCTGAATGCAGTTTCGAGTTTTTCTTTAAGTAATCCTAAGAGATATTTTTTAACGCAATAAAATTTTGCTAGAGACTCCGAGCAAATGTAACAAGCGAATTACTAAGCTTTATCTAGGAACTGTTGAATTATTCGAAAATGTTCATTATTGATGGCTCGACATAGTGTAATGTATGTTTCGTTACGCCAGAGTGCTGACAGAGCCTAAACACAACCTATTCTTCACTCAAGAAAATAAAGCAAATCTATTTACAAGATAGAAGTGCTCTTTTACTAACATCATATTTGGCATAGAAAACATATTTCATTTGATACTACCGTGTTTTGCACACGATATATATATATATATAATATATATATATATATATATATATATATATATATATATATATATATATATATTTATTTACATGTTTTGTAAATCTCGGTATTGCATTAGCAAATAATGTAACAATTTTTTGACGTGGGTCATTTCACTAATTTGAAATAGGGTCATTAAAAAAATGGTTGGGGCCACTGCAATAGACGCTTTATTATTATTTATTCCATTATCTATTACTTATCCATCACTTACTCCAACTTATTACGATCCTCTTAGTTTTAATGAAGGACACTCTGTCTACACGACGATATAAAACTTGTGTCTGTGGGTGTGTATGAACTACAGATTAACAGTTAATTCAATTTTCATGAAACTCGACTCAAAAATCTTGTCGAATAAGAGAAAGAAATTTTTTTTAGACTGTTCTTTCGGTTGTAATCCATTAGGTACTGAAATATATTTCTGAATAAGATGGAGATAAAACGGAGCTTCAAGACTCAATGAGATGGAGAGATGAATAAGATGGAGATTGACATATATGGTTTAATACTTAAAGCCTAATGAATACCTGCTTTTTTAATAGTTTTCCCAGGTTTCTGGATAAATACTCTATAATCCACTAAACCTCTTTAAATTGTGAAAAATAAATGTTTAAGGATAATACTTCAATAAATAACAAGCAATGTAGTCTTATCGATATAATTTGAAATACAGCTTTATAATTAGAAATACATTTGATTCAATTTTTTTTTCATCTTTTAAGGAAAGCATTATACTTTGACATAATAACTAATTGGTTTAGTGTCCAGTTAGTATGTCATTAACAATGTATTGATAATATATCACAAATTTTGAGGAAATGTTAGCCCAGTCACGCTGCAATCCTACTTCTACGAGAGGTATTGTTTTAACTAAATGTCAGTATATAGGAACTGAGTTGTAAGCTTGTTTGCCGGTGTTTGCATGTGACGGCAGTTTGTCAAACCGAGGCCTCGTCTGAGAGAGAGAGAAATCCAGCCTTATCAAGCCCCAGTCCGCATCGAACCCTCCCATATCATATCAGAAATGATTAATAGTATCGGTGGAATGGTTGAGAAGTTTAACATAAAAGCCACCCAACACCAAAACTCTTGCATTGTTCTACCTCAACTCTACCTGATAACGCAACGTTTTGAACTCTTAACTACGTTTACAAACTTTGTAGATCTTTCCCTTTTCCTTATAAACGCTAATTATTTTAAGGAAAACCTATCAGAAGATATTTTGAATTAATCTTAGAACTTTATTTACACACACGTGTATTCTTCACGCTTAGTTTGCGATCTACTAAAGGAAATAAATAAATATTTTGCTATCATTTATTTCGTGGGGAATATTTTTTCTTTGATTAATTAATTTATGGTAAATAAGCAAAAATTTTAAAATATGCAAGGTAAAAGATAATTTTGAGTATGATACCGTTTTTGCTGTTTTTGGGTTCGGGTTGAATGAAACACTCCAGAGTTAAGTCCAAAACATTTACTAAATCCATAAGTATATTTCCAAAGCCCAGAGTCCCTAGGTTCAACTATTAGTAATACCAATAGTTCTTTACTGATCCTCGCCTGCTATAGTAGTTATATACACAAGAAGTATTGCGTTCACCCTAAAATCCTTAACCTAGTTTAATTATTTTTAACTTACGACTTTTATAAAGTTGTAAGTGATTTTAATGATGCTGTTTATCTATGTCACGCATGACTTTTTTTTACTACTGTGTTTGTACTAGAGAGTTGAAACTTGCATAAAAATCATACTTAAGGTCTAGGTGTGCTGTCTGGAAGATATTTTTTTATACCATAATAAACAATTTTGCTGGATCAGAAAAAAATTAAAAATTCTGTAAAATCAAAAATTTGACGTTTATAAGTGGTTTATAATGGTCAATCGATCTAAAAATTTAATTTTAATATTGGTTGCCATTTTAAAAATGTTTCAAAAATAAATGTTTTAATATTAACTTCTTTAACGTACGCCAGATGCACAAAACACAAACAAAGAGAAACCAAAATTCGTAAACTTTTTAATTTATAAGTTATTATTAATTTAAGTTATGTTTAATTTATTAGTGATGTTATTGATGAAAATATATATCTTTGTAAAATTAAAAAAACAAAGTATCCTTTATTTTCATTATGTAACGAGGTGGAAGATTTGGAACACCTGGTCATAATTTGCAGTAAATACTAAATAAAAAGATGCATTCTGTTTAAAAAACATAATTCTAAAAGTACACTATATCCCTTCAATTATCTATTGAATGCACAAATTCACAAAATTACCTTTTTATGACATTAAATCGTTTAAATTAGTTGTAACTGGTATTTAAATTAACTGATAACATGGCGATTTTTATCATAATGGTTTTAATTTATTAATTGCTAACTAATTTTATTTACTCGCTAAAATAATTAATAACTTGCGAATATTTCTATATTCTAATAGCAAAACTCATTAATAATTAAGATATTTTTAAAAATACTAATGTATTTGATTTTTTGAGGTCCTTTCTATGAAGGGAATAATATAACCCTAACAAAAGTAATGCTATCTTCTCTTTAGAAGATCCGATAACAAAATAAATTGATAAAATAAAATGAAAAGTAGACTTATCATAATGAAATGAAAAGAAAAGGAATAAGAATCAAATAACAACCAAGAGTATTCTAGCGGTGATATTTAAAACAACTAGTTTTGGTTTTTATCCGCTAGGATGCACTAGAGGTATTTTTCTAAAAGGTAATGATTTTAGAATGACTTTAGAATGTCTTTGATTTCTTAAGGTGTTTTTTATGAAAGTAGTTATTAAATATATAAATCGGGTACGGGGTACCTTGGAAATTTTCCTCATCACAACGGATTCGCTACGCTTATCCTCCCTACTTCGGACTCGCTTCGCGCGTCCTCAGATAATAAATTCATCCGTTCCCAAAGATCACCCATCCAGGCGCTGAACACGCTTGCTGCTGCTTCTAAACACGCTGATCAAAGAAAAATCATAGATGTATTGAAACAAAACTTGTGTAGTCATTAATTACGTAAAAATGTACAAGATTAGGTAGAATGAACTGAAAATGTTAGGATTTGATTATTCTTTCTTGATTTGTTCAATAACGTTTGTATGTATACCGAATTTCATGAGTCTATGATAGCAAATATTGCCATAGACTTATGATGAGCCAATCAGTGAGTGTCAAAACAACCTAACTTTAAGCCTTCATATCTCATAACCTTATAAGAATGCCAACAAGATGACATTTTAAAGGAAGATTCAGCTAGACAAGATATTTTATCTATGCAGGTTATAAATTTTTTCATGGTCTCAATAAAAGATACAAGGGGAGAAAATCGAGATCCTTCCTGTAAAAAACGGTACGCCAGACCTTTAGACTGACTTGGTGGGGGCACTGCTGTGCGTCCAGATTTATTAGTTCCTCTGATAATAAAAATTAAAGTCGAAGTTAAAAGAATTTGAAAGATACTTCGGCTCAACTTTTTTGATTCACTTCTTCGCTTCATCGTCGGATCATTTTCACACACTAGAGTGATGAACAAAAGAAAACTTGGTCAAACCCCAAGTGTATTTGGTGTCGAAGTAGACTGACTATTGGAACTTGATTGTTCCTTTTTATTACAAGTAAGCAATCAATTTTTATCAAGTAATCGTCAAGAGTAAAAATTACACGAGATAAGTCTAACTGTGTGTGGTGAGGAAGAAAAAATTATGATGAATTATTGCATTTAATAAATTAGTTAAAATCAGTCTGTCAAGCGTTCTCGACACAAAGCTATCTCCGATAAATTTTTTGTCGTTTCGACAAAAAGCTTTAGGCCTCAAATATCTTCCGTTATTATATTTGTGTCCCTACAGATTTGATAGTGATCAAATGTTTTCAAACACATTGACATCAATCACAGCTTTTTGTAAGGCGTTTTTAGGTTCATTTAACTTAATGAAACTGTTAAAATTACGATCCAACCTACTTTTAAAAACTTCCTCATATTTAAAGTACCCAAAAAGACTAATACATAGAGGAAGGACTTACGCAAAATAACACAGTGATAAGAGGTCTGGAAGAGTAACTGTTTCCATTAGGTGCCATAAGTGTACTTAGTCCTACTAGAGCAACCATAGAGGGAAATTAGAGACTTCCCACCCTTCTATAACTTCTATCGATGCAAATTTTGATAATGCACCCTACAAACGACGGATATTTTTCAGTTAAACTATATCGCATCACTTTATATAATACAGATAATTAAAGAATATAAGCGTTAAATAATAATTACATCATACTTTAAATTCATTTTACTTTATGTAAGAAAAATAGTCGAAAAATGATGTAATATTTCTGTGAAATCGCAATGAGGAAGATGCATGTTTGCTGAATATATTTTTATTTAAAAGTATACTACATTTAATGAATAATTGCACATGCAAAATTTATTAAGAGTGTTCCAATTATTTTTTAAAATTTACTGTTTTTGTTGTGCCATGTTGTTCGTTGCGAGGCCGTATCGCACCACAGCGGATTTATTTAGAAACTTTTCGTAGTTATCATTAGTTGCTTAACGTACCTTTTATTTTCAGACTCCTCGCAGCTTTATTCTATTTCAAAACCGCTTCACAATTTTTTTAGTCAACTCAAGTTCTGACGGAAAATCTCTTTCATCACATGTGATAACAATAATTTATTTATCGATTATTTCAACTTTTTAATTTTAATATTTTAACAATATTATAATAATAATTATATTTACGCTATTTTAAATAATTAAAACGAATTATTAGTGGTAATTTTGTGTTTTAAAATGTTTTGTGAACATAATAAACTATCAATGATAAATTTTCAAGTGCTTGTTGTTCACCCTACTTTTCGTTTAGTTTATGAAATTATTACAATGAATTTGAGGAAATAATTACTCTTTAATTAATATGTACTAACTTTAATAAAAAAGGCTTTAATAGAGCTTTTGTTTTAGTAATTTCAACGCTGAATTCTGCTCAAAATCGGATTCACTCGTCCCAACTATAAGATGATAAAAGTACGTACTTAATTTGTACAAAAATAATGTAAAACTAGCAATTATTCACGTGATTTTTTACAAAAGATCACGTGAAAGAACACTCACTTAAAGAGAGTTTAAGCATTGCAGGCTTAAAAATAACTTGCAATACAATGAAAACTGGTGTAACTAAAAAAGGGTAAAAACTTAAAAAACTTTTAACATTGACTTTGAGATTTGAAATGAACCAATCAACTCAACAACCCAAGTGACGTAATAGCTTTTTGCCGCAAATCTTACTTTTATAAATATTAAATTTTTTTAATTGTTTATAAAAATTTGTACAATTAATATTTTCATTTTTTTTCTTTGAAATACATTTTTTCTTACCTTGATTAACCTAACAAAACAAAAAAGAATAGGTTAAAATTTATGCATCTTCCTCATTATATGAATAATCAAAATATGACGTCATCAGTGTACAGTTATAGTAGCTACCAAGCAACCTAGGGAATAAAACGTTTAAGTAAAACTAAAATATAACTACTGTAACTCGCTTTGCTCGCCACCGATTTCATTAAAATCTTTTTAATATTTACGGCAGTTACTTTAATATGTGCAAACAAACAAACGTTTTTAAATATCGAGTTACTTAGCCATTTAATGAAGAACTCACTAACGTTCGTTCATTAAACATTTAGTAGTGTAATGAAGAGTTTGGTAGAAGATACAGTAAGAGAATTCTATCGGATTATCGGGGAAACCTTAACTTACAATTTACTCCGCAAGAATGCGCAAGGGGTCTTAGATACGTTCACATAATCTACTAACAGTAGATTGATTACATCTAAGTAACATAGAGATATATACTAGAGGGGGCATAGCATATCTTAATACATTGAGAGGCTGAAACATCTTTTAGGGCTCTCAAGGGCTCTGTGTAACCTCATTGAAAGGTTATAATTAATCAATTGTTTTCGGCTTCCCGCACATTCCTTGTATTTTTATTTGTATTATTAACACTCTACTGTATAAGTTACTGAAAGTTAGTACTGATTATTTGCTTGTATTTATTAGCGAGGTGGTCAGGTTACTTTTTCGATGTTTCAAAATTTAACCTATAGGGCCTCTCTAGTAATATATCTCTTTGCTAAGTAACATAATATTAAACTGTCTAGTCCTGTATTTACTCTTTGCTTCGGAAGAAAACGTTTATTTTCACAATGAGTATGAGCGCTTGTTTCTGTTGAAAATTGCAATAGCAAAATAGCTCTACAATAGGAAAATTTGAATAGTTTATCATGCTGCAAAATGCAGCAAGATGGAATTTTGCAAACGAGTTTAATAACTTACCTCCCAAGCCGAAAATAATAGCAGGCTATTTGTGATTCAAAGTCCGCAGCAGCGCCACCGTCGCTGATAAGAAATTGATAGCAAAAGGGGGATCGTTTTTAAATTCCTTATGAGGCTTTTTTAGTTTTTCTTATTTGTCACGATTATTTCTTTAAATTTTTAAACACACATTAACACAAAAAACATACAGACAGACAGACAACTTTGCAAAAACCACTTAGAAGGCCTTAAAAACGCCTGATTCCATTTTCGCTATGGAACGCATTGTAACGCGTAATTCCGTTTTCATCCCGGTTTCGGATTTTTTTGCAAACTCAATTCTTTTCCTATATACCTACGGTATAAACAAGGAAAAGTAAAAAATGAAAGTACAATAATATTGCCAAGAATAATATTTAATAAATGAAAAGAAATTTAGCATTTCAATAACATAAAACTAAAACATTTATGTGTTAATTAAGTGTTGGCCTTCTTACTAACATTTAGAACAAGAGGTTTATTTTTACTATAAAAAAGCATGTTTGATAATTCACATACTTACAAACAACCTCATAAGCTAATTCACATACTTACAAACAACCTCATAAACTAATTCACATACTTACAAACAAACTCATAAGCTAATTCACATACTAACAAACAACCTCATAAGATAATTCACATACATACAAACAAGCTCATAAGCACCAATGGTTGTTCTATTAATTTTTAACTCATTTATTACAAATTAACAGTCAATAAGGAATTAAAAGAAGAATTTCAATCGGTTCCCATGCTAACCCTATGATAAAAAAATTGATCAATCTTTCTTTTCCCGCCATTGGTATTGCCAACTTGACAATTATATTTTTGAATCGCGAATAGATATTGCCTGCCAAGGCTCAATCCGAGGCAGGTAATTAACCCAATTTGCCAGACACGGATTTGCTTCGAGGGCTAATTCATTAAACTTTTAATGATTAAAAGCATTATATACGTAATTAATATTTTGTAAGTGTAACTAATTTAATAGCTTGCTGCTTGCACAAACATCAGACCCGTGAGCAAGCTTGTTAAAAAACCTCTTAATTAACCCTATAGTAATGATGTTTTATACCGAAAATAAAAAACATTCTGACACGAGTGTCGGTCGGCATTCTAAAGAGTTTACTTTAGACTTTTGCTAACAATTTCTTGGTTGATATATTTGTGACACAATATAATTGTGCGAGAGACACCTAGAAAATGTAACAAGCAAAATGCAGTGCTACATCTGGGAACTGTTCCATCATTTGACATTCGTCATAATTGAAGCTCGACAAATGTCATGTCCCACTCTGATTCATTACATCTAACTCATCAGGGCGCCGACAGAGCCTAAACTCACTTTGAGCTTCAATTACAATTACGAAGAATATAATGTAGCATTAACCTGAGACGAGCGGTGCTCTTCCGCCATCATGCTTGACAAGCAAAACATATATCAATTGATACTACCGAGTTTTGCAAAACATGAATAGTTTACTCAATAAAATTGTGCGAGACACCTTGGAAATGTAACAAGCAAATTGCAAAGTGTATTTTGTTATACCACATATTTTTTGGGTAAATAAACAATTTATTTATTTAACAAAATAGTTATTGGATTTATTTATTGGTTGTTATTGGTTATTTATTGGTATTATTTGGTTTATTTATTGGTACCTACTTGCTGGAAAGGCCAAATAATTAAGATATTAAAAGTCGAGCTAACAGATATCAAAAGAGTTAGTCCATTTTAATTTTCTTGAAAACTAATTTTTATATGTTAAAAAGACAGCTATTTTACAAAGGTTTCTGAATTATCAATAAAATTATAGTGATTAGATATATTTTAAATGTTGATCATTCCTTTTTTCGTGAATATGATGATAGGACAAGTGAAGAAATCAAAATCACATTGATTAGTTATGATGGATTGTTTATTGTTTAGTATTTGGCATAATTATTGAATCTGTATTAATCATTATTAATTAATCTATATTAGTATTTGGGATTAATTTGGAATAGTTGATTTAATCTGGTCTGATAGCATAAATAGGAGGAACGTAAAACTGAGAAACAAGTTGAGGTCAATCTAAGACATAACCAAGGAGTAACTATAACCTAAGAGTACGTATATATATATAATTTAATATATATATATACTCTGCGGCATCACTAAGAATTTTATGAATAGTTGTAAGGTAGCAAACATCTCCACGGCAAAACAGAGTAGCAAGATTTAATGTAGTGTAGAGGATGAGAAAATTGATATTTTCTACTGTTATTATAGTTTTATGGCTTGAGAAGTCTGGTAAGAGAAACAATCCAGTTATTGGACTCTGACGGGATTTGATAAATAAATAAATCAGTATATGGCAGATAGTATAATAATAGTTATATCGCAAGAAATAGATTAGATATAGATGGCATAATATTATAGAGTTAGATAAAAGTTAATTCTGATTAAATATATTTTGTTTCAAAGTAAAAGCATAATGATGCGTTCTATTCTCTGCCGGTGGTGGAAGCTGCTAAACCTTAAACAGAGAGAAATTAATTTATGGATGGTTAAGCTACAAAAGCTGGTCCCTGGCCACTGTCGTCTAAGGCGCCTGGTAGGATTATCTGGAAGGGTTTTAGATGAGAGGAGATGTACCAATGGATTAGTTTTGTATAAATAAATCCTTGGAGTATATAACTGAAAAAATTAGCATCATCTCAAGCATCCAGCTAGACTTGTGAGATTATATTTAACTTTTTTTACATCATCTGCAAAAATTAATTCATAGGCATAGCTTTGAAAACAGAAACTTGATCATTGATATATAAATTAAAAAGAAAAGGGCCCAAATGTGTCCCCTGGGGGACTCTTGACTTAGCTAAAAATGAGGAAGAAAAACTGCTTATAATTATTACACTAAGGACTCTACCAATGAGATAAATGCAAAATCAGTTTAAAATAGTCTATCTATGTCAAATACGAATCCGAGGAAAAGATCTGTGAAATCCCGTTCCCGATTTCTTATAAAACCATAGTAAATTGTTTTACTGAGTAACTAAGCGTGTTTGAAGTATATTTTTGAAAACGTATGATTGCATTAAATCTTTTGTCGGAACGTGATGTCTTTAGACACTTCTCAGAACAACCTGTACCGCGTTTAGTACCACGTATTAGAGTAATCCAGCCAAACATAAAACCAGTAAAACAGGTTCTTTGTTGATTAATTAATTAACGAAATGATGTTATAACGGATTTAATACAATTGTGTTATAACGACGTTACAATTTAATTACTCTTAAACGTATTAAAATAGGAATATTGGCCGCTTCGCGTTCGCGGCATCAGTCTCGTGCTTTTCAATATAAATAAAATAAATAAATAAAAATTGTGGCTAAAAGCCCGCTTAAAAGAAGTCCATTCTGCATTGGTTTTTGTTTTCTATTATTTTAAGTTCTCTAATGAATAATAATAATATATTTTTTGACATAGACGTACAGTCTTTACAAAGGTAAGTTCTCTAGTTACATGGCATTTTACCATGTATTTGGGAATCTACGACGGCGCCTCGTCTCGCATCTTGGCCTCTTCGAGGCTACGTTTTTTTGTCCTTTGGCTTGAAGCGACGAAATAAACGGATTTTAATTATGTGCCTATGCCAGTTATAATTCTTAAATTATAAATGTTTTTAAAATTATGTCCTCGAGACATAATTTTATGCTTTAAAAAATATGTTTTATATCGAAAATTGTACTCATTGAACTAATGACTAAATACTTAAAAACTTGTTTGTAACTTAAATTGTACTTATACATGAACCAGTGACTAAAAAACTGTTTCATAGTAGAAGTTCTTAATTCTAGCAAGCTTTAAACAATACAAAGGACTTAGTCAATTAAATCTGACTAACGTAACAGCTTCCAACTGCACTCATATAGAAATCTATTGATCGAAGTACTAGAATAGAAAAAGAATCTATTAGACGGAAGTTTCGTTAGAAAGATTAAATAATATGTAGAGGTATAAAATAAAAGAAAACCCAACTAATTTATATCCATCAGGGAACAGATATAAAAACTAATATCTAACGAGGTTAATAAGATTTAACTATTATTATGGCTATTTAGAGGAACGTAAGGTTATGTAATATGAGACGTT
>JACMZG010001863.1:40873257-40925757 GCA_018340805.1 Microvelia longipes | reverse complement strand
ACAGACAACCACTTACAATTTATCCCCTTATAAAAATTACGACTAGTAATTCTATTGCTTAACTACAATAGTTATTTAAATCTTACATTTTAAAATATAATAATTTACATTGAATATTCACATATATTTACATTAAAATAAGTAAGCTTTGAAGCTCTTTCACTTAATCTTTAACAACATCGAATTTAATCAAAATATGATATCAATGATTTGCTTTATTTGGTTTCCTTAATTTTGAATGTTAAAAGGCTTTTTTGAAGGATTTAGCAATTAGAGTCTGTACAGGCCTACACGAAAAAATAAACTTCTCTTCTTATAATTACTATTTTTATAAAACATTGTGGTATTAGAATATTTTTTATAAAATTATTCTTATATTATTTTTTTATAGAATATTTTTTATAAAATGATTCTTATATTATTTTTATAAAACATTGTGGTATAAGAATATTTTTTATAAAATTATTCTTATATTATTTTTATAAAACATTGCGGTATAACAATATTTTTTATAAGATTATTCTTATACTATTTGTATAAAATAGTTGTTTTATTACCAAAGTACCCAACTCCAAAGACAAAATGTTAAAATGGAGCTAAAATTGTACATCGGAAATAAATAAATCAGAAAATAAATAAGCTGTCAACATAAATTTGCTGTCTTTAGGTAATTTATTGGTCGTATATATAGTAAATATAGGTATTATTATTTTGCTTAATATAACTTTTGTCAGATTTTACCAATTTTTTAAAGAGCTCTTAACCAAAACATCTTAGATATTTTAATAATTTTGGGCTTATTTTAAGTAAGTGTATTAAAATATATACATATATATATATATATATATATATATATATATATATATATATATATATATATATATATATATATATAATATATGTTCTAATACAATATTATTACTTACAACTACAACTGCTTACTATTATTACTACTAGATAAAGTTTATCAGTATAATTTTATTTAAAAATAGCTCTTGTACTGGAACTTTGCTGAAGCTGCAATAAGCATTATTAAAGATCTCGTTTCAACAAATAACCAACACCTATTTGGCCTAAATATTTACCAATAATAATGATGTAGTCTGTTGTCAGGACTTAACTACCCATATGGTAGTTAAGTATTAAGGTATTCTTTAGAGTAAGTTGAATGAAAACACTTAGTCAAAATGACACTTAATTACTGCATTCATAAGAGTGCTGACATACTGATTATAAATAAAGAATACTTGTAAGTGATTTAATGTAAAGAATTAAAAAATAATTGGTAGTAATATACTGTAATGAATTATAAAATACTTGATAGTAATATACTGTAAAGAATTGAAAAATACTGTGTAGTAATACATTGTAAATAATTAAAAAATACTTGACTTTAAAATACTGGAAAGAATTAAAATAATAGTTGGTATATATATACTGTAAAGAATTAAAAAATACTTAGTATAGGTATATACTATAAAGACTTAAAAAATACTTGACAGTAATATTCTTTAAAAAAATTTAAAAAATACTTAGTAGTGTTATACTTAACACAATTAAAATATACTCTGTAGTAGTATAAATAAATATATAAATAAATATATAAATAAATAAGTGCTTTCTCTTAATTTTGTATGCTTAATGATATTTATAAAGACGCGTTTACGGAGGTTATTTACTCAACTTACCCTAAAGGATATCTCTTTCTCCACGATTAATTTTACAACTTAAATCCTCATAAAACAAATCATTTTTATATATTTAGAGTGCTAAGACCTGTTCTTGTTAAAAAAATGTTGACACCCAAACATTTCGAAACTATATTATATATACTAACTGCATAATATCGATGGTATTTCTATATTGAGGGTACAGAAATACATTTTACAACAACTGCCCTCAGCTCATTTCTATAAGAATCACAGATTAAAGAACGGTGCGCTAAGTCGCATAGTCGCTCAGTCGTGTGCGCTAAGTCGGGTGCGCTAAGTCGATTCAGCGTGCATTCTGAAGTACTTGTTGGTACGACTGGTAAGACTGTGTGTAGGGTACCATTGGCTCTACTTTTAGATCTAATTTTGTACTTGTATAGGCTAATTGTCTTAAATCTTCTATACTTGATGAATGCCCTAGTAGTGTAGATACTTCGCTAGATATCACCAGATCACTGCAACAAATAATGTAATACAAACATTAGTCAACAGTTAATGAGTAAGTAGAGGTTTAAGCAAATTATCATCAGAAAATAACGCTTTTTTTAGTTTGTTTCATATAGTTTGAAGGGAGCCAAGTTTAGAAAGGAGTTAACAATTTTGAAGCGACAGTTATTTGCAGCAATGACCATCACGTACAATTTAAGATATTGACTCACTTCAGCCAGTATTAGATTACGAACAATAATAATCCTTCTTGATTATAAACAATAAAATGAATCGAATCGGGTATCTAAGTTTAAACCAGGCCTGCTGCTAAGGAGATGTCCTTTGGGGAGGGGGGGGGTGTTCTCCCTAAAAATGTCACCCAATCTAAAGAAGTTGTTTACAGCGAAAGTCCCTTAAAAACCCCCCTTTGGGGGCCCAAGTTTTAGCCTTAGGTTAGATCTATATTATCAACGTGATTTCATTCAAAAGACGAAAGAAATGTAGGGTTCAGTTTCTGATAATATATATATATATATATATATATATATATAATATATATATATATATATATATATACATAATTTTTTTCGGACATACATGTTTGGTATCAGGAAGTCAAATTGAATCGACCCGTCGATTTTTATTATGAAAATTTGTTAGTAAGTGAAGTATTTTATTTTGTTTATTACTATTATTTATTTAAGTAAAAAACTATGCCTTATAGATTGCAGTCTAGAGTTTCTTAAGTTTCCTAATTAATGATTTTAGTCTTTCTTAAATTAATGCTTCGGGAGTAAATTATTATTCATTCAAATAAATTACTATTTGCTGCGCAAATAAATTACTATTTGCGCAGCAAAAAAATCACTGTACAGCCTAGTTATATAATCTGCTATTATTTTAAGAGTTAAATTATTTTGAAGTTCCTAGACATCTACGTTGTTATACCTAAAGAATAATATTGAATATTTATGAGTTGAGCTTTTAAAACAGCAGCGAGTCGGGTTCACGACAAGGATTAATATTTTGCTTAGCTTTTTATTATACGTTTTCTTAAGGGATAAAAGAAGTATATGGTCGGCACATTAATTCTTTAACACGTGTGAAACTGAAAGTGAATTTCACTAGAAAGACGTCCCTTAGACCCTTTGAAGCAGTTAAGTTGTGTGATTTACTCGACTATTATTCACTCGGCTACCAGACAGACTTTCTGGGCCAGACCATAAGGCGCCTTGTGGACCGTCAACTATGCGACCTCTATCTGTCAACCTTACTATGTCAACCCTTGTTTTTTTCTCTTCGACAGAATGTTATTTTTTGTTAAAGAGATGCGTGCCTCCGAAACTAATGACCGCTGGTATACCGCAGTACTCCAAGCGTCTGAAAAGAACTAGTATTTTTTTGTCAGCCGTAGTAAAATTATGAACCTTCAGAAGTGTCTTTTTCTACACCTTGCACTAAGTTTACGAGCCAACCCAAAATTCATAAATATTGTTTATCGTTTATCACATTGATAGTTTTTGGCTCATAAAACTTAAATATTTCTCATTGACCAAATATCGCTGTAATTCAACTCTCGAATGTTTCCTCGAATGATTTTGTTCCTTTTTCACAATACATTTATAATCATGTTCGAACTGCAAGATTAACATCATTACCAGCTCCAGAATCTACTGTTATAGCAATAGAAATAGTTATCACAATTCTTTTGAACAATCAACATTTAGGCGCCTTTATCTACACGGGTAAAGGTATATTGTCCTCGAAATGTCCAAATAGCCAAATGCAATGGTCTGGTCTCGGAAACTTGCCAAATACCTAAAGTATTGCAACACCATATTACACTCTTATCTCTCATCCTTAACATCTATAGGATACACATATTTTTATTCTATGACTAAAGACTAAATGGCATATATATATATATATATATATATATATATATATATATATATATATATATATATATATATATATATATCATCCTGAACTTTTTCTGACCTATTGTCGTATATAGAAGTAGTGAAATAAAAATAAAAAACTGTTAGACATTTTTGCTGTCAACAAAAAATTAAGAAATCTTAGTTCCGGTTAGGCATATTTTTAGAAACTATTACACAAAGAGAATAAGCGTAATACATTTGAATGCTACATTTTTTACTTTTGAAGAGATCGGAAATCGAAGGTGTTAATATTAAGGTGTTTTTACACTCTAGGCGTTGAGCTAACTTGTTATCGTAGCAATAGAGAAGCAATACGAGCTTAAGATTTTAGCCACCATGACATTATGAGGACGATCTCAGCGAGTCCCAAAGGCGTGAGGAAAAGTTCTTGGATACCATGTTTCCGATTTATTCTACAGTGAAATTAAGAGTTGAAATAAAATTATAATAGTGTCTAGTCATCACAACTAGATACTAGAGGTTGATTTCGAGCCAAGTGTTTTTAAAACGAACACAATAGGAGTTTTGCGTGACGTCTCACACTTGCACAAAAACAGACTGACAGACCAAATCATGAATACCCTTTAACCGCTCATGGTTAATTCACTACACGCTGTGTTAGTGAAGATTTGAAATACACAAGTAACGATTTTTTCAAAAGAAGTTAGCTAAAAAGGTTATTTCTTTAGACTTGCTTTTTTAGCAATGTAAAATCACTTGGTGAGTCCTAAAATGACATCCGAACTACAATAAAAGCAATAGTAATAAACGTCTTTGGCATTTATAGAAGTTTAATCAATCGTAAGTACTGTTCTAATAAATTAAGTTTTTTCGAATAGAGCTATCTAGATAAAATACATCTGAAGCACCACTATCTACAACAGTTAATATAATAACAGACTATAACTATATGTTGTTATGGTAACAATGGTGGAACTAACTATGACATAACTATGGCAGTAGTAAATAATAACTACTTACTGCAATTCATTGTGTTCCATACGTATTTATTATTATATAGCGGTTCTCTGTAACACCCTACAACAACGCCCCTTACGTAGAATCATGCCAATGAGGGGATTATAAATGTAACAAAACCTACCCTAGACAAGACAAATGTCTAGTTTTTAAATGGCGTGAAACGTCACAATTCGACGAAACATCTTATTTAAAATATGTCTTCAATCTTTAACACAAAACATATATATATTTATAATATATATATATATATATATATATATATATATATAATATATATATATATATATATATACATACATTATATATATATATATATATATATATATATATATATATATATATTATATAATATATAATTATATATATATATATATATATATATATATACCTATTCCTTAGCAATAAAAATAAATCTTTTCTTCTTAGTCTCAATCTTTCATTTCATTAGGCCCTAATTTTATTTATTAATTTTAATTTTTTTTATTTTTATTTCATGTTTAATTATTCTTGAGAGCACTTAATGACATTTGAGAGCAAATTAAGTTGTTTACTTTCTTTTATACTTTTATTGTGTACAATAAAAACATAAAATAATCAAAGGGTTGGTTGTGTACAAATCTCAGATCACTGCTCCCAAGGTACAGTGAGTTTTTGCTTATATATTACTGCTAAAACCTTGGAATAACACCTTGGTTACTACACATAACTTCTGCGCCAACATGGAGGTTATTTATTTGATTTTTTCTACTTTTATAGGCTGGAAGTAAGTTTTATAGGAATGGACAGTGTTGTAATTTTGTTTTAGCTATTAGTTATCTCATACTATGCAGTGAAAGTAGTAGAATATGTTTACTATTTTTACTACAATATAGATAGCAAAGAAACAGCTGATTTCATTTGTTATTATTAAACTTATTATCAATTATTCACAATATTTTGTAAACAATTGATAAAAATATTAATTATATCAGAAGAAATTTATTTATACATTAAAACAATGAGAGATCTGAGACTGAGTTATAAAGAGGAAAAAAATGTTTTGGGAGTTGTTTAATATTGTTTAAACAGTGTAATTGGAGTGCCTCAGGTGAACGAGTGCCTCTCTGTTTAGAAATAAAAATTAACTGAATGTCGTTCTACAGATAGAATCAAATTACTTTATAAAAAATCAAAGGTTGAAAAAGTGGTAAAATGCCAAGAATAATGTATTCTTATATTATTTAAATTAATAATAATTTGCTATATTGTACAATAATGTCAGAAAAAATACTGACCATTTGTCATATTTTGTTTTTGTTACATTATGTTCAAAATCCAATGCACTAGAAGGTCTGTAAGACAATGTCAAAAGCAACATCAACATTATCTTATACACACCTACAAGAACATTGGACTTTCAACATAATGTAACAAAAAATAAAATTTGACTATGGTCATTATTTTTTCTGGCATTAAGGTATTTCATCAAAAGAGCCAATAAAAGTACAATTTGAAAAATAATCACAATGAATTTGGAGGTTTGGTACATCATATTTAAAATTATATTATAAAATTTGCTTAAAGTATTTCCAGCGTTTTATGAATTTTCGAAATTTTTGCTAAGTCATTATTGCGAGTTCGCAAAACAATTGGTGTCATAAAAATTATTTCCAGGATGGCACAAGTAGACCTAAAACCTGATTTTTGAACCAACTTTCAACTCTCTAGCATATAGATACACTGAGAAATACAATGGTAACCATAAAGGTATTATTACTAGAGGGGAATAATGTAACCTATTAATATAACCTATGGCATAGGTTACATTTGAAACATCGACAAAGTAACCAGGCCACCTTCGCTCATAAAAATAATCAAATAATCACTACAAAATTACAATAACTTAATAAAGTTTACCGTTAAAAATACAAATAAAAACACAAGCTATGTGCAAAGAGCTGAAATCACTTGAGAGATATTACCTTAATTCTCTCTTGAAGGAGGTTTTAATGAGGTTACACAGAGCCCCTGAGAGCCCCAAAAAGATGTTTCAGGTCTCTCAATGTATTAAGATATTCTATGCCCCCTCTAGTATATATCTCTATGATGGTAACACCCAAACTAACGCAGAAAGACAACTCTGCTGAAACTATTTAAGGGTGTTGTAAAAACGCTAAAACGGATAACTCAGGTGACAGAATCGCGGAACCTATGTTGCAGCAAATCTTCAGCCTCGCTTCACTTGACCTCATTTAAATACATTAAATGGATTTGTTTGATTCCCAGCGGTTGACTTTATTCCGAGCAAAAATAGTACCCATCCAGGCACTGACTTTCTTCGATGCTGCTTGAGTTTTATGAACTAACAAATACTACAGAAGTACAAAACTAAATGGTGCATAAAACCTCCGAACCTTCTGCGTGCAATAAAAAAACTGACACAAGCAACTTAAGTCATATATACAAAAATTTACTTAATAACATTAATCATTTACTTAATTACTCATTATTTTCTGTTTTATCCCATTAATAGTTTAATTTTGTTATTTTTTCAAAAATTGGTATATTTTTGTTAATTTTTCGACTCTATTTATTATAATATTTTAATTTAATTTGTTTCATACAATGTTTTGTCTATTTTGCGTTAATTTTCGATTTTATTTTCTATAATATTTATATAATGTTCTTCTTCTTAAAATATTTTATGTTAGCCTCCCTTTTTATTCAAACTAGATCTTTGTTTAGAAGTAGGTATACTTGGCATATTGAAACAAAACTTAGTATACTTATATCTATATGTGCCGTAAAACAAATATCAAACTCAATTGGACTATTTTTTGAGTTTTATTTATTTTTTAAAACATATCCAAGTCTTTTGATAAAAATTAAGCAAATGCTGATAATGAGATGAAACTTAGTTCATATGTTGGTCTTATTATATACGATTAAAAGCGTGCTAAATCTCATGGTGATCGATTCATTTTATGAATTTCCAATTTTTTTGTCGTTATGGTCGCTAAATAACGTCGCTAAATATTCTCCGGATAGAACAACAAACCTAAAAATTGTTTGTTCATTCTCAAACAAACAAACCTAAAGATTCATTTTTGTACCAAGTTGTATCTTTTTAGCAATGATACAATGGGAGCAACGATGTGGGGAGTCTAATGCACACTATCTAGGCACACACAACGATGTGGGGAGTCTAATACACACTATCTAGTCACACACAACGATGTGGGGAGTCTAATACATACTATCCAGTCACACACAACGATTTGGGAGTCTAATACACAATTTCCAGTCACACACAACGATGTGGGGAGTCTAATGCACACTATCTAGTCACACACAACGATGTGGGGAGTCTAATACTCACTATCCAGTCACACACAACGATGTGGGGAGTCTAATGCACACTATCTATAGTCACACACAACGATGTGGGGAGTCTAATACACAATTTCCAGCCACACACAACTACAAAACAAAGAATCCTAATTTGGAAGAACAAAAACGAAATATTTTATATTACATATATCAATGTAACATACAAATCAACGAATTAGAGTTTTTAAATAATATTTTATTATAAGGTTTTTATGAAATAATTTAATGCTTAGTATTACTACTAATAATAGATTTACTTACTACATAGCAGTGAATTGTATTCTCGTTGGAAATAAACCAGCTAAGCATTTTGGTTGTTTTTTCCTCATGGAAATACTTTTAAAATGTTTCACTTAAAAGCTAGTTTAATATGTCTCTAGGTCACATTAGTACGGCTCGTCTCAAGGTTTCATGAATTTAATTAGGAAAGTAAAAATTATTTTGTTTTTATCCAAGACTTTGCCTTGTAAGTAAGAACGTCTGGGCTTTGTCTAGTCGACAGTATCGCAGTGTTTTTGTCTGTTTTAGTCAACTTAACGGCTAGACCTGACAATGTACAGTAGGTTCATTGCCTTCTTAATTCTAGGTTGACCCTTGCTACCCGTCTGGGAAATAAAACATTTGGAATTATATCTAAAAATTCTAATAATATTTTGTTGACAAATCGAGTCTGTATAATAGCAATTGATGTCTTAGATTAATTCGGAATTAGAAACACGGGAAGAGGGGGGAGTACGAAGTTTCAACTCTAATGCGAGGTTTAACTCGTACTCCAAAATATTCTGGGTTTAACTGAAATTAGACCCAGTATTTGACATTACGAGAATATATTTACAACCCATTGATCTTTCTGACTTATTAAAATCCCGTCTTAATTTTTAATCAACCACAAGATGAAACCCTTATATATTATATATATATATAATATATATATATATATATAATATATATATATATATATATATATATATATATATATTATATATATATATATATATATATATATATATATATATATATTATATATACAGGGTGTACAAATAAAACTCCCTTCCCGAAAGGAGGTGGTACTACAGCTCATTTCCAACAAAAAACTTCATATTAACTATGGTCCGATTCTCAACCGTTTTCCCACAAGGTCGAATTTCATGATTTTTGAAAACTCCTTGACTTGCATTCAGAAAAATGGCTGATATCTCAGAGAGTATACAACCTAGCTCAAGATATTGGATTTGTTAGGAAGCTGAGGAAATTTTCTACAAGACAACATGGTTGTTAAACCCAAAAAGTATGTATTCAAGTGTAAAAAATAGGCATAACTCAAAACTTTTGACAAAAAATGAAAATTTTGAAACTTTTTGACGGTACATTGAAGCTTAATGAGCCAATTTGAGAACCTCTTGTTGCTAGGAAAGCTACCTTGAACACACCTCTTTAAGGTGACACCCATAATTATACCCATTTGTAGGGCTATTTTTTGAGTTAAGACTGATATAAACTCAAAAAGCACCCAAAAATACAAGTTTTCTTGTGAGTTAATTTATGGGGTCTTCATTGTCGAACGCTTTTTAATTATATTTTTTTTAAAGATGGGATTCATAAACTATTAAAAAGTGTTATCAATTTTTAATTGGTTATAAAGTAAAATTAAAATTAATTTAGTTATTGAAATATTACATTTTTAAACATTAACATTTATAATACATAAATTTGTTTGTGGGGAGTTAAGATTATTGCTATTTTTTGACAATTATTTATTTTGATATCATTGTAAATATTGTTCAAAAATTCCTCCCTGCTTTTCAATACACATTCTGTACCTACAAGGGATACTTTGAATTGAATTATACATCCCAACAGGATTTTGTAGAATCCTCTCCTGTAAGTCTTCTTCAGACTCCACCGGGGTGGAATATACCTCTTGTTTCGGGCTACCCAAGCATAAAAGTCAAGAGAAGTCAGGTCAGGACTCCTTTAATCATTTTTATTAAAAATGATGATTAAAAAAGTCGTCTGCATAATACATAACGTATGTATTAAAAAACGTTCGACAATGAAGACCCCATAAATTAACTCACAAGAAATACAAGAAAACTTGTATTTTTGGGTGTTTTTTTGAGTTTATATCAGTCTTAACTCAAAAAATAGCCCTACAAATGGGTATAATTATGGGTGTCACCTTAAAGAGGAGTGTTCAAGGTAGTTTACCTAGCAACAAGAGGTTCTCAAATTGGCTTATTAAGCTTCAATGTACCGTCAAAAAGTTTCAAAATTTTCATTTTTTGTCAAAAGTTTTGAGTTATGCCTATTTTTTACACTTGAATACATACTTTTTGGGTTTAACAACCATGTTGTCTTGTAGAAAATTTCCTCAGCTTCCTAACAAATCCAATATCTTGAAGCTAGGTTGTATACTCTCTGAGATATCAGCCATTTTCTGAATGCAAGTCAAGGAGTTTTCAAAAATCATGAAATTCGACCTTGTGGGAAAACGGTTGAGAATCGGACCATAGTTAATATGAAGTTTTTTGTTGGAAATGAGCTGTAGTACCACCTCCTTTCGGGAAGGGAGTTTTATTTTGTACACCCTGTATATATAACTTTCGAAGGCTTTCTGAAATCGAAAACGAAACTTGGCATAGAGAAGCGAGTTGTTGGGAAGGTTACGGAGCCTATTGTTTAGGAAAACTATATAACGTCATCAACCCAAGTTATGAAGTAAAGAAAGAAAATAGCTGCGTATCTGTAAGAGACCTTGAGGTCGCGAAGCGGCCTGAGGGATAATCTAAATGAATAGTTTTTGTATTTAAGTATGATTCGTAAGTAAAATTCGATACAAATATCAGGTCCCGTTTTTATTACAGCACATAGGCTTAGCCAAAAACGTGGTTAACCTCTACGGCAAGCCTCGGGAGCTAACTAAATATATCCCTTGGCCTGGTGGCTTTGGAATCTAAAAAAGGTTTTTCATACATTGAAAACTTTTACTTTTAGGAAAGTATTTTCTCTTCTTTAATTAAAAAAAGAATATTTAGGATATTTGATATGCATCTTAGGAATATGACAATTCCAAGAAAGTATTTGGCACAACAACAAAATAATATTTGATACAATTGTTTAATCATCCTAACTTTATCTGTTAATTAATTATAAGTTTTAATTTGCTATAAAGGTAATTATTATAAAAGTAGTCACGTAGCTTAGAGTTACAGTTAGCCACAGGTCAACACAACCA
Organism: Microvelia longipes; assembly: GCA_018340805.1. Lineage (NCBI taxonomy): Eukaryota > Metazoa > Arthropoda > Insecta > Hemiptera > Veliidae > Microvelia > Microvelia longipes. The sequence goes on along the minus strand of JACMZG010001863.1, from coordinate 40,914,088 downwards.
GTATGTCTCAATAATCAGCTATTTATTTCCATGAAATTCGATACGTAAATATCACAGTCTCAAATTACAAAGCGAGCAAATTATTAGCTATTAGTATTAGATTTTGAAAAAGAAAATTACTAAAGCGATTTTTTCATTGATAGGGTAATGAACTTTTCATACAGCTACCAGATGCAACAATTTGATAAAGTAATTTAATACCTTTTAATTATTATCTAGTTATTTGTTATTTGTTTTATCGTAACTTCGATTGATTGGTTACGATCAAATATATACAGAACTTCCGATATTTTTAGAACTCGCGATAAAACACATAACAAATAACTAGACTATAGACAATTACCAAAAGATAACAAATTACTAGACAATTGCCAAATGGTAATAATTTTTTTTATTAAATCGTTGTTATTTTCCATATATTTTGTATTTTATTTTAAATGCATGAAATATAACATATTTCTCCATACAGGTATAATAATTTTCGGACAGGGTCTCCTTTTATAAAATCTTTTGACATCATAAACAGCAATTGCGAAAATCTAACGATACTTTCCATCACTTACCATCAATCTACGATGGCGAAAAGCATATCAAAGATATTTCTTTAACCAGCCTTCCCTAACCTATTTTTTTGCTTTTATAAAAGAAAGTAAGCATATAAAATACTTACCCCAAAATACATCTATACACTTATGCACCAATTACATAGACCAATAATATAAACCATGTAATAATAATAATACAAATCATAATAACGAATGTACACAAAAAATACTGTTAAGACTGAGATTTGAAACCCACACAAGATCATTATACATATCAACTAAATCAGTGTTCATATTAAAATACTATCAAGCTTTTTAGGTATGCTGTTATAAAAGAATGTGAATAATATATATACTCCTTGCTATTATGCTTTATTTATTATTAAGGAGCTTTTTATACTCCTTGCTATTATGATCTATATATTATCAATGAGCTTTTTATACTCCTTGCTTTTATGCTTTATTTATTATTAAGCTTTTTATACTCCTTGCTATTAGGTTCTATATATTATCAATGAGCTTTTTATACTCCTTGCTATTATGATCTATATATTATCAATGAGCTTTTTATACTCTTTGCTATTATGCTTTATTTATTAATAAGGAGCTTTTTATACTCATTGCTATTATGATCTATATATTACCAATGAGCTTTTTATGCTCCTTGTATTATGCTGAAATAATCATTTTCTCCTGATTATGAGAGCATAATGTGTTTTTTTGTAACAAATTAGCCTCAAGAAACTCCTTCAAGAAATCGGCTGTATCCAGGCAATGAAACTGGACACAGCTAGTTTAACACTTTTATAAACAGAAACGAAAATTATCGAAATCAATGTATTTTTATTTATTCCTCACAGAATAAAGAACTATGGATTATTAAATAACCATGAAAAATTTATAAATACATGTCTATTTTGAAATTTTGAGCACGTATTTTCAATTTTTCTTAGGGGCTTTCCAAGGACATTCAATCCCAGTTTTTTCGCCGAATTATCACTCGTATGCTAGGTATATTATAAATTTTGAAATAGGTACACATTATCAAATTAGCTATCTAAATCAACTATAATCAACAAACTTTTAAGATTAACCAACAATTAACTGTATAAACTAACTTATTATATTTAGCAATTAAGGCAAGAGAATCTAAATGCGGCACAATAGCAAACATTATTACATCAAATGTTATGTAAGCTTGTTGAAGACTTCGCATTCAAAAACTTCTATTTTTGGTGTAATAGTTTTATTTATGCACTTCATAATAATCGTTCATATTTGTAAACAAGTAAGCGTAAAAGCTGCCTTCTAAATCCTTAACTATCTTAATATAACGTTGTATTGCTTGTATAGGCGCATTGATAACATTTTGTATTTATTATTTCATATTGTTTGTTTAGTTAGAAGGTTCCCTTCGAAAAATGCAAAACTATTGTTTTGTTTATATTTGGTGTTTTTTAAATTGACCTTGGTACATCAAGTTCGTTATCTTATCTTCTATTACTTTACAATGTTTACACATAATAATGTTCATGTGACGTAACACAACGTTCATCTGACAAAAATTCTATTTGATTCCTCCAAATACCAAGGCCGAAATTGAAACCGGCTGAATGCGTCTAGCATTCAAAATTAAGAACACCAACTCCTTTAAAACACAACATTGAATTGTTTACAAAAACCAATGCCGTATTGAAGCCTTAAAATGTTTTATGAAGAGTAAGAAGTTTCTGAACATGATATTGAAAATCGGAAGACGTAAAACACATCAACATAATTTGCTGAACAGATATGTGCAAAATGCCTACGACAAATAATGACGCGGCAATTTTGGAAAAACAAAAAATTTACCAGTAGCACAGCCCTAAGTTTTTCATTAAATACTAAAAATAATTAATAGGATGACTGATAACTATGACAGACTATTGATCAAGTATAAATTTAATTTAATTTAACTAATTATTTATTTAATATCGCGGTTTAAACAAAAATAAAATTGTGTTGTGTTTACTTTTGCCAATAAAGTACCAGATTATAAACAAAAATTATCATCTGTTTTTACATTTAAAACTATATCAAGAAACAGTTAAATTGATTTAACCTCTGCTTTCAAAAAAGTTAAAATATCTATAATTTTTTAAGAATGAGTATGTTGTCAATCATTTCAGTAAAAGCATCCATAACAGAATTAAGCAAGTTTGTAAATAAATTTATTAAGTAAATAATTAAAAAACAAATACCTCCTATGATGAGGCGTTCGATCCCTTTGTCTTCTATTTTTAAACCAGTTACTGACTTGAGTTAACGTTAATCCAGTTTTCTTGGCTAGGGCTCGTTTCTCGTCAGGTGTCGGATACCTATTTCTCTCGTAACATTCTTTAAGCGCATTCCTAGATCTCTCCTTGAAGCAGTAGACTGTCTCTTCACCGTCCCAGATAGTTTTGGGTAAAGGATGTTTCTTACGAAGTCTATACTTATCTACTGCTCCTAACGCTCTCCCTCTTATTTTTTCCGCTTCTCTATAGTGAGCTCTGAACCACATCTGTTGAAGTTCGTTGTGGTGCCTAGGTTCGAACCCGTGAGATTCTAATATAGAATAAAGTTCTCTATAAGCACCCCGTCTGTAAGCTACTAATGCTTTCGCTCTAAGCACTGCTTCGTGACCTCGTAGCATATCATAATCAGGTAGAGACCATAAAAACCTAGCTAATTTATCACAATCCCCTGCTTGTTGCATGGCGTCGCACATCGCCGATACTTGTTCGGCGGTAAAAGTAACTCCGCGTTTGCAATACTCGGATTTGTATCTCGCGGCCACTTCAAGATCATGGCCTGTAAAGGCCGATTCCCACTCCATAACACTATCCCGATGACACTGGACACTGAACAGAACGTCCTGTATGTAACTGAAGCTCCTCCCCACAGTGTTATTCTGGGCGTGGCGGACTCTCTATCTCCCTACTTCTATCATCCCAGATCCTTTCCAAAGAAATCAACCCTCTGCAAACCACCCCTTCCCCCTCCCTACCACCCTCCATTTTATATTTGATAATTATTAACCCCTTTCACAATACTTTAATGCAAGCAATTCGATAATTATTATTATTTAACACCACACTATTTAATATTTATTAGAATATTTTATTAATCTCTATTTATTACAAAAGAAATATTTAATTAGGGTCTAAAAAGTTTGAAATACTTACTATTTTAATTGTAAATTAAATATTTGACAAGGTTCTAAAAAGTTTTAACAAAATTCAAAATATAAATTACTTGTTTAGAACCAGGAATCTATTTTTACTTTTCCTTACCTACTACAGTAAATATATAGCAAAAGTATTGTGTTCACGCTAAAAATCCGAAACCAAAATGGTAATTTTTTCTAACCTGAAAACCTTTCGTTTCGTTTTGTCTCGTTTCACGAAATTAGTTTTCTATAACGTCGCTTAATTTCTCTAATATTAGAGAAAAATAACAAAAGCTTTCGATCTGTCGATTATTTTCCCAATTGACTTTTTTGTGTCTAGTGCCTATGTATTTTTTTCAAATAATTAAGTTTTATTATAATTATTATAATTGTTTACATTTTAAAATTAATAGTTATTAAATGGCTAAAATTATTAATTACCCTTTTAACGGGTAGCGCAATAATACCTTTATAATAAGCGATAATAAATCCATCTTTCTTCAGTTTCTCAGTAACTATAGTTAATTAAATGAGCTTTTTACTTTTCCTCATTTATACTGTATGTATATTATAGAAAAGTATTTTGTTTTTAAGATCTCCTGAGTGGTTCTCACAAAGTTGTCTGTCTGTATGGATGTGTCTATTATCGTCTTATTTTCCTGTGTACTATGCTATTGCAATTTCATCTCTCTATGCTAGAGAGTTGAAATTTGTTACAAAAATCAATTTTTGACCTAATTGCGCTTTCCTCAGCAAAAAATTCGAAAATTCATAAAAAGCAGAACATATTTTTAATGATTTGAGATTTTATATGTATGCAGGCATAATGTGTCAAGATTCATCATTATCAGGTTTAGTTCAAATTGTATTAAATTACTTGTATACAATTTATAAAAATTTGTAAAATATCCGGAAAATAATCTAATTTAGTAAAAGTGTGTTTCAATACGTATTAAATCGGAAAACAAACTTTCGTTTCAACATGGCATGTATACATCTACATTTTTTCGTTTCAACATGGCATGAACATCTACTTTTTTCGTTAGATCATAAATGTTAAGCAGCATCGAACGAGGTCAGAACCGTATGATGATGAAACGGCGGCTCAACTATAAAATGTGTTTATTGCCCAAAAACCTTTTTATATTTATTAATGAGGAGAGAAGACAAAATATTTTTTAAAGCTCAATAATGTAAAGAAAATTTATTGGACATTAAAGTCAAATCCCGTATACGTCTGAAAGTAATCATCCTAAACAGTCATTAATCCTAAGCAATTATTGCTTCCTAGGCTTAGTCTCAGGAGAAATGTCATAAATTACTCGGCACTAGAGAATTTCACACAGCATCACATAATATTAAAACATATAGCGTAAACATCACCTGTCGAAATACTAAATTCTAAATACGCTCAAAACCACTGATTTTTGGGAATTTCTTTTAAAAATTTGCCAACAGGTTGAGTGGCATGTCGGGCGTCGAAGCAAATGTTGTCAGATAATATATACATATATAATATATATATATAATATATATAATATATAATATATATATATATATAATTATATATATATAATATTATAATAATATTTGTGTGTGTGTGTTTGTGTGTGTTTGTGCAAGTAAATATGCTTAATCATCTTAAGAAACACGAATTACTCTTTTCTGTTATAAGGGAAAATAAGCAAGGACATTGATTTTTATTAAAATTAAAATACATGAATATAATAAATGATTAGTATTAATAACTACTTATAATATATATATTATATAATATATATATATATATATATATATATATATATATATATATATATTCTGTGTGTGTGTGTAAGTAAGTATAAGTAAATAGTAAATATGCCTTATAATCGGCTTAAGAACACAAATTACTCTAATGTTAGATTAAGGGAAAACAGCAACTGATTTTTTTTTAAATTAAAGTATAATAATGGATCATAAAAAAGAAGCAGCATTGAGCGTGATCCTTGTAGTATGGGGGGTAACCGCTGAGAATGAAACGGATGCTTTTTCTATCTCAGGACGGGTGACGCGAGTTCGAAGTAGGGAGGATGAGCGTAGCGAATTCGATATCATGAGGAAAAGTTTCGGGGTACCCCGTACCTGATTTTTTTTAATTGTAAAAATCTAAAAATAATCTAAATCAGTTAAAAATTTGATATAATAGTATTATTTTATGTCATAAATAAGTATACTAATTCCGTTTAATGACCCGATAAGTCTGATTTTACGTTGTGTAAACGCAAATGGAGTTATTCGTGACTTAGACTCACGCATAAAATAAAACGACTTATACGTTATACATTTGCCTAAACCTGATGATTATGATGAAATTTAGGAAATTTTCGTAAAATGAATTTCTTTCACGGTTAACACAATAATTTTCTTATAGAACTAGAAAAGTCATAAATTTACGAAGATTAAAATACGTCGGCATTATAGATTTAAAGCAATAAGAATGAAAAAGACAAACTTAATGATCTTCGCTAACATTTTTATACTTCAAGTTTGACCGAGTCTAAAAGTTGAATCTACTATTCTGAAAAACGAATGCGTCACTACTTTGTCTTCTCCGCTTTCATAGTCGTTTTAACATTTTATGTCAAAAATGTTTTGTTTTATCATAGTCCAAGATGTGCCTTTGTACAAAATGTTACTAAAGTATAATAATACTTATTGAATAATATGGAGGGCGGAGTCACAGGTGACGCCAAGTCCCCCTTTGTTACCTGAGAACCTGCCATTACCTTATTAAAAGATTAATTCCTTCTGTCTCAAGTACCAGTCCTTTTGATCCAACCCTTCTCCTGACACTTATCTCTTCCTGCCCTTTACTCAGAGTCCTTATAAATACCACCTTATAAATAAATTCCTTACATGCAGTATGAGGTTTTATTCAGCAAAGAGTTTCGGTGGAATCAGAAATAACAATCGAGTTTGCTTAAAAAGTTATTTAATAACACTAATACTTATACGACATGTCATACAAATACGACATGACACACAAATACGACATAACACACAAATACGACATGACATACAAATACGACATGGCATACAAATACGACATGACTTACAAATAAGACCTGAAATTTGTATGCGACTTGGCATACAAATACGTCATGAAATACAAATACGACATGACATACAAATACGACATGGCATACAAGTACAACATGACTTACAAATAAGACCTGAAATTTGTATGCGACTTGGCATACAAATACGTCATGACATACAAATACATGACATACAAATAAGACATGACATACAATATAAAATGTTCGTCGTAAAATAATGACTAGAAAGTTAAGAAGTAAATAGATAAAAAAACACCACCAAGATGAGCTAAAAGTCGTTAATAGTTTTATTTTTCTAAAGCATTGGTTCTTAACCATTACTCACTTATCGCTGCCTTTTAGATTATGAATTTTTCATCCCCCTCCTTATTTTTTTGGTTAGGGGCAAGGAGTATGTAAAAAAATTAATTAAAAAAGTTTTAAACTATTCCTCATATTTGTCACTTAAATAATAAACGGTGCTGAGTAAACGAATAATTGGTAAAATAAGGAACAAAGAAAAGAGCGCCATCACTAAAGTCACTATATTACCTTGGTAAAACTTGATAATTTTTGAATTTTTATTAATTAAGGGTGCGTTTTTGCTACTCCCTTTTACTAAAAATTAAATATGGACATTAAACAATATTAAAGAAATATCTTCTTTGTTCAGATTTGTAGGAATTATATATATTTATGATAAAAGTTTAAACTTGATACTAAAACCAATCTTGAGATCTAGTTTCGATATCTGAAAAATATTTTTAATGCCGTGAATAATTGCCAATAATGACCCCGCAAAAAATTATTTATATTAGAAACAATATTGCTTCCCTACGTCCTGAAGGAGGGAGAACGGTTGCTAGTGAATTCATCACTTTAATACATTGTATGAAACAATAAAGGTCTGGCAAAATTGACTAGAATTCAGCGATATTGGTATCAAATTTTTCTGGATATGACATAGTTTTTGAAATTAGCCATTTAATGGCATGCTTAAATTTAACTTATTAATGCTACCGTAGATAAATACATTTTGGTAATCAGATTACCATTAATGCCAGACGATTACCAAAAAAGTAATTAAGTATTTAATCATCCAGTGGTCGACACAGGGCGAGGTAGATACAAATTTTATCGCTATAGCTCCGTATGGAGCTGAGTAGTAAGGGTGATGTATTTAAAATGTTCCACCCTGTATAATAATATAATATAATTGTGCGAGAGACACCTAGGAAATGTAACAAGCATAATGCAATGCTACATCTGGGAACTGTTCCATCATTTGACATTCCTCATCATTGATGGCTCGACATAATGTCATGTCCCACTCTGTTTCGTTTCGTCATCAGTGCGCCGACAAAGCCTAAACTCACTCTGACCTTCAATTAATTCCGAAGATAATAATATAATACTTTGCTTGCTTCTCTCAAGTAATAGCACGACCTTAAGCAGTTAAATAAATCTTAAAATCACAGTTTGGGGTAAATGACCTTTTCTTAACTCTTGTAATAAAAATATAAAAACAAATATCAAATTACACTTAAAAATTATAATAAAAACTATTTGAAGTATATTAGACGAAAAAATTTGTCTAAAAGTTGATCTGTCTAGTTGTAAGCCTTATTAGAGCTGATGTAAGCTGTAGTAAAGACGGTTTATTCACCTATGGAGGAAGAAAAATAAGCTGATATCAGCGGAAATAGAAAATTTTATTAAAAACGTATACTTTTATGAGAGTGGTCGGGACTTATTCCCACCGTCTGCAGCATCTTGGTCATCTTACTATGAGAATTAAAAATCCAGCTCTCGCGGCGCCAGATCAAGTAACAATTCTGTAAACGTATGAACCTTTTGTTATTGTAGAATTCACAAAAATATTCTGCATCCAGCAATAAATTGATTTTGTTAGATTCGTTGTTTTTAATAATTTTCCCACAGTTTTGTGTTTATTTTCAATATTAACCAGTTATGCGTTGCATCGGGACCGTCAACACCCTGATTTGTTTATTAATACGTCAATTAATAAACAAAAATTATAAACAGTTAGTGATATATGTAAAGAAAATAATGATAATTGGTCAACGCTACATATATCTTATTATACGTATGTAAACATCTATATGGCCCCAAAGGGACCTTATTAACGATAAAAATTATTCGCTAGATACATGGAAAAATTCTATGTAAAAATAAATACTAAAACAACTTTGTGGACTTGAAAAGGCAGTATTAAAAGGCCCGTATTATGTTTTTAAGACTTATTTCTGACATGGATAGCAAGATGTGGAACTCCTCGCAGAGGTGATCAATCCCTATAAGCTCTATTGAACACTAAGTGTTAATAACTTGAATAGCATCATACCAAAATAATTCTGCAGGGGTTCCCAAAACTGCATCTAAGGGGGCCATCTATCATCCTAAATTTTAGCGTACCTTGTCACAGGTGTAAGTATTTAACATTTCTTTTCTGAGGTGTACAATTGCGGTTTAATTACAATAATTATTTCTAGTTATAATTATAAAATATCAGGTTTATTTAATTAACAAATGAAATGCGAGCGAAGCATGCTAAAGAAAATTTGCTCTTTTAAAATTGAACATTTTTCTAAATTTAACTTAAATTTTTTTCTTAAAATGTTGGAATATAGTAAAAAAATTGCCACCGTCGCCTAAGTTTCTTTCTTTTCCCCTTATTTTTTCGGATATTGGGGGGGGGGGGTGATCGCCGCTTTTGCCCCCCCCCTTTATCCGCGCCTGAATGAAGATCTCTCTGACGTTTGTTCAATTATTAATGACATTGTTGTATCTCAGAGAAATAGGTTGTGAACAAAAAGAGTGTAACCAATATAAACCAATTTCTCTTGTCATACAACCAATATTATATGAGTTAACTCATATAAGAATGCAACTATACCACACTAAACTGAAAATATTCTACAGAGTTCATAGTGTAAGGAACGTCGTTTTCTGATGAAAATTCCTCAAAAACTATAGTTAACCTATAGATACATTTTGATAGTTTCAGGTAAAATATACTATTCACCACTAAACATTTTCTATGTAAATAACATAAAGAAAACAAGATGACGTTTAATATCCTTATCTTTCTTTTAGGTTGACAGCGATATTTAGTATCAGTATATGAAATCTTAATTCTGAACCTACTTAAAGAATATTTAGAACCAAAATTCATAAAAAAAATTATTGAAATTATTGGAGATAAAACAAATGTATTTACTGTCAGAGAACGGCAGTAGCGAAGCGAGCCCAGAGTAGTTAAGATGAGCGTAGTGAATTGTGGTAAGAATAAGTTCAAAGGTACCCCATATCCGATTTTTTTTGTTTCCAGCAAAGAAGTTGTTACCATGTCCGTACAGGAGGACCATCTTATAAACATATGTGTGTGTGTGTGACAAAAATTATGCCAGCCGTCAAGTATAATGTTACCTATTTAAGTTTAAGTTAAATGAAATTTGTATATTTTATAATTTATATGTATGGTTTTATATGTATATGAAAATGATAAATAAACTAGGAGTAGATATACTTTTATTTTGATTGTAATTTAGTAAAACATACGTAAAGTATATGTTTGTTAATTTGAAGAACTTAAATATGTAATTTAGACATTGGGGATAAGACGTCAGCATAAATTTAATACCTGGTAAATATCAAATTATGTACTAAAGACGTATAAGGTCATTGCACTCACACTAAATAGTCCATCTTGCATCTCTGTAGCAGATTTAATAAAATTTAGACTAATCAAAGATCTCAGATGACCAGATGTAAAGGATGATTTTCTGATTTAGATCAATGACACTGCACGTTTCTTGTGGATTTTTTTAAATTAATAATAATTTTAATCAATTACTACAAGAAAAACCTGAACAAATTAAAAACTTGATATAATCTACATTATTATTATATTTATTGATCGCACGTGAAAGTTTGATAAATTATAGGAAAATACGTATTAAATATATACACATTATATATAGATAAAATAGGTATCTACCCCCACTAAGTCGACCAATGGGAATTCAAATACCTAACTTTTTTTAAATCGTATGGAATCGTACACCTTCTCAATATTCAGTTTTCGGTTCAGCAAGGCAAGCTAAATCGACCCGAGAAACCTTTAAAGCATCAATGAAGATTGATGCTTAAAATGATGAAAATTGTACTATAATGTTAGTAAAAGAGGTGATAAGAAGAAGCGTGTGTTTGCTTACTTTGAATTATGTGTTTGTTTCCTTAGAAACATGTGTTTTATATTCATTTATTAATCTTAGTTGTGTTATCATTTTGTCTTGCACTCGCTTTCATCATGTATTTGTACATAGGATTCCATATTGCCCGTTATACTTTTTCACCACTATTATTAATATAATTTATAATCGTTTTTTACTTACTTAACATCTTTATTATAAATCTCGATAAATCGTAATCTCCTATAACCATTACTAATCAATTCTAACCATTAGTTACCTAAAGTAGCAATAAACTAACTTGCTTTACATAGTAATTTATAAGCATGTATTTTCGGTTTATTGATTAATGATAACAGGTTATTTTTTAGTGATGTTTATTGCCCTTCAAAAGGTAAATATTAAGCCCAAAATAGATGGCATAATATAATTGTGCGAGATCAAAGAGGTCATCGACAAAGACGTTGCTTATGTATATATATGTATATATGTGTATATATATATATATATATATAATATATTATATATATATATAATATATATATATATATATATATATATGGTGTGTGTGTCTGTAGTGTACATATGTATATAAACTTTGAACCATTGGTGTGCAATTTTATAATCATTTTTTTATATTTCTTTTTGGTGGCGTAGTTAACTTTGGGTGTCTCATCCAACACCAGATTTTACGGAAAATGTAAATTGGTATGTATACTTTTATGTGTCTTTTTGGGTTTTAGAGTTGGCACTTTTTTTTCTTGCATATTTTTGTCTAAGACCGGATGTTAAGACAGGATTAATTGCTTAAATTTTTCTTTTGGCGAATTCTTTTTAACGAAAATATTTAAGCTTCAACTTTCAGTTACAGTGTCCTATTTTTACACTTGGGCACTTATTACCGCCAAAATGACAGTCAGTAAAAACAATGCTAGACCCAAAAATCCCAATAAAAGTATACGTTATATAATATATATATATATATATATATATATATATATATATATACATACATATATTGTATATATATATTGTATATGCATGTTGCATGTATACTATTTGTACTTTTAGTATGCCAACGACTTCAACATTTGACACCATGTTTGATCCCCATAAGTTCAAAACCTAAATGTTCAAAACTCTTTGCGACTTTTATTACTTGGGTTGATGTCGTCATACAATTTTTATAAGCAATAGGTTTTGCAACCTTTCCAACAATCAGCGATATGGCTAACTCTGTTTCTATCAATAGTTATCGTGTGCAAGTTAGAAACCATAGAAAGAGATAGTTATATTTTATTATATTTTTTATCAATACCAATACCTAATAGACGATACAAGGAATAATAATTGTAAAAGAAGTTAGCCCAAGTTGAATAAAAAACACCATGTCTATCCTTTTAAAGGGGGACAGCTGGAACTACTATATGAAAATAACCTCATCTTGCACAAGTTAATTACTCTAGGACATCTCTATGCTCTCTGTAAAATTCGACACCTCTGTTCTTGAGCTTCCTAATTTATATCAATTAAGAATCTTTAAGTACGAACCTAATAAATCAATCAATTCTCATAATATTTTTTTAAAAACAAAACTGTTTAAAAACTAGAAAACGGCGAAAATAAAAGGCACGGACCATTTGATGTTGAAACCATAAATCTTGAAATAGTCTTTATTTTTACCTCGTTTAAACAAAGTTAGCTTATTAAGACAAATCATGTTTTATCTACTGCTTGCATTGTATGTTCTATAAACAGTCTCATTAACTCGCTTTGTAAATACCATTTTCCTCTCTAGGATTGTAATTTTTTTGTTTGAATTTATTTTATATATTTTTATTTAATTTCATTTACAAGACCTATCTATATACGTTGTTGTTTGTCTAATTATTAAAACTTAGATGCCTTTTATGTTATGTCGTGTATTGAATTTAATTATTATCTGCTATATAACTTTTATTTTAAAGACGTTATATTCACCGCAAGTCAAAGAAGCAATTAATGAATCAGCTACCGCCTCGAGTGTTGCCCCGCCTCCTGATGATGGCGCTAAGCCGAAACTGGTCCAAGGATATTCATATCCAACAGCAAGTTCAGACGGTAGCTAATTCTTCAATAATTTCAATTATTGTCTACTTCATACTTCATTTTTCCAACTCATGAAGAACATCGGGGTATAATAACGTTAACATAACGTTTTTTTACGTTTGCACACTAAAAACTTTAAAAACACATCAATTTGATAAATGCATAGAGATATATTACTAGAGGTGGCATAGCCTATCTCATTACATTGAGAGGTCTGAAACATATTTTTGGGGCTCTCAGGGGCTCTGTATAACCTCATTGAAACCTTCTCAAAGAGTGAGTTAAAGTTATAAATAATCAATTGTTTTCGGCTTCCCGGACATTCCTTGTATTTTGGTTTGTATTATAATCGCTCTACTGTATAAGTTACTGAAAGTTTGTACTGATTGTATTTATTAGCGAACTTTTAACCAGGTCAGGTCACTTTTTCGTTTTTATAAAAATTTAACCTATTTTGGGCCTATACTAGGGCATCTCTAGTAATTTATCTCTATGGATAAATACTCAAAGCATAGAGATATATTACTATAGAGGGGGCATAGCCTATATCTCAATACATTGAGAAGCTCAAAAATCTTTTTATGGATCTTAGGGTATCTAGGATTACACAGTGTGTCCTCTGTGTAATCCTAAAGTTGTAATAAAACAAATTATCGTCTGCATTTTAACTTTTTTAGTGTTTTGTTTTGTATTTTAAACGTATACTATTATATAAGTTTCTGCAATTTCGTACTATTTATTTTATTGATTGTCGATGAGTTCAGGTTACTTTTTTGATATTTCAAAATTCAATCAATAGAGCTTCTATGGAAATAATATCTCTATAGCACAAAACAAGATTAATAGGAAAGATAACCTAAATTGAAGGTAACACCATGAAATAATTTTTTTAAACTTAAAATAATACTATATACTTAAGGAGCATAACTAATTACTTATTAAATAATTAATAACTAATTACTTTTGTTTAATTTTGTTTCTAAATCTGATTGTCTAAAAAATAAAAGATAATAACATTACGAACGGTCTCTATTTGCTATTTTGTTTAACCCATTATCAACTCTTAGATGATATAGAACCAGCGGAAGTTATTCCTATTCTTTAACAGGTTATCGTGACAGCAGGTTTTCGGTTGCTTTTACAGGTTATCGTTTAAAATACTTTGTAGAATTTGGCGGTAATACATTTGTGATATCATTCAAACTAAATTTATATTTCCGTATTTCAAGCTCGAGGACAGTCTATAATTACTGGGTTTTATTTAGAAATGCTTCTTTTTTTATTTCTTCTTTTTTTCTTAAATTATTTGATTCGTACAGCATGAAGGTGGTTTAATTAAACATCTTTCTTAATCTCCCGTAACTAACAAACTAATGAAATTTTATCAAGTCATTGTGTTGAAAAACTCTGAGCAGGGTCACTCCCTCTATAAACCCCTAGGTGTCTAATTAAATGGTAAGACTGAGTTATTGAAACGGACAGATGCATAGGGTTGAAAGATAGCGATTAGCAATGGTAAGAATTCCCCAGAGATCTAATTATACACAATGTTTCCTCTCAGTATGGTGTTAGGTCTTCCCTTAGTTCTTGTATTATTGTGGACGTTTTATCGCGTTTATCAGATTATCTAGATAACATAAGCTTTACTTATTAAGTGGGTAGTTTGTAAGGGTTTTAAGAAATTCTACATTTAGCTTGTAAGAATATTGAGAACTTAAAACAAAACTAACTTTGGCGTGCTTCCATTACCCCAGTTTAATAGTAAAATTCATAAACCAAGAATTTTAAAAATTTTAAATATACCTATATAATATGAATAAATTTAATTTTAATTTTTTTAAATTACATTTGACAACACAAATTTTAAAAAAATAACTTATTTAAGGCTGGCCAAGAAGTGATAAATATGTTTTGTAATGCTAGTTTCCTAATAACTTGTAAACTGTTAAGTTTATTTACATAGTTTTTATTTTACTTTTTAATTAAAAATGATTGCCTTTCAAGTATGTTTGCATAGTTTTTATTTTACTTTTTAATTGAAAATGAAAGCCTTTCAGGCTTTCAAGCATATTTGCATAGTTTTTATTTTACTTTTTTATTGAAAATAAAAGCCTTTTAAGCATGCTTACATAATTTTTATTTCATTTATAAATAAAACTTAAAGTCTGTCAAGTTTGTTTACATTATCTTTTTTGCGCTTTAAATTAAACGAATATACTTGTCAACTTTGTTTGCATCACTTTTTTTACAATAAAATAAAATGGAAATCAGTCAAGATTGTGTGCATTATTTTTAATTGATACATTTGTGAAAACTATGAATAAATAAAATTATTTAAGCTTTTGAGGAGGAATAGGTCCAAGTTAATAAAAAAACTAATTTTGCCGAGCTTTCGATATAATTTAATATTTTTCAAGGCTTAACATAATAAATAATAATATAAAACAGTTACATAGTTGCTAACAAACATTGACTAACTAACTCAACAACATTGTTACCTTTTTTGTTGTTAACGGAATTATTTGTCTGTTACTCTAGTTGTTGTTCAAACATTGATTTGTTAGCATTAATTTGGATCTATTCCTCCTCAAAAGCTTAAATAATTTAAAATAGAGGTCCCTATAAAGTTTTTTGTCTAATAAATAAAATATCATGACTAACTATACCGATCTAAGGTCTTAATTAAGATTAATAAAAATAAATTATATGATTTGTTAATTGTTTGGTAGAGTATTATATATGTACATTATATGGTACTGAGATGAGAAGATGAAGTTTCAGGCTATAATCAAGCCTCTTAATATCTGCGTTCGTTCATAAAGTTTGAAGTGAACGAACTTATGTTTGTTATAATATAACTATAATTAATTATACTGATAATGATCTATTATAATGGTGATACTTATCATATTTTACTGGTTTACACCATGCGGATTGAAGAATCAAAGTTTTCTTGTAAATCTTATTCGTCGTGAAATAATTATATGTATAGTTATCAAAATAAATCTTAAAATCACAGTATACATTTGTTTAAATGTGTCTCAAGACAGATGACTATTATAGATGTATATAAGCAATGATTGACATCTTTAGAAGTTAATTAGTGCTGTTCTATACAGTTTGTTTCTTCAACAGTGTTTTTTAATAAGTGTTTTCTTACAACTCACATTTTTTAAACTTGTGCCAAGTTTTTTTTTGTAGTTTGTAGTTCGGTAGAGTTGAAATAAAATAATGAAATTTGAATCCTAACAAGCGATAATATGACAACGAGACAAAACCCTGTCACAAAACTGTAAAAACAAAATGTATAATGAAGCAAACGATGTGTTTACCTCAGCTATAGAGACCTTTAGCGTCGCACGACTGTCCTGTGGAAGGATGACTCTAGACAAGAATCCCTAACATCGTTGAGCCTGTCTCAGAAGGTTCTCCATATGCTAGTTAAAAATCTACAACGCTGATGTCGGCTTCGCATTTTAAGACTCAATTAACCCTATGTTGTGTCATTTTGACATAAATGACGACAAATGGCTAAAAGCCAAAATGTCGACTTAAATATAAACATGTTTAGCTTTTTTAAAATGTATAATAATTCTGGTGGAAAGGTCCGCATGCCGAGCGAATTTTCTTTGAAACGCGTGCTTCCGTGCGTAACAATATTTCTTTATGACGTTTCCGGTGTATGCTTTATAACTTGTTAATGATTTTCTAAACTTTCCAAAGAAAATGCGCATATTAATCCCATTGGTTGTACACAAGTATCTCATCCTTCAAAATTAGCTGTGCACGCCATTATTTGGACAAATTTAATGCTTAAATTCAATAGGTTTTAGAGCTTTTCCTTAAATAAAATGAAAAAATAAGTAACGAGTCACGAGTCGTAATGCTATTGCTCAAGTGATAAGTTTTAAGTTTGTTTGCGTCCTGTATAATACAATTTATATATTGTATTATTTGCATTATTGTATATATTTCTATTACTTCAAAAATGTGTCATTTAGATTGATAAGATAAGTACCCTGTGTTTTTAGCTATCCTTATTATAAGACCAGCCTCTGAGTAAATAAATATTTTACGATTGTTACGGACTTTTCTGACATCCACAAAAGCATAATTTTATTATGAAAATTAACTAAAAAGTTGAAGGACAGAAATAAAATTATTACGCTTTAAACCAATTTATTATAGATTTATAAAATTAATTGAAGTATAAATTTTCACTAAATGAATGTTATGTGTTGACTAAAGTTGCTGGAAGTTTGCATTCACCCTCATGTGCCAGCTTTAAACCTGAAAAATGTGAATATGTTTATGAATACTCGAGGTTTGCATTCACTCTCATGTGCTAGCTTTAAACCTGAACAATGTTTAATTATTCATGAATACTGGAGGTTTGCATTCACTTCATGTGTCAGCTTTAAACCTAAAATGTAAAATATATGATACTCGAGCATTCACTCATGTGTAGCTTTAAACCTGAACAATTTATAATTATTCATTAATACTGGAGATTTGCATTCACTTCATGTGCTAGCTTTAAACCTAAAGAATGTAAAAATATTCATGAATACTCGAGGATTGCATTCACTCTCATGTGTCAGCTTTAAACCTAAACAATGTTAAAATATTCATGAATACTCAAGGTTTGCATTCACTCTCATGTGCTAGCTTTAAACCTGGACAATAATTCATAAACATGTTTATGAATACTAAAGCAGAAGATATTTATGAATTTATTCTTAATTATATTTCTATCAAGTTTTTTAATTTTTTTTAATGTTTTTCTTATTTCTAATTTTTGGTCTAGCCTAAGTTGTATTTTAATTTTCTATAATAATTTAAATAATGTAAGAGTTAAAGCAAAGTGTGCTACTTCGCGTTAACTTTACATTAGTGCTTAAAGTCGAATCAGTGGAAGTAGAAAATTGATATTTGCTTTAGTGCTTTCAATATATTTTTATATATTGCTTCAATATTTTTTAAATATTGAGTTACAAACTGTTTCAAATATGAAAATATAATGTACAAAAAATATCTTTTCCTCCATTAAGTATTCCATAGATTATAGAAAGGGTGTTCTAATCCAGCTAAGACGTAAGTCATAGAATTTACTTTAGACATGTAAGAGTCGATTTATCCAGAAATATTGTATTTTTAATTGTTTTTAAAATAAACCAATGAAAAATGACATATTACCATTAATTTTATGTTTAGCTTGATCCAAATGACAGACGCTATCATAAGTTATATTATCAGATCCGCACACCGGTTTGTAGATGGAAGGACACTGTAATGAAACAAATTTTATTTTATTTATTGCATATAGCCAGTTACGAGGATACAACATGTCGACAACTATAATACTTACAAATTAAAAATTAGTTTTTTCTTTAATAACATTTACAACAATGTAAAAATTAAAAATTAGGCTTAAAGATTAGGCCATAAGTATGATTCAATAATGTCACAAGATTTAAACTTACTGGATTATCAGCACATCTTGGAAGAGTCCATCCTTCCCAAGTTCTGACTGAACTTACTACAACAACTAGGGTTACAATTAATAACTTCATTTCGTTTAACTGAAGAAACAAACGCAGTGGTTTTAATTTTACTTGCAGTTAGTAGTTTACTTAATACTTACTGCTAAGAATTCTGAAAGTATATTTTAAGACAATCTCAGAACGATTAGTCACGAACAAGAAAGAGATAGTAAAACTGAGTTGTATATTTTTATTCTTTTAAAAAATATGAAAAAGATAATATTTATAGCATTATATTGTGTGTTTAAATGACATTTTGGACGAAGCTTATTCTTAAAAATTACTATATGCAAAACACATCACTTATCCCCCCCTCCAATTAATATAATTAGTAAGACGCTTGGACCTATAATTGTCCATTGTACCTTTTATCCCATAAAATGTTTAATTTACTCATAAAACATATTACCTAACAAATCTGGCATGGGGTACCTCGAAGTTTTTCCTTGCCATATCATATAAGTTTTTAGATTTCCTTACCCTGAGTGCAATCCCTGGATTGTTTTTCTGCCAAGCCTCCCAAGCCACTAAAACTAACTCAAGTCTAATGCTTGTAACAATTGTTGTATTAATCAATAAAATTTGTCAAACCTTATTGCATCGGAAAATATGGAAATCTTCTTATGCTCCTTTATACTATAGTTCGTCTTTAGATTCACTTCGATTGTCCTCAGACAACAACCGTTTTATTCCCAGGGGTCACCCAGGTACTGTACCTTGCTCGATGCTATACTTAACATTAATGATCCGACAAAAACCCAAGATATACTGGTCGTATTATAATGGATCTCAGTACAATAATTTTAATTTTGATTAATTTAACTTCTGTTTAACAATTTAAAACGTACAGCTGTCTGGGAGAAAATGCCATTAAGATGTGTCTAATGAGGTAGTAAGTAGCATTTTTGTATCAATACTACTTATTTAGGTGTATTTATCTAGTATTTAGATAAATACTACTTATAGGTGTATTTGTTTAGTATTTGAAATCGGATATTAGTGAAGGATGAAGGAAAACCTGAGCCACAAAACCTTGCAGTAGATTGTAGATTCAGTTCGATAATTCACCTTAATACAATTTCGCGTAATATTACGTATACAGTTGTATGCTTAAGTTTTCTACCTATTCAATTGTGTTTGTTTCTATACATTGTATATCTGTCATGAACTGACCACTATTATGTGATTTCTTTACAATATACTAATCTGTGAACTTTTTACCTAGAATTAACGTTTCTTTCAGTGTTGAAAACATAAAAGTGTTTTGTGACTTACCTCTGACCAATGTTATTTAATTGTTTGTTAAATCTTTTCACACCTTGGGTGTTGGATTTTAAGAATAAAAGGAGTTAAATTTCAAGACGACAATACTAAAGGACTATGTAGTGCAACATATTACAACAATGTTGGAGCTACTGGTTATATAAACTAAAAGTATAAGCTAAAAATAACTTGGAACCGCAGAATGCAAGTATCATAACGTTTTATATAATGCAGCTGTCCTGGCAGGCAGTGTCACAGTAGGCTTTAACCAACAATATTATCCACCGAATTGGTTTGGTTTAACCAAAAAAAGAATCGTTTGCCTAAAAAGTGCTAACTTTTTTTTCGTAATCTGACATTTTCTTGATCTTCTTGAAAACTTGTTCAGTGAGTCTTATCTTTAAAGTATAACGTTTTTGTTTTGTTTTGTGAAGAGACTTCGTATTCTTAATTAATTATTTACTAATGCGAGGAGCGTGGATCGTTTCAAGGTTCTACTATTGGGCCAGTTCTTGTAATTACATTTCAAGCATCAATTCAAAAAAAGCATTTAAATACTTTGACCAATAGACACCTAGTAAACTCTTATCATGCCAGCCAATGTTTTCACCTCATGTTTTCAGCATAAGACAATGGTTCTGTTTACACATATATACAAACATTTTATGAAAAGATTAAAACACCAGACAACAGTTTAATTCATCGCTTTAAACAAACTATGTATGATAAAATACAATCCTTAGCAGGAAGTTTTGTTGAGGGTTAATTGGCAAAGTTAAGCAAATAAAGCAACAGATGTTAAAGTCCCTTAAACAAGCCTCTCAAGTCCCTTGAGGCAGGAGAGAACAAATCTTGCAAACACGATGTCTCTGGGGTCGAGATTTATGATATCATTATTAGAGCCCTTTCAACACAGGGTGGCACGCCCTACGCCCTGTTCTTTATACAAATCATTCAAAACCTCATATTACATTGTGTGTAACCACTTGATTTTTTTAGTAATTAAATTATTATAAATGATTTTAGTTAGGGGAAAGTTTTTATGATACGTATAAGGCGTAAACTTTTAAACTAAAATCAATTTTAATAAATGAAAAAATCGGGTGAGGAACTTTTCCTTGCCACATCGGATTCGCTGCCATTATCCTCTCTACTTAAGACTCGCGTCGCTCGTCTTCAGAGTATAAATATCACCAAATTTATACTACAACACGTCTTTGGACTCGCTTCGCTCATCATCGGACAATAAATAAATTTCTTTTACTCTCAGTGGTAACCAATCCAGGCCTCGTCTTCGCTCAATGAAGTTTAATATTGGTGATCAAACAAAAACCGTGGATATATTACTATAAAAAGTATTGTAATAAAACTTTAGTGAACAAACTTTTTACGTAAAGGCATAAAGGCATGCACTACAAATTTCAAACTCAATGGTTATTTTTCGATATTTTAAACACACACAATTAAAGACAGCTAAAGTTGTGAAAGCCACCTAAATTAGATCATTCAGGTAAAATCTAGGTTTCGGATTTTTAATTTGCAAACACACTTTTCTCATGTACCTACGGTATTAATGAGAAAAAGAAGAAAGAAAAGAGATTAATTAAATAAATTAAAATAAAGTACCCGTTTTATGGGGTCTTTCGATCCATCAGGGTATTGACCCTGCGGGAACCACCTCAGGTGTTATACATCTACTATCCTCAAAAAATAAATTATAGTTGGCGAAATATTTTAAATACAAATACTATTCATATAATCTTAGAGCATTGCCTGGGCTGGGAACCCCGGACATCCGGTGCCGAAATCAAGTATTATACGATAGCGTATTATACCGTTATCGTATTATACGATAACGGTCATGGAGGCAGATATTTGTTTATAACCTTCTCATTAAACAAACAATAGGAAACAATCGGAAGGTAAGATTACATAAATGTAGGACTTACGCCGTTAATGAAATGATTGTAAGTTCTAAGCAGTTTCTTTATATCGTCCCTTTACACCAGAAAAGGATATTTAAGGTAAAACTTTGTAATCGGATAATTAGGATGAACACAATACTTTCCCTAGTAATGTATGTATAGGTATGTGTTTGTGTGTATTTGTGTATATATATGTAAATGTGTGCATGTGTATGTAAAATGTATGTGTATCTATACATATGTATGTATGTTTATGTGTGTAGGTATGTATGTATGTGTATGTGTATATGTATATGTGTGTGTGTATGTATATATGTATGTGTGTATGTATATAGATATATGTATATGTATGTATGTGGGTGTACATTAGAAATTATTCCTAAAATCTTTAAGTGTATATAAATTATTATTATTAAATTTTTTCAATTAGGCCGAGGAACCATTTCAGTTTGTAATATTTTAACTTGTTTAATAATTATAATTTTAATATTTTATTTTATTTTATTATTATGTTAAACAATTATTAACTTTATTAGAATAATTATAAGTCTTAGAAATACCACTAGTTTATTTAATGTATTTAAAAGCATGTCTCTTTTGTTATTTATTTTTAATTTGTTATTTAAATTTGTTATGTTTACGTCATGAAATTAAAATTAGAAAATATAATATTAATGAGAAATGAAATTTATAGAAAAAGAATATTCAAAAAAACGAAGGCAGGATGTAGCATCCCAAACCCTGGAAAGAGGGTACCACAGCTTATCGCTGACTTTGCATGTTGGTAGAATGAAAAAACTAAAAATCTAATTAATGTATTTTATACTGCAAATAAATGGTTATTTATTTACCCGTTTTATGGGGTCTTTCGATCCATCAGGGTATTGACCCTGCGGGAACCACCTCAGGTGTTATACATCTACTATCCTCAAAAAATAATTATAGTTGGCGAAATATTTAAATACAAATATTCATATAATCTTAGAGCATTGCCTGGGCTGGGAACCTCGGACATCCGGTGCCGAAATCAAGTATTATACGATAGCGTATTAACCGTTATCGTATTATACGATAACGGTCATGGAGGCAGATATTTGTTTATAACCTTCTCATTAAACAAACAATAGGAAACAATCGGAAGGTAAGATTACATAAATGTAGGACTTACGCCGTTAATGAAATGATTGTAAGTTCTAAGCAGTTTCTTTATATCGTCCCTTTACACCAGAAAAGGATATTTAAGGTAAAACTTTGTAATCGGATAATTAGGATGAACACAATACTTTCCCTATATCCCTATGGTTTAAATAAGGGAAAGGAAAAAATGTAATCAATAACTATTGACCACTCGCTGTTTGGTATACTAGACACAGACTTGATAACACATATAGGAATTCTACATACGCTAATTCTCACCCATTCAGGTGCGCTTAGCTCGACCTCGAAATTTAAAACTCACTTAATTTTTAATCTAGTATATCTTCGGACTCGCTTCGCTTGTCCTGAGACAGTAAAAGTCTATTTTTAATCGAACGGTGACTCATTTGCTCATAACCTCGCTCGATGCTACCGCGCTAGATGTATTATTTAAGTGTTACTCATAGAGAAACTTTGTATACTTGATCATTATATAAAGGAATATACTCGTTCTTAATTTTCAAATAAATTGGACTGTTTTTTTTTAATTTTTAACATGACATTCGATAAAAATTGAACTAATGCTGATATTGAGATAAAATATTTGTTGTTACCTATATGCGAATAAATTTAAGGCTAAATTCGCGCCAACTACTAAACATGACTAACATTTGTTAGTTGTAAGTTGTATAAACCACTTAGGAAGACGTAAATTGGAAACGGACAATTCAAATGGAATCCCGGTTTTGGACTTTTAGAGCCATTACAATACTTTTTCCTATATGCCTACAATAAAAATGAGTAAAAGTAAATAATATTAGTAACGTACTCCTAACTTAAAAACTTTATGTCGATCGCTTTGGCTCACCATTCGCTTTTTAGTGTGACGGAAAGTGGTATTCTACTTGTCACTTTAACTACACCATTTAAAATAAACCGCAAGACTTAACTTCGTCTCTATGAAAAGATCAAGCAAACCACAATAATTTAAACTCCTTTAAAAGAAGTAAAGATCAAAGTGGAAACAGTCCGGCATATTGTTGTTGTATGGAAAGATAATAGGTTTGGCACGAGAGTATCTGGTGTCTATTCAGAAGTGAGTTAATAGAATACATCAATAGTTGAGTGTGATAGTCGACACCAGCCGACTTGAATTAATTCATTATTAGTTTAACATATAATAGGGATGTGGCGCTGCTTCGAATTTCACAGAATATGAATAAAACTGCGCTAATGGTTCTTATTACAATTCATTTGTAAGTCACGCATCTTTGCATGAATAAGCTGTATGCTCAATTTTTATTTTCTTGAAAAATTCAGAAGATGGAAATGATCGTATTGTATTTTTCTATTTTACTTTTCCTCATTTATACCGTCGGTATATAGGAAAAGTATTGTGTTTGCATTAAAAATCCGAAATCGGGACTTTAATAGTGTTATCCATTTTAGGTGTTTTAAAACATCTTAAAGGGTTCTTACTAAGTTGTATGTCTGTTATTATTGCATCTCCCTGTGAGTTTATGCTAAAGAGTTGAAACCTATCACAAAAATCAACTTTGAGGTCTAATTTTGCTTAAGTTGAAATTCTTTTTTATGACACCATTAACCGTTATTAATAAACTCCAAAAAATCGATCAAAAAATATTTGATCGATTTAAAATTTGGCCCGCTTCTAGTCTATAAAATATCAACAAATGTGAATACCAAGTTTCAATACATTTATTGACATTATGAATTAAAAAAAATATTAAAAATCGAAAAATAATAAAATCCAATAAAGTTGAAATTTATCTAGATAATACGTTTTATAATAAATAAGTATACTAAGTTTCATTTCAATACATCGAGTATATTAACGTTTTTGTTTGATTACTAATGTTAAGCAACATCGAGCGAGATCAGTACTTGGATGAGTAACCGTTGGGAATAAAATGAATGTTTTAGAAGTCTGAGGACAAGGGAAGCAATCCCGATTAATAACTAAATAAAATAACTAATAAATGATTAAATCGTTTATTTATGTATAAATACCTGTTTACAATGATTAAATTACAAATTATAAATAAATAAAATAATATATATTGACGATTTGTGTCGCATAAGCTCAAGGCTTGTGCGCGACACGTCTACTCCTTATATCTAATGCTTATATCTACTCCTATATCTAATTAAATAAAGTAAAAAGTATAAAAAAGTATACATTTATAAATTTAAGTCCAAACAAACAAAAATAGCATACAAAAATAAAAAATTGCCTAATACCTATTCTTAGGTACCTAATACCTATATTAGGTACCTAAGAATTTTTTAAATTTCTTTTTAAGGGTTTTATATGGGACAGCAGAAAGAATATGTATGGGCAAGTTGTTATACAGTCTATAGGAGCCGTGAAAGCACTGGGATTAAACGCAGCTGATGTTCTGCGGCTAGGCACAACTATCCTCTCATCGTCTTGACTTCTAGTCTGATATTTATGTCTGAATAATGGAAAATTACAAATATTTTTCTTAATTAATTAAATCTTTTTAAGTAAATTTTATTTACACCCCAATCTGGTATGCGGAACCCGCCTGGAGTGGGTCATAGTATAAAATGTTCCTCTCCTATTAAATACGATAAGAAAAGACGTATTTTGCCATAAATGTGTAATAAAAATCATATACTTTATATGTACAATTGATAATTATAAACGTCTCAAGATTTTTTTGCTAAGGTTGTTTGCTAATAATTGTATGACCTAAATCCAGTAACCCTTTTTTTCTAACGTTGAAAAAAATAATAATAAGAGGTTCCGTAATTGTAGGTATAGTCCGTCGGTTGAACAAAATCAAAATTTCAATTATTAGGAATATTCTATAAATGGATAACTGCAAGGATATCTAAAAATCCTTTACTAAGTAGGATTTATTTATAACAGATAACAAAATTAAAGGAGAAAAAGTAAAATATAGATCTTATTCAAATCAATGCTAAGCTGTGTAAGTTTAACGATAGCATCTGTCTGGTTAACTGCACCAAAAGCTTGAATACCAGTAAAGATTATTCTACCTGATAGTCCCCAAGTAATTACAACAAATAAAATCATTATAACCTGCAAAACTATAATTAATACAATTTAATGTTCAATTTTAACTCACTTGCCAGCTAGGAGCTGGCAAGGACAGCTTTAGTAAGTTTTAGCTAAGGAGCTAAAACTTACAAACAACAGTACAAAACAACTTGTAACTACAAGTGTTATAATAAAGCGTTTCACGAATATCATTACAATTTATTGTAACCTACTAAACAATGTGTCAAAAATTATTAAAACCCAGTTTCATTCATATGAGTTGTTCGAAATGAAACTTTGGTCCAATTCTAAAAAGTGAGTGCTTTATTTGACAGACATTGACTATATAAATTTACATATTAACAGTTAATTATTTAACTACTGTTTATGACATTCTCAACATCCTCCACACCGCCTTGGTGAAGTACTGTATGTACTAAAAAACGCCCTAAACTATTTTAATAAATAATAATTAATTCTTAAGAAAATGTTGAAATTATTATTTTAAGTTATTAAAATTTTTAATAAATAATAATTAATTCCTAAGAAAATTGTTGAAATTATTATTTATTAAGTTATTATAAGTTTTTTTTACTAAATAATAATTCAAATTTTTAATTAATTTAAAGTCAATGCAAAAACGATTAAACAAACAAAACAATTACGTAAACAAACAAACCAATTACGTAAACAAAATTTGAAAATACATCTAACTAACTGCTAACTAACAACTGCTAACTAGCAACTGCTAACTAGCATTAAACCGCTCTGGGGATTTTACTATTCTCCCCCTTTTAGTTTTTACTTTGGATCCTCTTCCTAACTTATCACTAGATTCTCCAATCACATCATCCTCCCCAACTCCTACGTCGTATTTACCTATTTCCTGTAAGTTTCCTACCCCTACGTCATATGATTCTCCAATCACCTCATCATCCCCAACTCCTATGTCATACTTACCTGCTTCCAGGTTGTTTGATTTAATCTCCAACGGATAAACCTTCTGCACGGGTTTCCAGAGCTCTCCTTTTGCTGTTCGTATCTTCACCGTTCTTACCTCTCCATCTCTCCCTGGTATAAACTCTATGATCCTGCCTATTGGCCACACGATTCTCTTAAGTTTATCCACCTCTACTAAAACTATATCCCCTAGCTCTAATTTCTCTTTAACCTGTTTTTTATAATTTCCCCTGTGTACTAGAAGGCCTAAATATTCGTAAGTAAATCTATTTTTCAATTGTTCCCTTAAGCTATGAATATATTTTGATGTTTCTCTTAGGGTATTTTCGTCAATTAAATTTAAATCTCCAACTTCACATCTGAATTTCGCATTGAATAGAAAATCTAAAGGTGTTAATGGTTTTAACATTTCTCCTTCCGCTGCATACGTGAGCGGACTAGAATTAATAACTGACTCTATGTCACACAATATAGTATAGAGCTCTTCGAAGTTTACCTTAGATCTACCTAATACTTTTCTTAATAAATCTTTTACTAACCCTACCAATCTCTCAAAAAAACCTCCCCACCAAGGTGCCGCCGGAACATTAAATTTGAATCTAATTTTTTCGGTCGTTAAATTTTCTTCTACCTTTTTCCACTCTATCTTAGTAACTAAATTTGCTGCACCCTTAAAATTTGTGGCGTTATCGCAAATAATTGTTTTTATCCTACCACGCCGCGCAATGAATCTTCTGAGCGCTCTCAAAAACGCTTCAGTAGACAAACTCTCGACTAACTCTAAGTGCACTGCCCGGTACACCGCACAAGTAAATAATACAAACCACGTCGATGTTCCACCTCTTATTATGAGTGGTCCCCCTAAATCCACTCCACACGTCTCAAATACGCCGCCCGCTATAACTCTATCAGCCGGTAAAGGTGGCTCTGGTGGATTTAGAGGTTTACTTGCAAATCTCCTACAAACTATACATTTTCTAATGACTCTATTTACGGTTCGTCTACCCTTAATTAGCCAAAATCTTTCTCTAATTTTACACAAAGTTGTTTGCACCCCTGCATGGCAGTTTTTAAAATGAAATTCATTAACTAAACTTTCAACTAACCTATGCTTATCTGTTAATACTATTGGGTTTGTGAAATCTCTTTCAAAATTACCGTTTTCTATTTTACTTTTGACTCTTATTAGTCTATTTTTGTCAACAATAGTTCGTAAAGTTTTTAAATTTCCTAGTTCTAATCTATCTTTTTGAATATACCATAAAACTTTAATTTCAGCCCTACTAACTTCATCTACATTCAAACTTAACTCTTTCAATTCCCCTGAAATAACTGACTTATCCTTAATGACTAGTTTATTCCTTTTTTCTTTGCTACTGACTGAACTTTTAATTTTCTCTAAAAACCTATAAATCCACCCCACTATTTTGACTACTCTTGTGAACGAAAATGACATGACATCGTTTTCCGTAATATTTGCTTGCACTACACTCACACTTTGACACTCTACCTGAATCATCTCATCACATTTTGACACAGGCCATTCCCTGCGCTCTTTTTTTAACCACTCAGGCCCATCAACCCATCTACTCTCTACTAGCGTTTTAGCAGTACACCCTCTAGATAACATATCAGCTGGGTTTTCGGTACCTGGTAAGTGGTCCCACTGCTCACTGCTCTCTAAAATTTCTTTTACTCTATTTTTCACAAAAACACTCCATTTTTTTCTCTGGGATAACCATCCTAAGCATACTATTGAATCTGTCCAATAAAATTTCTCTAAATGAATACCATCGCCCTTAAAATTTTCAATGATATGATTAGTTAACCTGATTCCTATGAGACACCCTAATAACTCTAATCTAGGAATTGTTACCTTATCTTTTAAAGGACTAACTCTACATTTCGCTTGAATGAAACTAACTTGTACTTCACTATCATACTCTTTACGCAAATAAACACACGCTCCATAAGCAACTTGACTAGCATCACAAAAAACATGTAAACTATGTATACCATTTTGATTTCCGATTATACACCTATCTACGCTAAAACTAATCAATGACCTTAATTCATCTATCCAAACATTAAACTTTTTAACTAATACTTCAGGTAACTCTTCATCCCGACTCACTTTTAACTCCCAACTCTTTCGCAACAAAAGTTTCGGAGTAACCATTATGGGACTTAATATACCCAATGGATCAAAAACATTTTGTACAATCGATAAGATTGTTCTTCTTGTAGGTCGTCTCCCTGACTCATTATTACTCAAAAATTTTAAATCACAAGCTAATGTATCATTTACACAATTCCAAACAACACCCAACACTGACAATAACTCTGTATTTTCTCGATTCATGATACATGTATTCTTCTCACAACACTCAAATATTACATCCTTAGACTTCGTATGTGCCCACTCTCGCAAATCAAATTTTTCTAAAGACATAATTTCTCGTGATTCTCTCATAAATTTCTCTAACTCACTCTGACTGTTGACTGCTGTCACTGAATTATCTACATAAAAACTCTTAACTAATTTGTCAGCAGTACCCCTTAAATCCTCTTTAATTTCTCTTAAATGATTATAAATAGTTGCCATTAATAAAAATGGACTTGGACTCAAACCAAACACCACTCTAGTGTGTCTAAACACTCTCACTACTTGAGCAGAAGAGTCGCTCCACCAAAAAAATCGTAACCTATCTCTATCATCACTTTTCAAACTTATCTGCAAAAAGGCTTTGGCTATATCTGATATTACTCCTATCTCCCCTAACCTAAACTTAGTCAATAAATTAGGTATCAACTCTTGTTAGGATTTGAGGTTTAATACTTGTATATTTATTTTATTTTATTTAGACATATTAAATTGTCATTATAAGACTTTGTCACATTAAATTTCATTCTGTGAAAAACTGTATTAAGTGTTATTACTAACTTCAAAATAAATATGATAGCGTACTATTAGAAAAACTCAAAAACAGTTATTATGTTGATAATTCTGTTAGTAGTGTTACGTCAGTAGACAATTTAAATAAATTCATAACGCAGAGTATTGATGCCATGAAAGATGGAGGTTTTCTGTTGAGAGGTTGGGAAACTTCTCATAATCTTGGAAATACAGATACTTTTTCCGATTTATCAAAAGTTTTAGGTTTAAAATGGAACAAATTGGAGGACTCCTTAAGTGTGAACATTACTGCAATTAAAAATGTTGAGTTTAAAATTATTTCAAAAAAGTTTATTTTATCTATTACTCACAAGATTTTTGATCCTATAGGTTTCACCGCACCAGCTATGTTAATGCCAAAATTACTGCTACAGAACACTTATCAAATGAAATTAAGCTGGGACGCCGAGGTCGATGAAAAGACAAAATCTGATTTCTTGCTGTGGTTTTCAGAGTTACCTCTTTTAGAAAACATTCAGTTACCTAGGTGGATGGGATTTGTAACAACGGAGAGTCGAGGTCAAATTCATATCTTTTGTGATGCAAGTAAAGACGCATATGCGGCTGTTGCGTTTCTTAGAATAGATGGTGATCCAGGTATTGTTAACCTAATTAATTGTAGGGCACGTGTAGCTCCACTTAAAAATTTAACAATTCCTCGTTTAGAATTATTGGCAGCTGTCATAGGTGCAAGGTTAGGGGCAGAGACTATAGATACTTAAACAGTAAGACTGTCGACTCAATGGTGGGAAAATTTGGATTCCGGTCGACGCTAGCGCTGCGGCGGACCTAACTTTTAATTGAGTGGGCGTGTCTTAATTTCCCGCTTTATGCCCACAGTCAGTTTGAAATTTAATTTCTATACTTTGTATAGTTATACTTCTAACCAACCCTACCACTTTCATCTTACACAGAACACGTGTGATTATTTTCAAGTTTTTCATTTAAGTAATTTATTAATTTAATTGATTCAATCAGGTAATACTGGCTAAAGTTTTACACGTGCTAAAAGATAGATTTTGGCATTTAATGCAGCCTGTATTTTAATACAGGCGAGATGCGCACGTGTGATTAAATGTAATTACCTGATAAAATCGACTAAATCAATAAATTAATTAAATGAAATATACTTATCTGCCATCATTAGCGTTCTCTGGAAATTTTAAAAAGGTTTCTATTTACTTTTAGTTTCTGAATTTTGGAAATACAGAACATGCAACGGCGAACCGTTTTTTTGTGAAAAATACATACAGAAAACAATCAATTTTATAATAATAATAAATGTAGCTGTCATAACAAAGAATTGTCATGGTATTCATAAATTTAAATATAAAAATATAATCAGTCATCTTTGGAAAGCTATTGGGGTTAGTTCATGAGTTGTCCGCACCGGTCCGCCGCAGCGCTATTTTTAGTAGCTTGCGATAATGGAATCCAAACTTTTCCTCATTTAAGTTAACCCCCCCTGGTTAGGGGATTCAATTTTAAAAGTTTTAGATAAAAATAAAATTGATATTTTCTATTGGACAGATTCTACAACTGTTTTGTCATGGATAAAAAATGACGAGCAGTGGAGTATTTTTGTTAAGAATAGGGTTAAAAAAATTAGGAATCTATCACCAATGAATAGTTGGAAATATGTACCAGGGACGTTAAATCCAGCGGACCTTCCATCCAGGGGTTGTTCTGTCAAACATTTAATACAGTTAAAATGGTGGGAGGGACCAGAATGGTTAAAGTTAAGTTCTGAATTCTGGCCAAAAGAAATTTCAAAAGATATGTTAGCCAATGATAATTTAGAAATTAGTTTAGTGAATTCAGAAAAGGAAAGTAACTGGATATTTGATTTTATACAGCGATATTCTAACTTTACAAAAATTTGCAGAGTTATTGGGGCGATAAAAAGATTTATTGATAACTGTAAACTTGCTAAAGAAAAACGGGTTCGTGGAAAATTTCTTGTTACTGAATTAGAAAACGCTGAGTTGTGTGTTGTGAAATTGCTACAAAAAGAATATTTTGAAGGGGTTTTAGATAAAAGTTTAGTCAGTTTAAATCCAATTATTGATGATTATGGAATGATTAGGATTAAGACTAGAATAACAAATAGGACAGATTTACGAAATTTTCAATACCCAATATTACTTCCTGGAAAAAATCATATTACAAATTTAATTATCAGGAAAATTCATTTGGAAAACTGTCATGCAGGAGTTCAAACTGTTTTAAGTTTGTTACGTGAACAGTATTGGGTCATAGGTGGTAGGAGGAGTATAAAAAGTGTTCTTAATCACTGTGTTATCTGTAAACGGTTTAGTGCAAAAAAATTAATACCTGCACCTGTGGCACTACCACGCAATAGAGTTGAGAATTGTTCTCCTTTTGAAGTTACAGGGGTTGACTATGCTGGACCTGTTCTGCTTAAAAAAAGTGTTAAAGCATGGATTGCTGTGTTTACATGTGCATATTACCGTGCAATTCATTTGGAATTAGTCGAGTCATTATCAACAGAGGCTTTTTTGCAATGTTTAAGGCGGTTTATAGCCAGAAGAGGAAGACCACGAGTCATCTACTCTGACAATGGTACCAACTTTGTCGGAGCAAACAATTGTATGTTGCAGGTAAATTGGGAGGAGATTCAGAAGTACAGTACTGATCGAAATATTCAATGGATTTTCAATCCACCAGCATCTCCTTGGTGGGGTGGATGGTGGGAGCGACTAGTGAGAGTTGTAAAAGACCTATTACGGAAAGTGCTAGGTCAGGCTATGTTAGATTTCGTAGAATTGAGTACAGTGTTGTGTGAGTGTGAGGCGGTTATAAATCTAAGACCGTTGACCTATGTTTCAGAAGATACATTAGATTTTAAACCATTAACACCTAACTTATTAATGTTTGGTGAAGAAAGATCGTTTGGTACAGTAGATATTGATGAAATTGATTAAAAAAAATTGAATTCTCGGCTTAACTATAAACAAAAATTAATTTCAGATTTAAGGAACCGTTTTAGGAACGAATATGTGGGGCAGTTAATACATAGACAAAAGGGAAAAAATACTAGAGCTAGGGTCAATGTAGGAGGAGTAGTTTAGTTGGCCAAGATAATATTAAGAGGGTTAGCTGGCCTTTGGGGCGAGTCATTGAGCTGCTTCCAGGACCTGATGGAGAGGTTAGGGTGGTGTCCATACAGCTGGGCCACAGCCATGGCTACCGTAAGATCACTAGATCCCTTCAGCGTGTTTATCCGCTTGAGGTTGATGATAAGGAAGAAATTAAAACTTTTCACCAACTTCAAACGGATAACTCCAAATCTGAAGAATCCAAAGACACTCTCACCAAATCTGGCAGGATTAGTAAGCCTCCAGTCCGGTTTGGTTATCAGTGAGTTGCCCACAGCAACTCAGGTGGGAGTTTGTTAGGATTTGAGGGTTAATACTTGTATATTTATTTTATTTTATTTAGACATATTAAAATTTTCATCATAAGACTTTGTCACATTAAATTTCATTCTGTGAAAAACTGTTTTAAGTATTATTACTAACAACTCTAGTATTATTATTATTAATTGTGAGGGTAGGTGTAAAACCTTTTGCACTGCGACTTTGAGTCTTTTGTACAAATACCCTCGTGTTCTAAGCTTATAGGAGATCCTTTCCTTTTATTATTTCTAAAAGTTTGTGTACTAAATTGGCATCTGGGTTTTCAATTCTGCTTAGTGTGGTTTCTCCAAACAACAGAAATCTCTTGTATGCTAGAGCTTCGCATTCAAAGATGATGTGTGATGATGTTTCAGGGCATTGGCCACAGAGTCTACAGACTCGCTCTTCTTGAAATATACCGATGGTATGCATATTTTTGCGTAAGTGACAATGACCAGTTATTAAGCCCGTCACTATACTCAAGTTTTTCTTATTTAGCTTTAGAAGAGCATCTGTCAGTTTGGCTTGAGGACCTCTCAACATGAGTTTACTGTGCCTCAAACCAGGAGCATTATTCCAGTGTTGTTGGTGTTTACCTGTAAGCCATTCATTCACTGCCGTCTTGACTTGTGTTTTCGAAATGCCAATAACTGGTTCAGGTCCTATTGGAGTTTGATTAGAACCTTGTCTTGCTAAATCATCTGCAACCTCATTACCATCTATACCTTTATGTCCTGGAACCCATCTAACTGATACTTGATTTTCAGCAGCCAAACTGGTAAGGTTTTGTAAACATTCCCACACCAGTTTAGAGTTAACTTTGTAGGACCCCAGGGCTTTTATGGCAGCTTGACTGTCAGTATAAATAAACACTGACGCTTGCTTAGTGTTTCGCTTGAGATTTTCGAGAATGCAGGTGTTAATTGAGAACACTTCTGACTGAAAGACTGAGGCATGTTTGCCTAGAGGGATAGAGATTTTATTTTCAGTGTTAAATTCATACACACCTCCACCTGATCCGCTGTCCATTTTAGATCCATCTGTAAACCACACAACCGCATCGTCTTTTGGTGGAAAGGAGTCTTCAACAAAGTTACAACTAAGTGAAACGGTTGATCATAGGAGTAAGATTGTCATGTGGTCGGTTCATATCTAGTAATGGATTACGAATCAGTGTGATTATTTCAGAGTGTCCCGTGCGGATTTGATTTCCAGTTACCAGAAATTTGTAGTCTATATGCTGCTAATCGAGCTTCGCTTTTGATGACAAGTTTAAGAGGAGGAAGCCTAGCATTACTTCTAAAGAAACTGTAGGACTTGTGCTCATAGATCCAGTTATTGAAAGACAGGCCAGCCTCTGAACAGAGTTTAATTGTTTTACAGCAGTGGCTTGGTTTGTTTTAGGCCACCATACCAGAGAACAGTATGTGATTACTGGTCTGACTACCATTAAGTAAAGCCAGTATAAAAAACGTGGTTTTAAACCCCAAATTTTTCCAAAGGCTCTCCTTAAGGACATAAGTATAAGTTTTGATTTGAGAATGACTCTATCTAGGTGAGGGTTCCAAGTCAGTTTTTTATCTAGTATCACTCCGAGGTACTTTACATGATCAGTTAACTGTAATCTTTCTTCAAACAGCATTGGGTTTTCTTACAGTAGGTTGATTTCGCTGCTTGGTAAAGATTATTAGAGCTGTTTTAGAAGGATTAACTGAGAGATTAACATCTCGACACCACTTTTCAATTAGTGATATTGGGTTTTGCATAACTTCAAGAGCTGTATTTATAAATTTGCCTGTAATTATAACCACTATGTCGTCAGCATACCCAATGGTAAAAATACCCATTACGATTTAAAGTAGATAAAATTTCATCTACCACCAGACTCCATAAAAGAGGTGATAACACTCCACCTTGAGGCAACCCTTGTAACTCGTGCTTCTACAGCCTCTCCAGCTATACATGCTGTATTTTCCTTCCTAGAAGTAAATTACCGATCCATTTGCAAATTGTGTCTTCAACTCCTCGATACTTTAACGATCTAATAATAGTATCGTATGAGGTATTATCAAATGCTCCTTCAATATCCAGGAAAGCACAACACACACATCCTTTGTGGCAAAAGCAGTTTCTATCTTGCTCACCACAACATGCAAAGCACTCTCACATGATTTGCCTGCTTGGTAAGCGAACTGATATTTATTTAGTGGATTTACAGTGAGAGCAGTCTCACGAATATGCCTGTCAATAATTTTTTCCATAGTTTTCACCAGAAAAGAAGATAAGCATATGGGTCGGTAGGATTTGCTTCTGAGTAAGAAGGACGTCCAGGGTTAGGAATAAAGGTGACGTTGGCTGATTTCCACGAGTCAGGAATGTAACCAAGAGCTATGCTGGCTCTGAAAAGACTAAAAATTAAAGGCGCCAGTATCTATCCCTTGTTGTAAGAAAACAGGGTATATCCCATCCGGGCCAGGCGATTTGTAAGGTTGAAATGAATTGAAGCCCACTTGATTTTGGACATTGTAATGATTTGATCAGCTGTAGCCCAATCAGGAATTACTTGTTGAGTCCCGACGGGATGTTGGTTATCAGATTCGTTTTTCTATAATAACTGAGTCGGGAAATGTGTCTTTAGCATAACTTCACCTGTTTCCTTACCACTGTTGGTGAATTCTCCACTGGAGTTTTGAGAGTGCCAACAGGATTTAGGGATTCTTTGAGAGAACTTTGTCAGCCTTGAAGCTTCAGGGATGCTGTCAATCTCTTCACAGAATTTTTTCCAAGAGGTTCTTTTGGCCTCTCTAATATCCTTGTTGTATTTGATAGAGCTAAAGAATAGGTATTCCATTCACCAGATTTTTGGCCCGATTAAAAAGTTTTCTTACCTGTTTTCTCTGTTTTTCTAAAGATTGGCTCCACCAAGGAATGTTTTTAGATTCTTTCCGTATGCTAAGAGACAGTTATTTTTATAAGACTTTTCGATAGCGTCAACCAGTTGAGATGCTTTGCTATTGAGAATATGATTGAATTACTTCAGAGGACGGAATTAAGGAAGTGAGATCTTTTCTATAACTGTCCCAGTCAGTTCTTTTTGGGTTGTAGAAAGCAGCGTTATAATCCTGTTTATTGATAATTCAAAGAATATGTACCTGTGGTCAGAGGAAGAGGGCTCATTCGAGACATACCATTTCTTCACAAATCGATCAATTAGGGGGTGTTGCTATGTCTAAAAACTTCTTGCCTTCTTCTGTTAAAAAAGTGGGAGAATCCGTGGTTAAGAATTATTAGATTTTCTGACATAATATATGAGAGAAGATGTTCGCCTCGTGAGTTGGTATCAGTGCTTCCCCAGGCAGCAGCATGGTGAGCATTAGCATCACATCCAATTATCAATTCAATTTTATTACGAGAACAATACTTTACTATGTCCTTAACTTCACTCGTTGGAGGAGGGTCGGGAGAGTCATAAGGAAGGTATGCTGAGGCTAATACAATGTGTATTTTGCTGCCTCCTTCATTGAGTTCTAGTTTGACTGCTGTTATATCCGTGTTGGAAAGATTTGATAGCATTAATGCATCTAGTCCTTTTTTACAAGTATGCAGGTTCTGGGATGGTTACATAGCTTGTTATATAAGAAGTTGACATTTAGTTTGACCAAGTCCTGACACGAGACCCTTGGAAATCCAAGGTTCTTGTACTAGGACAATGTCCACTCACCTGTTGAGAGTAGTTTACAGAGTGAGGCTGAGCTGCTTTGCTGTGCTGAAGATTAATTTGTAGTATTTTCATCGTCAGAATTTTGTTTGTTGTATACTCCTGCTTGCGCATTTCTTCTAGCGACAGCATGTTGGTATTCTGTGCAGGAAACATCTAATACAGAGTGGTTAAAAGGATGGTTTTTTCCTTACACATTATACAACTGGGGTACTCGTTTGTTGTCGGACATGCTGCTCTCAAGTGGCCAGTTTCAAAACAGTGTGAGCATGAGTTTTCAGTTTGTTTACATTCATTTTTAGTTTGGCCAATCTTCAGACACTTGTAGCATCTGGTTACCCAGTCATAGTGCTTTACCTGAAGCCTACTCCACTCAATATAGACTTTTCCGGACTCAAGAAGCTTTTGTTTGATTTTGGACGGAACTTCCACAACCCATCTTACATGATTTCCTCCTTTTATCCAAGGACAAGGTTTTGTGAACCTAGGGATAACAGCTGGTCCATATTCAATTCTATCAAACCCAAGAGAGGTTAGGTTTTGTTTCCATAAATTGTCTAAGAATTGGTTCTTATTCATGGTTTTATCTACTCCAGTAATTATAACCGTTTCTCCTGGAGTGGTTGGGAGTGATGCTATAAATCCAAGCTCTTCCATCAGAGAAAAGTTTAAAATCTTGTCTCTTTCCTCACTATTAGTGCATTCTATCATGCATGCGATTCCTTTTTTCTTCTAGTAAATTCGGCCCCTTCTCCAAACACGAGTTCAAACACACACCAGCTTCATCTTTACAACTAGCATCGAACACCGGCCTTATCTTAGTGGTAGTACTGCTTTCTTTGAACACAGGTCGATGTGGCAGATAATGAACATTGAACTCTTTATGTACTTCTGGCCCTAACACTTCTTCTATAATACCATTCTCTAACCAGAACTTAAATTCTCTGTCATAGTCTTGCCATTTTCCTAATTTATTTAATTTATTTGTAACACTAACTAACCTTCTTTCAGCTACAGTTTTATTATTTCCTAACGGTACGTCATCCATTTTCCACGGTAACCCTACTTCATAACGACCTTCGTTGTTTATCGTGATTGTTTCCAAAAAATTTGACAACACTTGTCCCTCATGATGTTTCTTTTCTAGTGCCCTAACTGGATCTGTAATACCTATAGCTTCTAAATCCCACAAATTAGCTATTGACGTTATATTGTTTAAACATAGACTACTGCTACTCTGTCTAACTAAATTTTTATCATTCTCACCTATGATTGTTCAACCTAACAAAGTTTCTATGCAGAGCATCTTGTCAAATCTAACAGACCTACCAGTAATAATCCTTCCTATAATATCCGCACCTAATATTATACCTATCTCTTCTGAATCAACATTTTCCCTACTATCGGATAATATAATATTGTTCTCCCCTAGCTTATCTAGTAAATTCTTATCAGTAACCATATCAACAAAATTGCAAATTTTACCTTGAGTAAATAGAACTGCTTGGATCTCAGAATCTTTTTCTAAATTTGTTAAACATACCGTATGTTTATTATGGCCTTGCTGAGTAACTACTCCTCCAAATAACGCGTGATTCATAATATACTTACCATCGTTCACTAACATCATACTTTTGGCTATATTACTTAATATGTATGACTTAGTTGACCCTGAATCTAATATGGCCCTAACTTTAGTTTGTTTCCTTACATCCCTAGGATTAACTATATTGACAACCAAAGTTTGCATATAAACCTTACCATCTTTGACAGCATACTACTTTCTACTTTACTTAGTTTCTTAGCATCGCCTTTCTTAGTGTCTTCTCCCCTTCTATGATTTGGTAAGTCTGGACAAATAATTGCGTAATGTAATCGTTTACAGATGATATATATATCTAGGTGGAGCTCTACAGTTCCTAGATGAATGATATTGTTTTAAGCAACTAAAACAACACTTATTTTTAGCAATTAACTCCCTCTTTTCTTCTAATGAAATGGAAGCACCCTTACCGCAATCCTGACTAGCATGATTTCTACCACAAAAAAATACAAAATAATTGTATACTGTTATTGAATTTTGACATATTTTGTTTGTTTTTAGAATTTAATTTATTACTATTTACCAATGAATAGGCTGTAGCTACTCCATTCGAAGTACTACCCTCTGATTCTAATTGCAATTTATTTAAACTTTCTTGAGCACATTTAACCCTCTGCTCACTTTCTACCTCCCCACGTAAAAATGTCATAAACGAGTCTAAATTACTTCTCTTATTCTTATCATGCTTATCTGTATAGTTAGCTACCTTGTTCTTGAATCGCTCCCATTCTATTAGCACATGAGTTGGAACGCTGGATTCCAACATGGGAAGTAACAATGTAGCATAACTATCCTTAGTCATGTTAAGAATTTCAAGCGCATTGAGTTGTTGCGAGATAGCGTCATAAAGATCGCATAACTTACGTTTCTCTTTAGAAGAAACTTGCTCTAGCATAATATTTATTAGCTCTCTAACATGATGTTCTATGAGCATTTCATCCTTCGCAAATCTATCTTTTAACAACTCAAGTACTCTTGTAAAACTATTGGTGGCCATCGGGCAACTCTCCACCAATAATTTAGCTTTTCCTGTCGTTACCTGGAGCAGATACCCATATTTCACGTCTTCGTCGTACTCGTCGTCATCTACAATCTTTTTAAATTGTGTCCAAAACGGAAGCCAGTTTTTTACTTCTCCATCGAATTTATTCAATTGTAGATCAGGAAGTTTTGCTTTTTTCATACAACATTTATGAGGTGGTTCTTTAGTTGGTTGTTTACACGATGACAGTAAAATATTAACCATTACTCTAAACTCTTCTGCAACGTTGAGTTCTTTTCGCCATTCTTCTTTTGTCATCGTGGTATATTCTAATTGAAAATTTTCCATTTTGATAGCTTCTTCTATTTTATTAAGTCGATCGGCTTTGTCTCTCAATACAAGTTCAACGAATTCTACTTCGTTGTCCTGCTGTTTCTTATCAAAAAGATCTTTGATATACGTTCTTAAGATCTCTCGCTCTTCTTTCATTACATCTAATCTGTTCATCTTCCTTAAATGACTTATAAACTTTTAATTCTTCTTATATAAAAGTTTAATTTACTTTACACTTACTACTTCGGATATCAGCTTTCAATATTAATCTCTAGATTAGATTCTTTCCTACGGTCGCCACTTGTTCGAAATGAAACACTTAAAAATGAAACACTTTGGTCCAATTCTAAAAAGTGAGTGCTTTATTTGACAGACATTGACAACTATATAAATTTACATATTAACAAGTTAATTATTTAACTACTGTTTATGACATTCTCAACACGAGTAAATTATTTCGAATGAATGCAATTATTTCTAAAATACGAGAAGTAATATTTATAAAAAACGTTTTACAAACTCATATTGAGCACTAGATTACTAATAAACTAAGAGTTTGCGATAAATACGAACTTTCAATCAATAAAATGAACTTGTACTTAGTCTATCTAGGTTCGGACTTGGGTAGAAATTTTACAAGTGATATTACAAGCAATTGTAATCGACAAGAAAATGGTGTTTATTAAATAGAAAAATGCTAGCAAATGTACAAGTGTTCCTTGGTAACACATGTAAATTTGTCATTACAAGTTTGTTTTTTACAATTTAACTACAAGACTTGTACTTTGTGAAACGGCCCTGGTATCATGTACAAACTTTACTATTAGTG
>JACMZG010001863.1:40781747-40871289 GCA_018340805.1 Microvelia longipes | reverse complement strand
TGTACATTTGTCTATTAGAGACAACAAATGAAGCAGCGCCGTAGACGCTACTGTTGCATCCAAATAATCCAGCACTTCCTGTCTGAAAGTTTAAAAATTTTAAAAATAATACGAAGAGGTATACTATGTAGAAGTAGACTAAGAAACTACAGCATTGCAAATAAGTATAATTTTAGCTAAATATTAATACTGACTTAGAGCGCTAGCTGTAAGTCAGTATGTTTTGTTCTAGATCGAATCTCTCCGGGATGGCTTATCTTAAAGTCCGTATATTTAGGAGGTCTTGGATTCTATATTCTACTATATTTTATGTTGTTTTATAAACACGCCAATACAGCCGTTGCATGATTATTTAATGAAAATAGGCTTGGACACTCTCTTTTTGAGACATGACTCGGTAGTAATACACGTGTTTTTAGATATATTTCTCATACAGTGTGCACCAATTAAAATTATGCCAGTAAAACAATTTAATGTTGAAATAAAAATAAAATTTGTGCGATTTCATTACCTGGTGACGTTTTTATTTTCAGACATTTATTAATGTCTTGTCTACGATTCCATTGGGTCCAGTTTATGCCAGGTAAGATGTGACTGTTTCATGTAATTGAATATACGGTCGGGTTAGCACCTTTAAGTTTGTAGACTTGAAGTAAGCCCGAGCAGAGGTTCATGATATGAAAATAGAGATGGAGTGCTTCTCGAGTAAGCAAATAGCATAAATACCAGATTTAAAAGTTGAGCGAAAGTTAAATGGAATAAATTGGGGAGTTAATTGAAATAAAAATAAGAAAGATAGAGAGGATTAGCTAAGAAGGCAATATGTTTTTCTTGGGGGGCTAATTTCAAATCAGGGGGGCTTCAGCCCTCTAGACCCTCCTAGAATCGCCTATGATACTACCCCTCTTTACATCTACATAATACAACTAAAGAGACATCAGGGCACTTGTGAATTCATTTTACACCTTGCCAATCTCTTAGGTAAGTAGTTGTCTATGATTTGTTATCTAACATGATATTGGTTTAACAAAAACTATTTTTAGTTTACTTACTACCTGTGATTACTTATAAACCAAACAAACAAATTCCCGTTTTTTCCCAAGAATATCATATTAATAGCAGGGCCGGCTTTTCGCCATCAACTGTGCCGGAAAGTGAGTCTCATATGTTGTCCAACTCTCCGTAGGGGACGTCTGCTCCAAAGCCCTTAACGAGATTTTTGGAAACATATAGTGACTCACCTTTCCGCACAGTTGATGGCGGAAAATTACGGAATTTGTAAAAGACGGAATTTGTTGTTTGATGTTATTTTTATAGTTACTACTCACTGTAAGATTATTGGGCTGAGAGTCTAGGAATGGTTGAGGTCCATTTGATTGATCAGCAAATGGACTTGTGAAATCTTCCATCATGAATGCATCCTAAAAATCATTCCAAATTGTTAATTTATATTGGCAGTGTTATAATTATAGTTAAAAACAGAAATAAAATCAACGCTGACTCTATTCTCTCCAATCCATACCCTTCTCTATTTTCTTCTTACTCTGTAATAAATGCTCGTCAAATAATACTTCCTTTTAACTCTAGATTATATGTTGCCATCATATTATAAAACATGATTATCAGGCTGCAAATCTCTTATAAACATAAATAATATCTTTTAGGTTTACCAATATTATCCTTCTTTGACTTATCACAGCGAGAGAATTCAAGTACACACAACACAAAGGACAAGAGGAATTCAGGTAGCACCAATAGATAATAAAGTAAATTAAGTTAAAAATAGGTAACATACAGATAGTTTACCTTTTTTATCGATAGCTATTTTGGGTAGTTAATATTACCTATCACTTAATTATCATGCTTATTGCACAAGATAAATTCTTAATACGCTTTATTTAAACAAAAGTAATATAAAATTATTGACCAAACTATTTAAACAAGATTAGATTAGTGAGGTCAGATAAAAATAAAACATCAATTTAAGCATTCGGCCGTAAATTAGGTCTTCTTCAGAATTAGTTTTATTCCAAACTTAATAATTAATTAATATAGGTAATTGATTAATGTTAGCCCTCTTTTTTACAAACTAGATCTTAGTTTAAATGTAGGTGTCATTCCTCGATGGTATACACAGCTAGCTATTGTTAGATTAATGTCTAACTAATGTCTATTATTTATGTGTTATCTGATTCAGTTTGGAATAAAACTACTTCAGAAAAAGGCCTAATTTACGGCCGCGAAAGCTCAAATTTGTGTTTTTAATTTTATCTGACCATTACCTCCTAAATCTAATTTTTTAAAGTTTGTGAAAACATGCCATAAATTACAGAACTACCTGTTGATAATGCGAATTTTATACGTCGAAAGTAGCCTAGAGGTTAAAAAAAGGTTTTACTTACATCATTCATTAAAAATTCAGCTTGGACAAAAGCCGAAAAACAGCTTACTAAAAATATAACAAGACCCGAATTAGGCTCCATAGTTGGTAAAAATGTGACTTGATTCATGTTTTACAAACTTTATATAAACCAATTCATCACCTCAACCAACCAATTGATTAAAAAATGTGTGTTCTATATTAATTAATTACATATTTAATAGCCAACTTGATTACTTTTTAATATCAACATGATTGAGTTTGTAATAAGAATGTTTTAATTTAAGTTAATTGAACCTCTTGAACTCCAATTGCCAAAATGATTACACATTCTTCAATTGAGTTCTAACTTATTAAATTACTAAGGTTACTATTAATTAATATTATATTGCTTTGCATGTTGTTGAGGAGTAATTATTTTTTAAATCAAAGTTAAATTGAATTGATTAATTTATTCTATTAATAATTTAAGTAGTGATAACAGATCAAAAATTGATAAGCAGTGATAAAAATAAATTAATATTACATAAAATTACAACAGAACAAAGCGGTGGGTTACTCTTCTCCAATATTGTCCAGTTCAATTTGAAATATATAGTTTTTAACATCTACCTCATCAAATAATTTGCTTATGGCATTGCACAAAAAGAAGATTATTGTTAAGAAGTTATTTCCATTAAACCGGGGTGTCAGGTTTTAATGGAAATAACCATGAAACCGGGAAATAACCATTAATAACCTTCGCCTGCCACCCAGACAGTCCGTATTTGATACCGGTCGGGGCCTAGAGGATTTTCATGCGAGGGAAGGAAATCCTTTCACGAGCAGTCCTTCGAAATGGAAGTTAAGACGGCGATTCAAGCCTATGCGATGTCAGGTAATTGAAAAAGATCCCTAACCCTTAATAAACCTGGGTTTAGGTAAAATTTAGGACCCTCAATAGTAGTTTATATAAAGTAATATATGTTTCTGCCTTATAACATTTCAAAAGCAGGAAAGCATAGTCTAGCAGAGGGGCACAATATATTTCTAGTTAAAGCTCGAGAAACCAATAGTAAAGCCACGGCTCTTCTGTGGATTAGACGCAAAATGCCTGCGCACTAGGATTCATATAAGATAGGACACTATCGTCTATCTATGGAGTTAGCAAAAAGTGCCCAACAACGTGGCCAACTTGCTAGGTGATCTCACCTCTCTCTAATTATTCTCGCTATTACTATCACTTATTAAATATAAAACTTAAGAAATAAGTAGCTTATCACACAAATAAGTATTATATAGAACACATAAGTAAAATAAATAAATTATATGTATATAGGAAAATATGAAAAAATAAATAAAATAAAATAAAATATATATGTAATTACAAATTCAAATTAAATTTATATGTTTAAAATAAAATATTATATTAGAGTTATGTTCAAGTACAAA
Organism: Microvelia longipes; assembly: GCA_018340805.1. Taxonomy (NCBI): domain Eukaryota; kingdom Metazoa; phylum Arthropoda; class Insecta; order Hemiptera; family Veliidae; genus Microvelia; species Microvelia longipes. The sequence goes on along the minus strand of JACMZG010001863.1, from coordinate 40,867,478 downwards.
TTTATTTATTTTTATGTATTATAAAATAAATAAATATCTCAGCATCATTGTTAGAGCACTAAATATCAAATGCTCTCTTTACTTTACTACTTCTTTGCATATTTTTTGTACTTCTTGCATGTCTTTTTAATCTTATTGGTTTTTTTTTTTGCTCATTTTCACTTAGTTTTTATTGTATAATGCCATGATATAAATTTCTATTTATTATCAAATTTATTTATATTATCAAATTATTTCTTTAAAATTATATAAAAAAAAGAAAAATAAATAAAAAATATAATCGTTATTGTAAAATAAAAAATAAAATAAAAATAACGTTTGTGATAAGTAAGCAAATTCCAAACCTCAGCGAAAAGCTGATTAAGTCTTAATGTTATATAATTTTTAAATTTCTTCTTTTGTATCTGTAATTCATATGTACATTATTGATTAATAAAAGGTTGATTAATAATAATAAAAAAAAAAAATTACTATCACTTCTATTAAAATATAGATGAAATATTCCTGATGAATAACAATTATAACTCAATCCAATATAAAGCTGATTCTTTCACAAGCACTGCAGATAATAGTTATTTATGCCATAAGGCTGAGAAGTGTGTCTTTATGTCACGGCAATTAGATTTACCGACGAGCGAAGCGAGTCGGGAAAAATTGCCAAGACATAAAGACATTCTCAGCCGGATGGCATACACTATTTTTTTTGAGATAGCACTCATTAAATAAACTGCGCTATATACTTAATTGAAAAAAAAAACATACGTCCAATTAACTCCATATTATCGTCGTCATTGATTCATCCATAGCTTCACACTTTTACTCAAAAAATGTAAAAAGCTTTACATATAAACACACAAAATTGACAATTAGAACAACTTTTAAAAACGAAATAAAAAATTAGCCTCGAACAAAAACAGAAACAAAATGAACGGTTTTAAAGAAACCTCATAAAGCTTTTACAGAGATTGTTTTTTGAACGCTACATTACAGTAATGGCGGCAAGTATATAAATTACTTTTACGTCCTAGGAAGTTTTTTTTTTTACATTCATTATTGTCCTCGGAGGTGAAAAGTACTAAATAACCTCCTATAACAATAATGATTGGCTTCTCATCCTAAAAACAGTCCAATAAAGTGCTCAATTACGTACTACCTCAAAAAAAATTATGTTACAAGCCAAAAATATCAATCAAAGCAAAAGTTGCAAATCAGGTTTTTATGATTAATATATTTAAATAAGAAAATTCAGACGTGGAGGACCGTAATCCAGGCCGTCTTTTCTTTGAAATCCGTGCTATCTTGCTCAACAATCTATTTCTTGCCAATGTTTCGCTTATACTTATAATGAGCAGTACATCACTCACTTGTTGCTCCATTATTCTGTATTTTTCAATAGAAACGCGTGTGCAGTTCGCAGCTTATACAATACTATGATCATCATTCCAAGTATGATACTAAACAGCACTATTAGAAATAATTTAGAGCTCAGGTAATGCTAATTATTTAAATGTTATAGCGCGTTTCATTAAAAAAACCGTAACATTAAGCAACAACAAGTAATGCTAAAGCTCAGGTTATAAAGCATAAACCGTGAACATTAGCAAGCAATTAAGTTTCGAGCAAAATAGCACGCATATTCAAAGGATATTCGCCCTGCTCGCCGGGACCTCCGTAAGCCATTACTTATACAGCGTAAATATTACGATACAAAATTATCGCCGGTACCAAAGTTCGAACTTGGAAGATCTAGCTTTGAGTACTTTGAGAGTAAAAACGTATTGACTCAGACCCGACTTAATTAGATTCAGCGTTTCAAAATACATCGAAAGCGACACCCTTCTCAAAATAAGTTGTAAACTGACTGTATTTTAGGTTTTACGGTTATTTACTACTTTCAATTTTTGTCGTTACTTTTAATTTTAGTACCGATTCTAGACCGGCTGTATTTGATTCAGTGCCTTAAAAACACAACTAGGGACTTATCCAGTAAACGGAACATGGTTTCCTTACCTATAGGCTTAAAAATATACTGTAAGAATACAAAAAAAATCAATTAAATATTAATTATATACAAGAAACGAGTACATTCATTTCTGCTACAGCAGATGTGGTTAAGGCCTTTTTGTACACATGTTACCTACAGAATTAGTTTGTAAGTATAAAGAAGTATATTATATATATACTATATTACATGCCAAGTACTGGACTTCGGCCACTGGAGGTCCGGGGTTCACAGCCTATGCTCTCGTTTTTTAAAAAAAAAAATTATGGAAATTTTAGTTTTTTAATAGAATTGTTGTAAAAGTTTTTTTCGCCTCAAGGGCTTTTTATATTTAATTATTGTATATATATATATATATATAATATATATATATATATAGTATATATATATATATATATATATTATATATATATATATAGATATAATTATTACACACACACACACAGAACACACACATATATATATATATATAATATATATATATATTATATATAATATATATATTTGCATAATATTGTATTATTTATTTCAAATATATAAAGTAATGCAAAACATATGTTTTTTTTCGTAATCAGGGACCTCTAAAACGGATTGTGGTCTTACTCCCACATAAAACCCCTTGGTATACCAGTCTCTATATACTAGTCTCTTACCAATTTTTTAATTCGCTATAACATAGCACCTAGTACTTTATAAATTAAACGATTTAAACATATTAAGATAATAACTAAGCATTAAACATAGCACGTGTTGCTTATTGTTGCTTGATAATTGCAGATACATAGTATCTCTTTAGCCATACGCCATTGAAATAAAAAATGAGTATGTCTCATGTTTGTAATTTTCAAAAAAATTTAATAAGTGACTCAGACTAACAGATTTATTCGAGAAAATCCAGAAACCTTAATTTAAAGGTACAGAGTTAATTGAAGGAAAACGTTTGATTAACCCTAATTCCATTCTATTACTTATCTTGTTTAATCAAGTATAAGCTTATAAACAAATAATTTCCAGATCAGTGGGGAGGATAATCAGTGCTACTAGTAGGGGAGCTTGTCCTATGCTTAATAACTTTAATTCAGTGTCAGGTTTTTTTGTTGCAAATTGGCCCTCCGAATAATTTCAATTAGTATGGAAAAGGCATTTTGCTATAAAATAGGGCTCTAATAGATATTTATGCAACCAGGCATAAATATCTTCTCGGATAGAAGGTAAAAACCCGAGTATAGATTAGACCAAAATGGTATGGTCGAATTCCGTCACAGCCATGTACGAGTTGCGTCTCGAGGTTTTCTTTTCCATAGAATAGTTCGGTTGCGAGATTTGCACCATCCAGGTATAAAATACGCAAACATATTTTCATATCCAACGAATTTTTAAAGAAATGAGTTTTATAATTGAAGTATTTTTTCTATTATAAAACGAATCTTGATAAATTGTGTTTTGCTAAAAAAATATAGAAGATTTATAAATTTTTGATACCCTTTTAAAGCCACTTTTCAACTCCTTTCATATACAATTCTTATAATATTTCTAATTAAATACATTATGTAAAAACAATCTTTGTACATTGCATTTAAAATTAAGTTGATTTCATGTATTGTGAACAACCAATTTCACTATTAACTACTTTTGCCTAAGATAAACTAGATTGTCTGGTACACATGTGGAAGCATATGGCTTTGAACTAATACGACAAAACACCCTCCACGCCCGGTTTCAAGTTCATGCATGGATCAAGCCCAGCTTTTATTACCGTACGTAATTATAGCTGCTACGTATTAATTAGCCTATTAATTTTTATGCATTATTGATAGTAATTAAGGATAGGTGATAGATCACCTAGCAAGTAGGGCATGTTGTTGGGCTCTTTTTGCTAACTTTCTGAGATTGACGATATTGTTCTACATTATGATTTCTACTAGTGCCACCATATAGTGTACTACAAATTTCAGTAGTGCCTGCATTTTCCGTCAAATCCACATAAGAGCTTTGACTTAACAATAAGTTTCAATAGCTTCAACTAGACACGACAACACGTGCCCCACTGCCAGACAAAGCTTTCCTACTCTCGAAACCATAAGACAAATACATTTATATAACCTACTATTGAGGGTCCTAAATTTTGTATAAACACAGGTCCATTTAGATTTAGGGTTCTTTACTTTGTGGAAGGTGGGCCAAATATTTTTATTTTACTCGGCATAGTCATCCATCGTTATTTAATGAAAATCGCGATTATTGAAGGCAATCTCTGATTTAATAGTTTTGCTAGGAGGTGTTGCACAGTAAAAGATAAAAAAAATACAAAATCTCATAATCTCAAATTAGCTAAGGAAATTCGCTAATATCAAAAGGTAAATTTCTCGAGACGGAACTAGAATATGCTAAATAAAAATAATGGGAAATTTGTTGACTGTACTCGGACATTTGGTCAAGAGGGTTAGGGATTAAAAAAGATTACGTGACGGAACTTGGCTATGCCAAAAAACTACCAAGATTAACTACTAATAAGGAAACGTGTTTCTCCAAAAAATGATATTTTACTGGCAAAGCGCCTTTAATCTAATATGAGACTATCATCACTGTCATAAAGTAAAGACGAAAGTAAGAAATAACTATAAATATTTTTTCCTTAGAGAGAGTACATCTCGGTCGCTCAGTGTATGGAGTAAGACTAAAAAACTGCCCAGCTTTGTTGTTTTTGTTTTAATAGCTCTTTAAAATGTTATTACTGATAGCAAAAGTATTGACAGCATAGTGGTATAGTTTAGTAAAATTAATTTTATGAAATGGAATATCTTAAATCTAAAGCCTTTAATACAGCTGAAATGGCTTTCAGATTACGCCATCATCAGTGCAGGAGAGATGATGAGCCGTCTGCTGTCCAGAACTTTCGCTAAGAGTTAGGAGTCGTCTTCAAAGTCTCAAAGTCTTAGCGGAGGTTTAACATCTCTTCGCCACTAAAGAAAACGTAAGCTAAAAGCCGGCTCTACCGTCTTAAAAGGAACTTTTGTGGAAAAGAAGGAGTTGTAGGTTTTTTGATTTGGTAAAAGGGCAAAAATAGTGTTATTGTTAATATATTACTTATTAGAGCATAAGATTTTAAAAAAACCAGTTATAATATTTAGTTGTTTTTTCTACATTATTTCTTGTTTACCTATCTTTTGTATACTTGTGTTTATATTTTCTTTGAAAAAAAACAACATGACCTTATTGAACGGTCTTGGAAATGTCAGAGAAATTGACAAGTGATTATCTCTTATTAGGACAGACAAATATCCGACAGAAGGAACATTTCTACATAAATACAATCTAATCTGCTAAGAAGGGAATAAAGTAGCTTATCTTTAGGAAAATGTTAGAGTTGATCTAAGAATGAATGTGGATCGCGTGAAGGGATTAGGGCCTCAGTGATCTTTGAAGGGCCTGGGTCACACAGGTGAGAAACGCTAATAACCAAACCCTCTTGAAGAGCTATACAAAAGAATATAATAAACTCCCTTTCTGTGTAAGTACCTCTTTTCACTATTTTAACAGATAGTTATCTTCTTTTGAAACCTTCGTAAAACATTTTCTTACTGAAACTATTACAATCAGTTGATATTTCCTAGTATATGCATCGGATCGAATGGTTTAAATTAAATTCTAATGATTAAATTTAGAAACATAAAACAGCTTTTTATTCACGGTACCGCTGTATGTGCTGTAATAATAATAATTTACATGTCATTGTAGAAAATTTTAACTTAGGTTTAACTAGTAATACGTTGCATCAATAACTCACGTCAGAAGAATACATCAAATACAAATTTTTAATAATTGACTGGCTTCGCTCGCTAGATAAAGTAAATTGGGAAACATTCGCAGGTTAGTGCGAATGTTTCATTTTAAAGTATAAATTAAAAAAAAATAAAAAAGGGCTCGCTTCGCTTGCTACATTAAGTATCGTTAGAATTTAACATATTAAAAAAGGCTCGCTTTGCTCGCTAGATTGTGCATATGTATAAGGATAAAAACTAATAATATGTGCATATGTATAAGGATAAAAACTAATAATATGTGCATATGTATAAGGATAAAAACTAATAAGGGCTTGCTAGCTTGCGTATATTTAGAATGTTATATGCTTCGAAATGGACTCGCTTCGCTCGCTAAATTGCTTATGTCAATAATTTTACATACTAAAAAAGGGCTCACCTCGCTCGCTTGATCGCGTGAATATATGATTTTATTTATTAAAAAAAGGGCTCACTAGATTGCGGGTACTATTAATAAACAATATAACGTACTCGCTTCGCTCGAAGTATCTACAGTACATTACAATTGATCTTTATCTCAGAATTTCTTATACAGTGTGTCCCTGGATGGCGTTGGCTGTGTAAATGACAAAAATTTTCATTTTTCGAAAAAAGCCATTCTTGATAAAAGCTCCTGCATGTTTTTAAACTAAGATTTTTCATATTTTTATTTTATTTTTAACCGTAGACTAAAATTGCAATTTTTCAAAAATGGACAAAGAGTAAAGTGTTTAATTGTCCCCCTGAGACAATTTTTTCATAAAAAAATTAAAAAAAAAATTTCTAAATTCATCCATTTTGCTCCATTACCCAAATTTTGAAAAAATTAAAAGTTGTTCAATCTGGATAAATGATACATCGTTTTAAAGGTCTTGACTAGTGGAACAAAAATGGTGGTATTGTAAACTTCGATTTAAGTAACATTAACAGAGATATTTTAATAAAATGGGGAAGTGTGTCTTTGTTATTGTTTTTATTATTTTTGACAGCTTTTTTAGTTAAGTAAAATTATGTTTGTTTACCTCTTTAATAAAAAAAGTTCTCTTCATAAAATTGTTTAATTGTCCCCCTGAGACAATTTAAAAAAAAAAATTTCGAGTTCATATTTTAGTTTGAGTTATATTTATTAAGCAGAAAATATTCAACACTGATTTTATATGGAAAAAGTCTATTGTCTATAACTTTTCTTAAAAGTGGTAAACGATTTGTATAGTTGTTTTCTTTAACGCATTATTATTTAGAATTGTAGAGAAGTTTATACAAGTAGATGAAGTGGAATAAGTAGACGACATGCAGTCTGAGGCGTGTGTGAAAGACTTACACTTGTTTGAAATTCTTTTAATTCATTCTGAGTTTTTGCTTTGTAAGAAGACATTTTCTTATTCTATTTACTTTATGATGAGTAAATCAAGCATTAAAGTATACACAAAGAGATAGAAGGATTTGGAGGTGTGAAGAAGGGCGAGTCAAGGGTGTGTCAGGATACAGTAACCTCTTCAAGGGATTAAGGGATAACTAAACGACAACAAGGGAGGATTTTAGCCCAACAATAAACTCTGCCGAACTGAGGGAGTCCTTGACAATAAAAAGGTTTGACAGTGACGAGCCTACAGTAGTTCTTGTCTTATACAATAGCATGACCTAACCACCTGCCTTGTCTGTTATTGCTAAATATTTAGGGAAAATGAGAGAATTGCGATGTCGGTCAAATAAGTGTTAAATTTCAAGGTATAATCCGAGAGAAATATATTTAGGGTAAGAATATATTAGAATTTATGATCTTGACTTACACCGAACCTTTATAACTTTAACCCGAATAGTGAAACAAACGTAAAATGCTGTTTTCTTCATTATACATGATTCAGAAAATATTGGGGATACCTATTAATGTTATAATAGAAGAGAACCAACATTAAGTATTTAATTAATTACTGTATACCTCGAGAAATCCGATTTCACTGTTCTTTTAATACTATAGACATAAAGATAAATTGACTTTGATGCACTTAATGCATTATTGACTTTGATAAATCGTACTTAATGCGTCGTGTCCTTAATGCTGTGCTACCCCGTACCTTTTTTGTATTATCCAAAATGTTCTGTCGCTGTTTATCGCAGAGGCTTGATATTTTGTATAGAAGCTCAGAAGATTATACTGATGAGTCTAGCGTCTATTGGTTTTTGATTTCATAAAGATAAAAGCCATAGAATCAATTGTCTGTGAAATGTAAGGATCTTGAATAAAAGGATTGACGCGTCCATTTGTCTAAATACAAAATGACCCCGCTAAGGATAAAAACATAGAGAGGAATCGCTTCGAAACAATAAAAAATACAATGCTGGTACAAATTAAGTTCGATTTATCAAAGTTTCGAATAATGCATGAAGTGCATCAAGTCCAATTATCTTAGTCTATAGTATTAAAAGAACAGTGAGAACGGGATTTCTCGAGGTTATACAGTTAATTTAATAAACTTAATGGTTGGTTGCTCTTTCTATTATAACATTAATAGGTATCCCATTATTTTCTGGATCATGTATAATGAAGAAAACAGCATTTTCTTTGTTTCACTATTCGGTTAAGTTCATAAAAGTCGGGTAGTCAGATCATAAATTTAATGTATCGTTACCTTAAATATGATTTTCTCTCGGATTATACCTTGAATTTAACACTTATTTTGACGACATCGCAATTCTCTCATGTTCCTAAAATTAGGCAATAACAGACAAGCAGGGTGGAGGTCATGGTATTGTGATATAGATGCGAAGAACTACTGTAGGGCTTCGTCACTGTTCAAACCTTTTATTGTCAAGGACTCCCTCAGATTCGGCAGAGTTATTGTTGGGCCTAAAATCCTCCCTTTTGTCGTTTAGTATCCTGATCCCTTGAAGACGGTTTACTGTATCGACTGACACCACCTTTGACGCGCCCTTCTTCACACCTCACATCTTCTATCTTGTTGTTACTGAAGTTGATTTATTCATCATAAAGTAAACTAGAATAAGAAAATTGTCTTCTGTACAAAGCAAAAACTCAGAATGAATTAAAGAATTTCAAACCAAGTGTAAGTCTTTCACACACGCCTCAGGACTGCATGTCGTCTACTTATGTCCACTTCATCTACTTGTATAAACTTCTCTTACAATTTCTAAACATAATAAGCGTTAAAGAAAACACTATTACAAATCGTTTACACTTTTTAAGAAAGTTATAGGGACAATAGACTTTTTCGCATATAAAATCAGGGTTGAATTTTTCGCTTAATAAATATAACTCAAACTAAAATATGAATCTCCCGAAATTTTTTGTTTTTTAAGAATTGTCTCAGGGGACAATTTTAACAATTTTATAAGAGGAACTTTTTATTAAAGAGGTTAAACAAACATAATTTTACTTAACCTAAAAGCTGTCAAAAATAATAAAAACAATAAAAGACACACTCCCCATTTTATTTTAAAAATCTTCTGTTAATGTTACTGTAATCGAATTGACAATACCACCCATTTTTGTTCCACTAGGTCAAGACCTTTAAACATCGTATATTTATCCAGATTGAACACTTTTAATTTTTACAAAATTTGGGTAATGGACAAAAGTATGAATGTTAGAAATTTTTTTTTTAATTTTTATGAAAAATTGTCTTCAGGGGGACAATTAAACACTTTACTCTTGGCCATTTTGTTGAAAATTGCAATTTTAGTCTACGGTTAAAAAAAAATAAAAATATGAAAATCTAGTTTAAAAAACATGCAGATTATTTATCAAGAATGGCTTTTTTTCGAAAAATTGAAATTTTTGTCATTACACAGCCAACGCCATGCCAGGGACACACGTATAGAATCTGAGATAAAGATCAATTAATACTGTGATTACTTTCGAAGCGAAGCGAGTCGTTATAATTGTTTATTAATACCCGCAATTAGTGAGCCCTTTTTTTAATTAAAATAAAAATCTTATATTCAGCGCGATCAAGCGAGCGAGGTGAGCCCTTTTTTAGTATGTAAATTATTGACCATAAGCAATTTAGCGAGGTCGAAGCGAGTCCATTTCGAAGCATATAACATTCTAATATACGCAAGCTAGCAAGCCCTATTATTAGTTTTTATCCTATACATATGCACATGTATTAGTTTTTAATCTCTATGACATATGCACATAGTATTGTTTTTATCCTTATACATATGCACAATCTGCGAGCAAAGCGAGCGCTTTTTAATATGTTAAATTTCTAACGTACTTAATAGCAAGCGAAGCGAGCCCCTTTTTTATTCTTTTTTTAAGTTTATTTACTTTAAAAATGAACATTCGCACCAACCTGCGAATGTTTCCCAATTTACTTTGATCTAGCGAGCGGAAAGCAGTCAATATTAAAATTTGTATGTGATGTATTCTTCTGACTGAGTATGGATGAACGTTACTAGTAAACCTAAGTCTAAAATTTCTACCAATGAGCATGTAAATTATTATATTACAGCACATACAGCGGTACCGTGAATAAAGCTTGGTTTATGTTTCGTAAATTTAACCGATTAGAATTTATTTACCTTCGATCCGATGCATATCTAGGGAAATATCAACTGATTGTAATAGTTTCCAGTAAGAAAAGTTTACGAAGGTTTCAAAAGAAGATAACTATCTGTTAAATACGTGAAAGAGGTTACTTTACACAGAAAGGAAGGTTATATAATTCTTTTGTATGCTCTTCAAGAGGGTTTGGTTATTAGCGTTTTCTCACTGGTGGACCAGGCCTCAAAGAGTCACTGAGCCTAATCCTTCATCGCGATCACATTCATTCATAGGTCAACTCTAACATTTTCCTAAAGATAAGCTACTTTATTCCTTTCTTGAGCGATTTAGATTGTGATTTATGTTAGAAATGTTCCTTGTCGATAGTGTTGTCTTCCTAATAAAGGAGATAACACTGTGTCAATTTCCTGACATTTCCAGACCGTTCAATAAGTCAGTTGTTTTTTTTCAAAAGAAAATTATAAACACAAGTATACCAAAAGATAGGTTAAACAAAGAAATAATGTAGAAAAACAACTAAATATTATAACTGGTTTTTTTAAAATCTTTATGCTCTAATAAGTAATATATTAACAATAACACTATTTTGCCCTTTGACCAAATCAAAAAAACCTACAACTCCTTCTTTTCCACAAAAGTTCTTTTAAGACGGTAGGGCCGGCTTTTAGCTACGTTTCTTTAGGTGGCGAGAGATGTTAAACCTGCCGCTAAGACTTTGAGAAACTTGAACGGACTCTCAATCTCTTAGCGAAAGTTCTGGACAGCAGAGGCTCATCTCTTCCTGCACTGAGTTGATGAGTTATCTGAAAGCCATTTCAGCTGATAAAGGTTTAGATTTAAAGATATTCCATTTCATAAAATAATTTTACTAAACTAACCACTATGTGCAATCGACTTGCTATCATAATAACATTTAAAGAGCTATTAAACAAAAACAACAAAGTGGCAGTTTTTTAGTCTTTACTCCTACACTGAGCGACCGGAATTACTCTCTCTAAGGAAAAATATTTATAGTATTTCTTACTTGTCTTACTTGTATGACAGTGATGATAGTGCTCATATTAGAATTAAAGGCGCTTTGCCCAGTAAAATATTCTTTTNACCATTTTGCCAATCAGTCTATTTATTGTGCAGTTTACTTCCCTGCTCTATTTTATTAATCTCATCTAATCTATAACATCTCAAAAACCAAATATCTAATATATAAGATTTGATATGTTTATATAATTTTTCTACCATACAATTTAAGCAAGTGTAATAAATTAAAGTTAAGTAATTTATCATAAAATGTATAAAGAGAAATTATACCTGGATCTATTTATTTATTGGCTTAATAAGGAGTGGAAGGTGTATTTTAGCCAAAAGAGGTTCTCAAATATGTTTTTGGCGCCAACTTCATTTCAAAAAAATGATTAAACATTTTATTTAACTTTTGGATTTGTTAAAACACATTAAAAGCGAATTTGACACATACATTAATATTAAATGACACAAATGCATTTAATATAAAATTCCGTTGTGAATTCGCTAAAAGTTAACAAAACCTAAATTTAATAAAATATCTGCCTAAGAGTTATTATAGAAAATTTTCTCATCTTTTAGAAGGAATTAATATTTTGTAAGCTATAAATAATACTTTGGGCAAAATTTGCCATTCTATGACATTTAGTTTACGGGTACTTAAACTCTTTGTCAGGTAAATCACAATTTAAAGGTAAATCACAAAATTTGACCGAATGAGAATATGGTTAAGAATTGGCACTCTATCATTTTCAAGGATTTTGTAGTCCTTTGCCTTCAGAACCTCTTTTAGAGAACTTCCTTTTCTTAAAACTTCTTTCTTTGTGCAATTTTATTGTGTACACTTTATAAATATAAATTTATTTTAAATTTCCTGTGAAGCAATTAATTGTACAATCTGTGCTAAACACAACCATTATCAAGTAAAAATTATTAATTCAATAAGAAAGGGCTCTTCAGCGAGGAGCCTTGCTAATAAAAAATAGATTCTTATTCTATAGAATTCTTATTCTTAGTATATTGAGTATTCAGATAATCATTTGGAAACCAATATGATATGATATGATTATCATATTACTGATATGACGTATTTAGAGACTATATATCTATATATATATATATATATATATATAATATATATAATATATTATATATATATATATACAATATTAGACTGCATTTTAAATAAAATTGCATCAGGATTCAATCCAGGTTAAACCTATGAATCTTGTTGCTTTGCTGTATTAAAATGCAGTAAGTAATACCTATTTAGTACAAACCAAATGAAAAATGTATACTTATTTTAGTCACTAATATTTTTGAATTTAATTAAATCCAAATTAAATTGAAATCAATTCAAGTAAACTTAAACTATATTAATTTTATGATATGTATAACTTATTATAATAAAACCATAGAAGTATAGTACTAAGAAGTGGCAGTGGAGGGAAATCCAGTTACATTATTGGTGAGGTTAAATCAAGGATCTTGAATGAAGGGGATGACGCACTAAGTCGATTAGCCATACAAAAAAATTACCCCATTGAAAAACAGAGAGAATTCAACACAAAACACGCGACAAAACCAACTGCACATGCTTTGTGCAAACTGCGCATGCTTACTACTCTTATAACAGCACAGGTCTTAAATTTACCTCTCAATGGTTTCCCATTGTTTATTGTTTGAGAAGGTTATAAACACTCTTAAATTATCACTCACTAAAGTGGCTAAGTATAGTCCAAAATTTAGAATTAAATAAGCACAAATGACTTAACAAGCACCACAAATGTAACAATCACGACAAACACACAGAAGAAAGTTGAGAACCAACCTGCGTGTAGCGCCTTTTTTCATTATAACCATGGGGGAGGTAAGTTTGCTCTTATTTCTCTATCTCATTCAACTTCCATGGGGTCATAAAAATTCCTTAATGCGTCATCCCCTTTATTCAAGATCCTTGGGTTAAATTGGGGCCAGTCAGGCGTCAACAAGTCGTTCTTGTGACCAGAGGACTTTCCAACAGTTTGAGGTAGACACTGCCATCTCTTGCAGCAATATTTATACACTATCGTGATGGGTATGTATAGGAATACGCTTTAATTGATATTTATCTCAAGTCTTTGAATATAATATTGAAAGGAAAGCTTTTAATACAAAAATTATGTTTAGGTTATTCCTTATGTAAAAAAGTATTGTGTATATTTATAATATTAAACACATTGTTTCATTTATTAATTTAGCTAACTTTTAGTACACAAAAGAGTAAATATTAAAATATGCTCAAAACTTGATAAAGAAAGTGCTAGCAGATAAATGATGGTTGTAACTCGTGAGTAAGAATAAAGCACAGAATTATTTTTTAATTATAGAGGAGTCGCAAAATATCTAAATGAATCCTTTAGTTTATTCGATTTTTTGCAAGCACTCATAGAGTTAATTAATATTTTTAGCACGTTATTACAATTTTTATTGATATGAATTTTATAATGATTTATACAATTTGTATTAAATACTTTAAAAGTAAAAAAACGTTATTTTAAATACTTATCAATAAAAGATTTTTCCGGAGGAAAAAAACCTCAAAAAAAATATAACATCAATTAAATGAGATCATAATTACAACTTATATTGAACAAATTACAATAAAACTAGAGCCGTATAGCCCATACTGAGATAGATATATTTATGACCCACACCGGAAATTACTAATAATTTCCTGAGTTAATAATTTAGGGAACCAAAGCGTTGAACTTTTGAGTCGAAGCCGAGGCAGGTAATTACTACGAAGGTAAAATAACAAATTACTCATAAGGTAGTGCATAAAAGTTTTTATCTCCAGATGTAGACTTAGGTTAATAATGCTATTTTCCAAATTTTTAAACCAATTTTGTTTATTTTATGTAGCCACTTCTATTATTTTAGAATTGGCCACGCGCCTAAATAAAACAAAATTAGATTAAAAAAATTGAGTTTTAATTTTACCAATTAAATATATTGGCATCACTATTACTATATCAGTATTATTGAAATATCACATTACCTTAAATACCCAACAAACATTAAATTTTTAGCAAAACCTACCAGAAAAATTTACCTTTCCACCCTTCCAATGTAAATAATAAATATAAATTTATCTCAACAAAGAATATTTAAAAAAATCAACATTGCTCTGCTTAAATAAAATTTAATTTAATGTATTATTTAATTAAATAAAATAAAATGAAATTATTTTATTTAAATAAATAAAATAAATAATAAGGTATCAAATAAACGTAAGTAAAATTTAAGTTTATTTATTTAAATATAATATTTTAATTAATCTATTTTGTGTTTAATATTTAGGGCCCTTTTGTAATGATCTTCTAGGCCCTTGATCAAGTATGTTAAGGGCCTGTTGAGGCCCTAGTCTTCCATCACGGACCTTTAAATGTCCAGGTATTAAAAATAGGGACTTTAAAGGGCCAAGATTTATGTAGCAACTTGAGAATATTTTAAGTATTTGAAAAACATCAATCTCTAAGGCCCTTTTCTATTACTTTAGGGCTCTGTTTAAGTATTAAGGGTCATCATTGACTTTAGTCTACGTAGGGGATCCCTAAACGTCTAGGTATAATGAATAGAGGCCATAAAGATCTAAAATTTTTGGCTAAGGGACCCAAGAAGGGCTACCGCCCTCGCCCTTACTGCCCAGTCCGCATCTGATATTTTTAAGATATTGTATTATATGATATGATAATAATATAATATTTAAATAATATAATAACAAAGGTTTTTACTATACAACAATAAAACATAAAACTTATTACCTTGTGACACGCTACAAGCACGCTACTCGTAACTTGTGTGTGTTAAAAACACAATATTTTGTATGTAATAAAATAATAATGATAAAAATAACTTAACCACTGAAATACGAACGAGCTTACTGTATTATAGGAAATTTGCTAAAACCAACCGTATAGCCAGCATTACGGTCTAGAAGTATCCGAGATAATAGACTAATGTTTTTATCCACCTAACTGGTTTAGAGGAAACAAACCGAAGAAACGAGTTTCCCTAAAAAACTAATAAATAAAATAATATACAACATATTTTACTAAAACTTAATAATAAGTCTAACATTCAAAGAAGAACATAACAACTAAATAAAATATAAAACAAATGAAATGGTTTAAAATTAAAGATATTTGTGGGTTCTATCAACCCAAATTAGCGTAAAGTTAATACCGTAAACAGCTATATAGAGCTAAGCAAATTATTATGAAAAAATTAATGAACTAAAAAAAGGAACATTTCACCAAATAAAATCATTTAAAAAACTAAGGAAATTATATGATTTTTTTTTAAAAATTAATAACAATTATAAATAATAATTTACATTAATTTTATTTATGTTTTTTTTTTAACATTATTTAAACATTTACAATAAGAAACAAAATATTCAGGCTTAAAATAGTTGTAACATTTTCATTAAAAAACATACTTTTTTTATTATAATTTAATAAGAAAAAAAACAGAATTCAAAAGAGGATATTGAATTTACTTTATATTTTATACTTACTTACTTACTTTTATACTTTATATTTTTTTAATTCTAATCAGAAAAAAAATCTTATTAGATTATTGGTAATAGCCCAAGTATCCCTTCAAACAATATATTTTATAAATACTATACAAAACAATTGTTGTGTTGCAGACAATTTTATAACATATTCAATGATTCAGCTCTAGAAGATCTTTATTCAGTTCCTATAAATGACTCTTACGTAATTTAAACTTTGCTTAAATCGACTATTGCATTCAAACAATAATTGTTTTAAAACAAAGTTTTAATTAAATAAGCGTCTGTAAAAACATTTAACCCATAGGAAAACTGTTGCCTTATTATTTTTAAGTAGATTAAACCAGCCACAGCGTTATGAAGTACAAACTTAGTCTACCTCAATATTTACAAATAAGTTTTAAAGAAACCAAGATAATTTTAGAAATAATGATAAAGTGTGATAATTTTGTACTTTGTAAGTAAAATTGTTTATTATATATTACATATTCTTGTCAAATATCTGATTTATTAATTTAAAATTTGTGCAGTTATAGATGCAAAGGTGGATTCCAAAAAATCACAGGTTTAATAATCCACCTTGTGTCACTACTGTATTATGTTTTTCCAGCTGTGTAATTGCTCTTATTTTATTTATAATTATCAACTTTTTGTGCAATAGAGAACTTAAAAAAATCTGTTGCTTCGAGCAACTAATAAAAGCCGGCAAAAGAAAAATAATTCTTTAACTATAAAATATTATAATAAAACATTTTTATGTATAATTTTATTTATTATACCTTTCAAGTATAAATACATTAAGACAAAATTAAGATCTTACTCTTCAAACCCTCTCGTGAGTATATATTTGTACATATATAAGTTTTTAACACAATAATTCTTTTATTAAAAAAATTATTTAAAATTGTAATAATCCTATTTTATCATTATCGTTTGAAAGAATGCCATTGTTTAAAAATATGTTTGTTCTGTGACTATTAATTCATTTCAAAATAAAAAATTATATAATTAAAGACTCAAAATTTAAATATCATTATTGAAAAATAATAGCACAAAATATGGTGTTATATGCTACTTAATTAATATCAGTGTTCTATGTACAGAATGAAAATATAATCAGCAAAGAATTAGAAATTTGATAGTGCTACACGAAGAGTTAAATTTAGTAAATTTGTAATTATATTTACATAAATTTTATATCTTGATTGATACAACGAAGGATTGTTAAATATATTTTGCCTTTGTTATAGAATTATCGAAATTAGTTTTTAAAAATATGATATTAAATTGTTTTTCTACAGTTTATGAGTATTTTATTAACTTTAGAGAAACAGGGTGAGCAAAACCCGCTCTTTATATATATTATTTAAAGAGAGTTAAGCACCTGACAGCACCTCTATGATGTTCATAATCGTAATGTAATGTTTCATAACCGCAACGTTCATATAAGAGCTTGTTGAAACCTCACCAAAATATCTCATACGTATAAATCACGTCTTATATTTATTCAAGCTTTTGAGTAGGAATAGGTCCAAAATAATATAAAAAACTTATTTTGCCGAGCTTTCGATATAATTTTATCTTTTCAAGGCTTAACATAATAAATAATAACAAAAAACATGGTTGCTAACAAATAGATGTTTGGACAACAACTTGTTGTCCAAACATCTATTTGTTAGCAACCATGTAATTATATTTTTGTAATTATTTATTATGTTAAGCCTTGAAAAAGATAAAATTATATCGAAAGCTCGGCAAAATTAGTTTTTTATTTTGGACCTATTCCTCCTCAAAAGCTATAATAATTTAAAATAGAGGTCCCTATAAAGTTTTTTTGTCGTATATTTATATATTTTATATCACTAAAAAAAATGGGGATAAATAATTGAACTTTTATTGAAGAATATTCTTCGACTCCTATTTACTCTAAGTGACTTGGCACCTTCACGTCTTTACAGCAAATTTACTTTAAAATCATGATACTAATAATAATAATAATAAAAACGTTAAACCTTTATGACTCCCTTTGCGCGGTAATATTTAAATTAATTAAGCGTTTTTTCATTGCTTCTTTATTCCGTTACTACTTTTGCGCTATTATATATGTGTATAATAAATAAATAAATATATATATATATATATATATATTATATATATATATATATATATATATATATATATATATATATATATATATATATATATATATATATGTATATATATATATATATATATATATATATATATATATATATATATATATATATATATATATATATATATATATATATATATATTATATATATATATATATATATATATATATTATATATTATTATATAATGTATTGTATGAATGTATGTTTGTATATAATATCATTAAAAACAAATTACTAATCAATACTAACTAGTCCAAACCACCAAAAATGTTTTTTCAAGTTTTGAACAACACATTTTCGCAGTCACAAATGGGTTGAGAATTCATTGTTTAACCTAAATCAGTAACTTAAATGAATAATTGTAACTAATTACTAAAATAAATGGAGATAAGTCATTAATTTTGAAAATAATTTTTTCTCAGTGAAAGTAACTTTGTCACCATATAAAAATAAAGTCACTTTTATCACGTAAATTGCTATTAATTGCTAACAACTTAATACATTAATTGCTAATAAATTTTTTAAGGGAGAAACGTCTTTTTTGTAGAATTCCATAATTACTATTAGGAAAAGAACGACTTTAATTCTACAATGTTTTTTAAACAGGACCAATATATTTCAATCCATTTGGATCATCTTCAGGAAAGACTAAAAACAAAAGTACAAAAATATTACTAAAAACATACAAAAGTACAAAATAATAAGACTAGGAACAAAATTAATTCCATTAATTCCAAGTTTAAAACTCAAAATTAATGTTTTGTTCCTAGTCTTACTATTTTGTACTTTTTGTATGTTTTTAGTAATATTATAGTACTTTTGTTTTTAGTCTTTCCTGAAGATGATCCAAATGGATTAAAATATATAGTTCCTGTTTAAAAAACATTGTAGAATTAAAGTCGTTCTTTTCCTAATAGTAATGCTAATAAATTACAATTAAGTAAGTAGAATTGCACACTAAAAATGCGCAAAAGACCAAACAACTCAATATTTTACCCTCAATAAAAAAATAGTTTAGTTCCAATGTTATACTAAATATGTACCACGTAGATATTAAATTCACAGAGAAAACTCTATTTGGAAAAAAAAAAAACTGCGGTTATACTCGAAATTACGATTATGTACAAATGTTTTTACAATTTTCAACATTTTAGTCTGCCTTTAAATGATAACGAAATACAAGTAGCAATTAAAGAGCGTTTATAATCAAATTCCATTTGGAATTACGTCGTTTACCCTCCAGGGGTTTTGGCACAAAAGTCACAAAAATTTTCTAAGTACACTAGTGTCAACTTGGTTTAATTTATGATTATTTTAACTTGTCGTTTGAGTCTTTTGCATAGCATTTCTGAAAACTTGCTTTGCTTAGTTTGATTTTATAGGCCTACAACAATTTTAAGAACTAAGTAAAACAGTACTTACATTTAAGATAGACTTTTTCCTTTGAAAAATACATACATAAGTCTGTCTTAAACTTAAGTTATGTTATAGTGTCGCCACTGTTTTGTTTTGCAGGACTTTATTTCGACAGGTGGTAAACTGTAGTTTACTCCATAGTGTCATAAGACACTTTCTTTATTTTGAAATACCTAAAGATAGCGTATCCAGTAATAGTTCCAAGGCACGTGGCAGCTAGGAGACTCCCTACGATGAGAGGGGCTGTCTCACTCCTGTAAGACCCCATACCACCAGGAGAACATTGGAATTCTAGAATAATTACATGAAAATTTAAGAAACAGCACAAAAAGAAATTTCAAATGCTTGGCATGGTTTGGTGGCATTCTCGAACAGAGTTTAGCTTCTTAATGTGATATAACTAGAGCATCTTCGACCGTGGGACCGATAATAACCATGTCCTTGTTATTTGTACTGTTTATCTTTAGATTTTTCTAAGTTGAATAAGTCCCATACTTTTTCTTTTATCAGTCGTAACTTTACTCTTAAACTCCAAGTAGCGTAGTTAAAATAGTTTAATTTTTTTATTAAGTCCTTTAAGTCCAATTTCTTAAAAACACAATTAGAATGAAATACTTGGATACAGATAGGCCTGCTAGAATATTAATATTATTTATAACTATGAAATAAAAGGTTACATACAATTAAACATAAAAAATAGTTCAACAATAATAATTATGCTACCATAAAAAAAATAATAATTTGTTTTTTAACAGGAACTAACCTGGTCCGAATCCATTTTTAAAGATGAATGGTTCCATTTTGAATTGCCTAAGAAGTAGTGTTGCTGTAACATCTGTTTGCTTCCTATTTGATAATTCCACAGAAGCTTCTCCGCACCTATAAGACTTGCCTACTGGAGTTGGGAATAGTAACCCTTTAGCAGATGATGTGAGAGTGTAGGTCCTCCCTTAAACAAACATGTTAGATCAGTAATCAGATTAATCAATTATTCCAGTTATAGAGAGTAATATTTAGTTCCAGGCACTAGTAAATTATTTTATAACTTTCAAGTCTTTCAAGAGAGTCTGGGGGTATTACCCTCTCCCTTCGAAGCAACCATGATAACCCCCCCCCCCTGACTGAAAAAATTAAATGTAACTCTCCTTTGTATCGCTGTGCGGTGAAAAACATACCCCCCTAATCGTAAACTTGAGTCTCTTACTAAAACAAACATGTCGAGATCAAAATTGTTATTAAATTAAATTTAACAATTATTTTTTGGTAACTATTACCAAACATGGTAATTTGTTTACTACTTTTGGTAACTTATCAAGTAGAGGTAGCCTTTAAATAGCATCCCATACATTCATTTTTCTAGTTATTTATTAGAGAGTAAAAGCACTGCAGTGGATGATAACACTATATATTACCGAAATTATTAGCATGTAACAATATTACAATATTTCTTAAAATATTTGTTAAACATTTTGTGACATAAGACATTGACAAACTGTCATAATCCAATACGCCCTCTCAAGGTCTTATGTTACATTTAGTGTTACGTTTCATAACTTTTATAGAATTTAAGTTTAATTAATTTTATAGTTTAAAAAGTTTCATAAACAAAATATTTAAATTGTTGAAATTTGTAAATAAACAAAATACGTTAAATTTTGATTAATTAAACTTTAAAGAATAAAATCTGACTTTTCAAATCAACCCTAATTTAGATGAATGTCTACCAAGTTTAATTCTATCTAAACTTTTAGTTAGGACATCCGCAACCATATTATTGGTATCTAAATAATTGATTTGAATTGTCCCATCCTCTACCAATTTTCGGATGTAATGAAACTTAACATCAATATGTTTAGTCCTTTTGTGATGAACAGGGTTTTTTGCAAGTTGTTGCGAGTTTTGATTGTCAATTAACAAAACAATTTTTTAAAAAGTGAAAATTTATTTAACTATAATAATATGTAAATATAATACGATATATACAACTTTAAAGAAACGGACATTAACATAACTTGAGTATAATGAATGACACTGGAATTAGTGAAACCAGGTCTTAAATAGAATTATAAAGTGCTAACACATGCACTTTATGCAAGTGTTAGTACGCTTATTAATGCTATCATTGCAATTTAAGTGATCATAACACCTCCCCCTTTAAGTGGAAGATTTGGGGCAGAATGACCAAAATCTGGAATAACAATATTGATTCCATCTTTATGAGAATGTAATTTTGGTTTTTCATTATATGTAATCTTTCTATTCAAGCAATATAAGCATACTAAAACTATGAGTACAATTAATAGTAGTAATAACATACTGTAGATATCAATTTTTTAAAATTTACAGGTAAGGATACAGAAGCTAATATTTCCTTTTGTCTAGAAAGTTCGTTGTGAAAACTGTCTAAGTTTAAATTAATTGGGTTTAATTTGATTGGTTTTGGTTTAATATTTAAAGGTAATGAATGTGGGACCCAAATTAAAGGTATTTCAATATCTTTAAGTTTTTCATTAGAATTGGAAAACGTTTGTAAAATATAATTATCAAAGGAGATTTTACAAAGGTCGGTTAATTCTATTAGGTAAGTACCGTTCAGGTAATATGAGTTTTTAATGGATTTACATTCTTCGGTGACTAGGATTCCACTTGAGGCAATTATCCATTTATTAACATCTATTTTATCGACATAAGTATTGGAAATATTAACTTTTGTAACATGACATAATCGTTTTACATCCTGTTTTGAATTAGGTTTATTTCACAGTATTGATTCTCATTATTTATTTGAGTTATTAAAGAGTTTTTACAAATATATTTTTGGTTAAATAATTTTCTACACACTATGTTAGATAAGGAATAACTATCATTATTTATTAATAAATATTCACTGCTTGGAATAATGGTTCTGTACGATTTATCTACATTACTAAATATTGGTATAGATACCAGTGATAATAATCAAATTCCCTAATATCTACCAATGGAATTTCTAATATAAAAACTATGCTACTATCCTTTTTGTAACACTTAACATTAATAAAATTTTCTAACAATAGTATATTTTCAACAGAGGGTTCCAGGGGAAGTTTGGTTGTGGTTAATTGTTTTTGAGCATTAATTAGTACTGGGACTAAGTCATTTGGGTTTATCATTGAGTTATGGAAGGTATTTGATTTTGCAAAAGTTATCGCTATCTCTAAATCTTCCAGGGCGTCGTAAAGAATTTGGAAGTTACTATAAATTTGTTGAACGGCGACTTGAAAGGCAAATTGGTGGTGCATTGTTTTAATATTAGTGTTGTTTAACATATCACTTACTACGGACTCTAATATTTTCTGATTATATGATAATGTTTTTACGTTTTTCTCAAACTCTGTGGTTATATTGTCATATACAGTTATTTGTGCTTGGAGTGTATGTTTTAATATTATTTTGATTATCTTTAAGGTCATTTAATATCTTATCATACTTCAAGGCATCATTATCATCTAAGTTACCCGTGATTGCTTTCACAACAGATCCTAGTGCATTTATCAAGCCTCGTTTCTGTCTGTTATCATTTCTATAGATATTATTATCATTTCTATAAGTAAGTTCAACTAAGGGGTTTATTTGAAATAATCTTTCTTTTACTTTATTATAAATAATGTCAGTTTGTTTGAAAGGATTGTCTTTTGTAAAAATGTACTGTTCTGAGTCGATAATTTAATATCAGTATAAAATTGTTGTAGTTCTAAAAATTCAGAAATAATTTTGTCTGTCTCATAGGTCCTAATAAATGTCCAATGGTCCTGTTGGTTAACTGCTCTTCCTAATTTGATAGGTAACAGTCCTGGGTTTCCTGTCAAGTCAATTCTTCCGAATTTACCTTCGACCCTGATGGAAGGTTGTTCCGAGGGTTCTGAAACAGGAGGTCGTTTTAACTCTTTTAGATGAACAATAATAGTTTTTCCCGTATTTTTATTTTTATTTTTGCTCTGTTGCGTTCTAATAATGCTATGATTTCATAGGGGCCTATGAACCTATCGTTTTTTTGTTTCGAGCCTTAGGGTTTTGCCTGTACACTGTTTGTCCTAAGTGAAAAGTATCATCTTTATTATCTGACAAATTATGTTTATCTAATACATTTTCCTTTTTGTGTGTTATTTTATTTTTTACTTCATCGTAAACGCTTTCTAACCGTGTTTTGTGATTCTCTACGTAGTTTGCAAAGAATTGTTTGGGTATAAAAATTTCATTAGGGTTCCTTGATTGTGAATGACCGAAAGCGAGTTCGAAAGGCGTGTAATCTGTCACACTACTTATACTGCTATTATATGCTATAATAGCATAATAAATAAGATTCAATTTATTACCTTTACAAGCAGGGTTTTTTTGTAATATCCTCAGGTGTTCTATTAAAGAACTATGTAATCTTTCGACAACACCGTTACTTTCGTGGTGGTTTATGGTTGTAAAATGTACTATGATTTGATGCAATTTTAGCATATCTCTGACAACCTCGTTGTTAAATTCAGAGCCTTGATCTAGGGTTATTTTTGGGCACACCGAAGGAAGCAAAGTATTGTATTAGTGCATCGCTTATATGTATTGCGGTTTTACCAGTTATCGGTATGGCTTGTGCGAATTTAGTAAAGGCATCAATAAGCGTTAAATAATGATTGCCATCAAAGGTGAAACATCAATGTGTACAATTTCAAATGGCCTTGATGCTGTTTCGGTTAGGAGTAAAGGAGTAAACGGTTTTTGTCTTGAATATTTACTTCGTTGGCATTCTTCGCAAATATTTATTATGTCGGTTACGGATTTTTTCATACCTTTCCAATAGTAAAGTCTTTGGATTGCTTTTAAGGTCTCGGTAATCCCTCTGTGATTGGTTTTCGAAACGTGATAGTCGTGAATTAGGTTAATTTGTTCGTCTTTGTCAATTATAGTACTAACACGTTTAGTGCATTTAATTAGTTTTAATTTATTTCCCGAGAATATTTTAGATAAACTTTAAAAAGATTCATACAATAGATCCTGTATAAAGTATAGGTGATAGGTAGGAGTTGGACAAGTATATGTTTTTAGGAATTTAAGTATTATTTCTTCATTGTTTTCTATTGGAATTTTGATAAGAAAAATTTGTTTGTCGTCTTGTTGTTTTAGTTTCACGTCAAGTTTATGATGCACGTTAGGTGACACAATTATTTGATTTGCTTTGTTATTAATTATTTCGTCTAGAATCGGTATACCTTCACTAACATTTTCAATTCTGTTTGAGTGTTGAGTTTCTAGTTCTGTTCGGTTATTCTGTGTTTCTCTATTTTGGTTTCTGAGTTCTGATTCGGATGGTTCGGATGGGGTGTCAATAATTTGGTTCTCTAAGGTTTCGATTTCAATATTCTCTCCGGGTTTGTCTTCTTCGAAAGTCTCGCATAAGTTTCTCAAATATTCGGTCACATTAAAATTAGAGTCTCCGGGATTGTTGGTGGTACTGTCAGTAGTTTCCGGTATGGATTGTTGGTCAATTACATTAATTTTTATTCTCGATAACGAATCGGCGTTAGTGTTGCTCTTACCCTTCTTGTATACTATTTCGTAATCATATTCCTCTAATTTTAATCTCCATCTAACGAGTTTTGAATTCGGTTCTTTTAGGTTAAAAAGCCAAACCAAGGGTCTATGATCTGTATAGATTTTAAATTTTCTCCCGTACAGATAATGTCTGAAGGTTTTACAGGCATATACAATGCTTAGACATTCCTTTTCAATCGTGCTGTATTTGCATTCTGATTCATTCAGAGTTCTAGATGCGTAAGCAATAGGTTTATCATTTGGAATGTTACCTTGAGATAATACGGCACCGATGGCAAAGTCACTCGCGTCTGTGGATATTATAAATTCTTTATCAAAGTCAGGGTATTGCAATATTGGGTCATTGATAAGCAAATTCTTACATAATTCGAAACAGCTTGTATAGTTAGTGTCAGTTAAATCTATTTTATTATGTTTTTTAAGGCATTGTGTCATAGGTTTGGTTATTTTACTAAAGTTGGGAATAAATTTTCTGTAGTATCCTAGCAATCCTAAAAAGCTTTTTATTTCTTTTGGGGTTTTAGGGATCGGAAATTCTTTTATTGCTTTAATTTTTTCCGGATCGGCTCTGACTCCGTCTGGTGTAACTATATGGCCTAAAAATTTGACTTCTGTTTTTAGGAATTCTGATTTATCTAATTGAACCTTTAAATTAAATTTCCTAAAACGTTCGAACACTAGTTCTATGTTTTTTATGTGTTCTTCCAAATTTGTTGAGAATATTATGACGTCATCAATGTACACCATGCATATTTTATTAATCAGGCCTGCTAGCACATTATTTACGACCTTTTGGAAGGTGGAGGGGGCATTTTTGAGACCGAAGGGCATTCTTAGGAACTCAAAATGTTCACTCTCGGTAGAAAACGCGGTTTTTGGAATATCGTTAGGGTTAACTTCTACTTGCATAAATCCATTAGCAAGGTCAAGGGTGGTGAAATACGTAGCCCGTCCTAATTTATCTAATATGTCATTTATATTAGGGATCGGGTACTTAAAGTCAACAGTTTTGGCATTAAGGGCTCGATAGTCAACCACAATGCGCCATTTCTTTTCTCCTGAGGCATCCATTTTTTTTGGCACTACCCAAATTGGTGAAGAATAAGGTGAGTAGCTGTGCCTGATGATGCCTTCTTAGTAGTAGGAGAATTAATGTGTAATAAAAAATTTTGGGCAATGAGAGTAGTGAGGTAGAGGTCATAGACATCTAATTACTCATCTTATTGCAGGTGCATTGAGCGTTGTATTGGTAGGGGGTGGTAGAGAGTTGTATACTTGTCCCGATCAAGGTCGTTGTTTTAAATGAGATTTGCAAGTAGTGGTTAAAGAACATAGTGTGTATGTTTAGTGAGAGGGGGGTACATAGCCAACTTGTTGTATCTGAGTCAGTACTTGAATTTGTACCAATCGACTTGGTGTATGCATCTGACTATGTTACGAGTCCGCTACCAGTCTATGTATCTGAGATTTATAGTAAATAATATGTATCACTAATACTATTTAATGTAGAGAAAATAAATTTGCAATTATTATTATTTCTTTCAATAAAAAGTATAAACACTATTAGGACTGCATAAAAAAAATACTACCTGATTTTAATCTTAAAAGATTCTTAATGAGCTGGGACCGCTCCTGACCGGTCTGCAAGACAAATATTTTTTTTCCTTTAACCTTTTATTTTAATCCACAAATCTTGTATAGACATTAAAAATTGAGATGAAAGATTAATAATAGCAATGATTTTATACTTATAAAAATAAATTGAGATGAAAGATTAATGATAGCAATGATTTATACTTATAAAAATTAAATCTTTTAAAAATATTTCTATATATGTGTTCTCATATTTAATTGTCTGTGAAGAAATATAGTGGTGGCTTCTAATTTTTAAGTTCAACTAAGTCGCTAAATGTCGAAATAGTGACTATATAAGCAGCTAGATTTTGTCGTAAATTCATTCAGTTCTTCAATCTTCAAAAAAAGAAATGTAAGTATTTGATTCTAATTTTAACATAGAAAAAATTAAAGTTAAATATTATAAAATCTTGTTTTTTTTTTAAACGAGAAAAATATTTTGAAATTATGCGTACACAAGTACACACTATTTTCTCTTATATATTAATAGAAGATCAAGCAATTATAATAATGATAACTCTTGACTGGAACAAAGAGTTTAAGCTCTGCTTCCTCCGCTAACGTGCTGATAAAACTCTTAACTGGAACAAGAGTTTTTTCTGCATTTCTTAACACATTGAAGTGTAAACAATGTAATGTAATAAGAGGCGGGTAAATAAGAAGAATTAAATAAACAACACAATTATCTTTTAATATGATTATATTTGAAGTATATGTACACAGTTATTTAGATTGATTTTTTTACAAATCAATATTGAATGCTTTGCCAAGTCTTCCTCTCGAAATAAGGTTCATGTCCGGTGCTAGACAATAACTCTGCACTTCTTCGGGTGACATTAAGCTTGCATAACGCCTTGGTAGAAAGACATCAAAGTCCTTGCTGGGAGTGTCGGAGTTGGTGGACGGTCTGTTGATGGTTGCAACGATCGCTGTACCATATTTAGTGCCGTATACGTGAGCAAGACGCTTAATAAATAAATTATCGCAATAATAAATCTAACTTCTCCCCGCCATAGAACCGCGGTAATATTGAAAACTGGGAACGTGTCATTGTTTTAACTAAAGCGTCAAGACTTTTACTTAAAAATCGATACGAATCAAGAAAACGGATTATAATTGTCCTGTATTGGTGTTTAGACGTTTTGGCATATACATTGTCAACTTTTACTGTCACCTTCAATGAAAATGAAATATATTTTTCATCCGTGTCCGCTAAAACTTCAATATCAGCGTCAGGAAATTTTCCTAATTCTTTCACTAGAAATTTAAAATCATAGTTACTACCATTATGGAAAAAACTGGCAATATGTAGGGAGAAGAGCGAGCTGCTAAGTTACATTTACTGTGACAGCTGCCCTTGAATTTTGAGGTCACGTGGTCGTGGTCAATGACCTTTCGTAGTGCTTTTTTACTCGGATCGTAAGGCCTATTACAGAGGTAACAAGTTGTAGAAGCTTCGTGTGCAATTTTTTCAACCTCGCTCATTTTGACAGGATTGTTGACTAAATAGTAATCTTTTAAAATTAACATCGCCATTAATCATTTTTTTTAAAAATCTTTCTAAAGCGTCTTCCCTGAAAATAATAGAATCTGGTTAAATCCCTCTTCCGAATTTACTTCATGATAATCGCTTAAAATATAAACAAGACATGGCTTCGTGTCTCTGCGACTGATGCAGATAGGGTTTATTTTGACCCAAAGAACTACCGACAGTGTATTGAGAGGGTGGATGACACGTTGAAATTTTTTGTAAGAGCGATTCAATATCACTAAAGCCGACAAAAGGAAGACGAATCTGATGCCTAATATTTTTAAAATAAACTTTTTCTCCTTTCTTTGGCATTTTCATAATGGCAGGTCCATCTAAACATACTTGCATGTGTTTCCAAAGCTTAGCCTCTCTACAACCATTTTATTATTAGTAAGTAAAAGCATCTTCGACATATTGCTATTTTATAATCAGCTGTTTTGATTAATTGTTTTTAACAAGAGCTTCTAAATCAAATATCCTTACAAAATGGTTATGTTGGCCAGTGCTAATCATCAATAAATCAATTTGATAATCTGCTAATAAATCGGGGACATAAAAAGGATACACTAATGATTTACCATCATATGCAAATATGTTTATTGAAACCTCATTATTTTTCATAAATATTTTGATACCTCTTAGATCTGTCGGAAAATCAACTCCGTCGAAATTGTACACAGCATTGTGCGGTAACGGTCGAACGAGTATTGCTTTCCTAAAACAGTCTTTGCTTTCGTCTAAAGTAATCGTTGTGTCGCAAGACTTTGTGCGGAGTATTTTTTCCGGAAGTCTGATTTGACAACCAACCTTAAACGGATTGTATTTTCCAATATTCATAATCAATCCATCAATCGATATAAGGGTATGACCACTACCTTTTGTATGGTAGTCCGCCATCTCATGCCCTATTTTGTCACCACCCTCCATTAAGATTTTTTGTATTTTTGAAGTTGGCAAATATTGGTGTTACTAGTTTTAAAACTTCTAATAAAGATTTCTCCCGTGAAAGGACTTTCATACGTGGCTTCTAGAGAGTAGTTTACACAAACTCCCGGCCACTGAAGTAACGTCCCTTCAATTATTTCTTGCATCGTGGCAAAACCAGTCCTAAAAAACTCCTCCATACTTTCGGCAGAAAAATTATTTTCTATATAAAATGACTGAAGATTGGAGTTAAAAGAAGTGTTTAATAGATAAACACCTGATTTATTGTCCAAGGGTGATTTGAATAAATTCCTTACTCTGACTGACCTTAAACTTTTGGGTCAAGTTTAACACATTCCCTTAAATCCTTAAACAAAGTTGAATTGTAAAAACGATTATGACAATGCAAACAATCTATGTATTTACCAATACATTTTTTCTCGTGTTGAACTTGATAATATTTCCGTCTATAACCTTTACCACATTTTGAACATTGATAGCAACGTGTTTGAGCACTTTGTGTTTGACGGCTGGTGCTAGGTCGGGGAAAATTGTCTGACACATCAAATTGCTGGCTCGGACTAGGATGGGATAAATCTTTGCAGTCAACAGAGTTGGCATTTATATCCCGACCAAATTGACACCTTGTCATAATTACTCCACGTTTCCTCAGTGATTCTTCTATTGTTTTTTCATCTTGCCAGAGATTTTCTAAGTTGTGCGTTTCTCTGTGTCTTACCATTTCCTCTTCTGATTCTGTCGTTTGAGGACAGATGTAACAAAAGTATAAACTGCAATAATAAAATCATGGAGATAATTTTTTAACAATGTGATTTTATTAAAGTTAATAGAACTTTAAATAAAGTAAATTTAGTATAGTTTACTTACTTTTTATTTTCATTTTTTTCCATGTTAATCCTAACAGGTTAACCTTTAAGAATGAAGAAGTAAATGATTTCCTAGTATAGCTCACAGTTTAAATCTTAACACGTTAACCTTTAAGAATGAAGAAGTAAATGATTTCCTAGTATAGCTAACAGTTTAATATATATCTTTTTTATTTTTCAGATACACCAACTCGTCTGATACAAGTTCAATAACCGCTCTCGGTTCGGGAAAAGCTATTCTGTAACAGCGTCAGATATCTTAACAAAGTCTTATACAGAGTCAGATACATACACCAAGCTGCAAGTTTAATAACCCTACCCGAGTCGACGACTCGATTAGTGAGTCAGATACAAGTGGCTCCCATCTACACAATGTTCTTTAACCATGTTTGCAAAATCTTATATAAAACCGACCTTGATCTGTCAAGTCGTACACTCAGATACATAGACTGGTAGCGGACTCGTATACATAGTCAGATGCATACACCAAGTCGATTGGTACAAATTCAAGTACTGACTCAGATACAACAAGTTGGCTATGTACCCCCCTCTCACTAAACATACACACTATGTTCTTTAACCACTACTTGCAAATCTCATTTAAAACAACGACCTTGATCGGGACAAGTATACAACTCTCTACCACCCCCTACCAATACAACGCTCAATGCACCTGCAATAAGATGAGTAATTAGATGTCTATGACCTCTACCTCACTACTCTCATTGCCCAAAATTTTTTATTACACATTAATTCTCCTACTACTCTTCTTTTAACATTTTGTTAATTTGTCGGTCTACTTCTTGTTTATGGATTTGCGGGTAGCGATACATTTTTGCATGGATAGGGGTGTCGTCTGTTAATTTTATATCGTGTTTTATGGCATTGGTAAAAGTTAGAGGTGTACCTTCACAGTAAAAGATATCTTTGTACTTATAACAAACATTCTCTATAGCTTGTTTTTCCTCTGTATTGCAATGTGATAGTCTCAACTTTTCAAGATTATGTATTTGTAGTTCGATATCATTAATAATTTTTATATTATTACAGTTAATTTTAGATAATAGTTCTGTGTCATTGTCGTTAATCAGGTCTACTGTTAGGGGTCTCATTATTCTAGCGTTTCGGTTACATCGTTATCATTAAAAATGCTAGTAATTGCAAAGTAATTGTCTATTGTTACCAGGGCTTCTGGCATCTCTACACCTTCTTTAATTTTTAGGTGTGATAATATACCGAGTCCTGATTTTTTATTTACTGGTATCTTAATTATTTGTTGAGTAGTAGGGGGTATTGTATAAGTCGTTAAAGTTTTTGCATTATTACCATATACTATAGGTACAATTTTATCTGGCATTATCAAAAGTCTATTTTCCATATCGATTTTTGCATTAAGTTCTTGTAATAAATTAATGCCTATTAGGCCATCGAAGTTATTATCAAATTTAAATAAATAAAATTTATGGGATTGATTGTTATGGCTTAAGGTAGGAAATACAGGTATAACAACGGCTTCGTTATGTACAGTAGTGTTATGGGCTGATTGAATTTTGAATTTCTCATTTATTTTGTTTTTATAAAATTTGTAGGCAATTTCAGGATCTAATAAACTTTTTGTACTGCCGGTATCTATTAGTAGTTTAATATTTAATTCTGGTATTATGATATATGGCAGGTCTTCTGTAATACAATTAATTTTAATTTTTTCTAAGTTTTCTTCTGAGAAGAGGCTGAATCCCGAAAAGGGGAATCGTTTTCATTTGACTGGACTTGAGTTAAACTGGGTATTTGAGTGTTACGTTACTAGGATTTGCCTGAGTATTCAAATTAAAGTCACGAAGGTAATTTTCAATACTCATTTGAATAATTGATTGTAAATCTGTTTCTGAATTTTGTTGGTAGTATTGGTTATTATATTCGGTCTCCTCTACTATATTATTTTCGGTGTAATCGTTATAGTAGTCAGTTTCGTGTGTATTATAAGTATTGTCAATATTATCGTCACAGATATTTAGAGAAAATAGCCTTGAGTTCGTTGAAGTTTCCATTGGTGTAGGAGTATAAGGTTTTGCATTATTACTTTGAAAATTATTTTGATTTGATGGTCCATGTTGGACTGGAAATGTGGGTCTTTGAAATGTATTGTTTAAAAATCTTGGGTTATAGAAAGGATTTGGTCTTTGCAAATTATTTTGGGGTTGTTGTAATGTATTATTTTGGTAATTCATAGGTCTATAAGGATTATTCAGAGGGCGATAAGTGCGTTGCATTGTTGGATTTATTGGTCTTGTAATTGGAAAATTGTTTACTGGTTTTTGAGCCCTAGAGAGGGGTTGGTTCAAAGGTAAAATTCTTTGAACAGGTGTGAACGTTGATTGGTTGAGGGTATTTGCTTGATTATTTCCATGTAGGAAATTTTCTTCTTCTATGACCAGACTCATGGCTCTTTCTAAGTTTTCTGGGTTCCGAAGTCTGATAATTGATTGTAGAGAATTAGGCAATCCTCTTATAAACGTCTTTAAAGCCAGATTGTCGTAACTTTTTATGTGTACGGATTTTTCCAACTCGCTCATTGAGGAGTCAAGGTTCAATTTTGTAGTAATTAGGCACCTTAAGTCCTGGCATGAAGTGCCAAAAGAATATGGGGATTGATTTTTCGCGGGTCTCAGGGTTAAAAGGTCTTGTACGAGACAATTTAAATCTCGTTGGTCACCAAAACTTTGTGTAAGAACATTTTTATACTCTTCCCACGTAGTCAGGTCTGTTCTTGACCCAATGAGCATTAATGCTCGGCCTGTTAGTTTGGCTATAACAGCTTTAACGACCATGGGTTTTAAGGCTGCATTTGTTATGCCGGTTACTAAGGATTCGGCACTATTAAGAAAAATGGGTAAAGTATTAGGATTTCCATCGTAGGGGGAATAGTCTCTAAAATGAATTTAAATAATTGAAGGTCTAAAGAAGTTACAGACATGTCTATTTGATTTGAAGCTTCTACAGGGTTAAATGGGTTTTGATTATTTCTATTATCTGATTGATTTGAATTTTCTGTTGAAACTTGATTATTATCTTGTATGTTTATTCCACCCAATAAATTTAATAGCTCATCTATAGATTCGCTCATTAATTACTTACATATACTCTTATAATTATTTAGCAGTTTTAATATTTATATTCATTAAATATTAAATTTTATTTATTTACTTTATAATGAGTTATTTGATTTAATGTTTATATTAATGAAGCATTAAATAATAATATGCTTATTAATTTATGAAATGGATTGCTTATTATATGAAAGATTATTTAATTTAATATGTATTTTTATTTATTTAATATTTTAATATTATATTCATTAAATATTAAATATTAATTTATGAAATGGATTATTTAATATTTATATTCATTAAATATTAAATTTTTATTCATTTATTTTATAATAAGTTTATTATTTTATAATATATCTATTAAATGTTAGATATTTATTTTATTTAATGAGATTTATATTTGTTATTATTTAGTAATTTAATTTAATATTTATATTCATTAAATATTAAATCAAAGTAAATTTTAAAAGAAAATGACTTACAGAAGTAAAACGATATTTAGATTCGGCATTGGCGATGTTTGTCCTATGCAGAATTTAAAGGTGATTTCAATAATCAGGAGTTCCTAAGCCTAAAGGTAGATTCGGCAACGGCGATGTGTGTCCTTTGCTAAATCTGGAGGTGGTGATCTCGATGATCGGGAGATTCTTTAAAGTTGTGACGGTATAAATTTTCACTTAAGGTGGATCGTCTAAGTAGTTAATCGTTGAAACGAAAATAAATTAGTTACCAAATTAGTGGTCCAAATTTACCTACACTGGTCCTACCGACTGCGCCAGTTTTGATTGTCAATTAACAAAACAATTTTTTAAAAAGTGAAAATTTATTTAACTATAATAATATGTAAATATAATACGATATATACAACTTTAAAGAAACGGACATTAACATAACACTTGAGTATAATGAATGACACTGGAATTAGTGAAACCAGGTCTTAAATAGAATTATAAAGTGCTAACACATGCACTTTATGCAAGTGTTAGTACGCTTATTAATACTATCATTGCAATTTAAGTGATCATAACATGCGCCCCCTGGTTATCACAAAGTATATTAATAGGTTTTTGTGAATATTTTTTCATATTAAGGTCATCAAGGATTCTATGTAAACACAATGCCTCATTTGATGCATGAGTTAGTGCAACATACTCAGATTCTGTGCTAGACAGAGCAATAACATTTTGTTTTTTAGAATCCCATGATATTGCGCCCCCTCCTAATATGAAACAATATCCGCTGCGGGAATTCCTGTAGTCCAAGTCTCCAGCCCAATCTGCATCGCAGTATCCAGTCAATGGTTTTCCTGATTTCTTGAATTTTAACTTGTAGTTTGAGGTGGTTTTAAGGTATCGCAATACTCTTTTTGCAGCATTCATGTGTTGTAATTTAGGATTTACAGAAAACTGGGCTAAGTAGTTGATACTATATGTTATGTCTGGTCTTGTACAGACACTTAAATACATAAAATTCCCAATGAGCGTTTGATAATCTTTTTGATTAACAGGTTGTTTCATTTTTTCTTCTTCAGGATCTAATTTAAATTTTTCGTTAGGGTCTAGTGGTGTAGAAACTCCTCTGCAATTTTCCATACCATAATTTTGCAATAATTTGTTGATATAGTTAGTTTGATCTATTGTTAAATATTCCTTATTTTGTTCAATTCTAATTCCTAAAAAGTTTGTTAATTTTCCCATATCTTTCATTTTAAATAGGGATAATAATTTGTTTTTTATTCGATTCATAATTTCTTGAGATGTAGCAGCTAGAATTAAATCATCTACATACACTGCCAAAATAATATATTCTTCTCCATCATTGAATTTATATAAGCATTCTTCAGTGGGTAATTGTTTAAAACCAATTTTTTGTACCTCATTATTAAATTTTTTATTCCACTCTCTTCCGGATTGTTTCAAGCCATATAGTGACTTTTTTAACTTACAAACCTTATTTTCTTGATGTTTTACTACGAAACCTTCAGGTTGTTGCATATAAATTTCTTCTGTCAGTTCCCCATTTAAATACGCTGTAGTTACATCCATCTGTTCTAGTATAAGACCTTCTTCTACTGCTAAAGCAAATAACAGTCTTAAAGAACTTTGTCTAACTACAGGTGAATATGTTTCGTTGTAATCCAAACCATATTCTTGAGTAAACCCTCTAGCAACTAATCTTGCCTTATAGCGGTCAACTTTACCTTCAAGTGTCATTTTTTTCTTATATACCCATCTGCAACTTATCGCTTCTCTGTCATTGGGTAGATCGACCAGTTGCCACGTTCTATTTTCTATGAGAGAGTTATATTCTTCTGCCATAGCATTTTGCCATTCTACAGTTTCATTTCCGGATAAAGCTTCTTTATATGTTTGTGGATCTGGATTATCCAAACTAATTAAACATTGCTTTATTTTTTTGTTTTCAATCTTTTTATTACTTTCAATTTGATTCACTATTTCATGTTTTTCATCAAATTTATTGTTATTAGTATTTTCCAAAATATCTTGAAAATCAATATAATTACTCGCATCAATATTTTTAGTTTCTTCTAAATTATTTTCAATCCTAAATAGATTAGTGTCAGTATTATTAATTTTGTTTTTGTTAATTTTTTCTAATATCTTAACATCACGGCTTTTGATAACTTCATTTGTTTTTGGATTTAAAAGTTTATACGCTTTTGATTCTTCGGAGTAACCAATAAGTATAAATTTTTCCCCTCTAGGTGCAAATTTAGATTTTCCAGGTTTTTTATTCAATACAATAGCATCACTTCCAATAACTCGAAAGTGTGCTACAGTTGGTTTCCTGCCAGACCAAATTTCCTCAGGGGTTTTATTCAATATTTTTGTTGGACATCTATTCCTGATATATGTGGCAGTTGTTATCATCTCTGCCCATAATCTTGGATGTAAATTTGATTGAATTAAAAGACATCTAGCCATGTCGGCTAATGTTCTATTTGCTCTTTCACCAACTGAGTTTTGCTCAGGTGTATATTCACAAGAAAATTGTCTTAAAATGCCGTGTTTTTCACAATATTCATTGAATTCTTTACTTTTGTATTCTAAGGCATTATCTGATCTTAGAATTTTTATTTTCTTACCTACTTGGTTTTCAGCCATATTTTTAAATTTTTTAAAAACTGTAAATGCTTCACTTCTTTTTGTAAGAAAATATACAAATATTTTTCTTGAAAAGTCATCAATAAATGTGATAAAATACTTTTTGTATGATACTGATGGAATATTGATAGGTCCACAAATATCAGAGTGTACAAGTTCTAATAAACTTTTTGTTTTACTTTCTGAAGTTTTTGGAAAAGGCAATTTTGTCATTTTTCCCTCCAAACATACTTCACATGATTTCAAATTTTTATTTTTAAAATTTAGATTTATACCATGAACAAAATCTTCATTCTTCATCCGTTTCATGTAATCAAAATTTAAATGGCCGAGTCTTGAGTGCCATAGAGTAACGTCATCATTATTTTCATCTATAGAATTGAAACATTTTTTGTTATTATTATTTTGTTGGTTTATTTCGTATAAATTATTTTTTGTTTTTGACACCAGTTAAAATTATTTCATCTTTGTGTTTATTTCTGCAATTTCTTTTAAATATAACTTTAATATCTGGATTTGATGTTATTTTACTTACTGAAAGCAGATTATTAGTTAACTTTGGTACAAACAGAGTATTTGTAATATCAATAGTTCTGTTATTTTCATTTATTATTTGTACAATACCTTTACCTTTAATTTTTCTTCCGTCTGCTACTTGTATTACATCGTGTATAGGAGTAAATTTTACAAATCTCTTTCTTAAATTGCACATACTTGAACTTGCTCCGCTGTCAAGATAAAATTTATCATTTTTAATGTTATTATAGGAAGTCAGTGCAAAATTAGGTGAATCAACTTCTTCATTTTCGGTACTCGCTAATTTTGATGAATTTTATTTTTATTAAAATAGCAATCAACGGTTTATGATTCCGTTTTTTACAGATTTGACAAGAATCTCTATTTTTGTAATTCTTATTTTTAAATTTTACACACTGTTTATTCCTGGACATTAAAGCTTCAGATTGGTCATTACTTTCAATATTTTTAAATTTTCTATTGTCATCTTCTAACATTTTAATTTTTAAAGATTCCAATTTCGGTAATTCATCCCTTGCTTCGATTGCGCATCGAAAATTTTCATAATTTTCATCTAGAGTACATAGTAGTATAACAGTAAGAAAATCTTCAGGTGGAGCACTGTCGATTTGGGTTAATTTATCTACTATTGAGAAAAATTTATTTAAATGATCTTGCATTTTTATACTAGGGATTTTTCTTTAAGTTAATTAGTTCTTTCATTAGTGTCACTTTTCTGCCTGGGGATCTGGGTTGGTGAACTTCAGCTAACTTATTCCATGTTTCTGAAGATGTTGAACAGTTTTTTATGTGAATTAATTCAGGAGTACTTACTCCTAAGACAATTGTTGCTTTCGCCTTTTTGTCCTTTTTCAACCATTCACTAAAAAGATGTTCATTATCTGCGGGTTTTTTTATTGTGCCATCTACATAATCAAATAGATCGATATGTATGAGGACACTTTCCATTTGAATTTTCCATGATTCATAGTTTTCCCGATTTAGTTTTTCAATATTACTAATTCCGATCCCAGACATTATAATTATTAATTTATTTTGAAAGAACTTACGATTTTTAGATTTTAATGCTTACTTCAAAATTTCTTGGCCTCTTCTGGGCCCATAACCTATTAGAGAGTAAAAGCACTGCAGTGGAGATGATAACACTATATATTACCGAAATTATTAGCATGTAACAATATTACAATATTTCTTAAAATATTTGTTAAACATTTTGTGACATAAGACATTGACAAACTGTCATAATCCAATATTATTTTCACAAGTAAAACAAAATAATTTATACTAGAATATTTTAACTAGTAAAATAGCCGTCTTGAACCCCAAAATAAATCATTGCAAAGAAAGACAATGACATTTTAAAACAAAAAATATAATAACTATCAGCGGCTGAACTTCGGTATACGGTGCACCCTGTTATCAATACTATATATCGATATATTTTTAGTTTAGAGATGTGACGTAGGAATAATCGATAAATGCCTTTTCTTTTATGTTTATGAACATATTTTATTTTTTTTTTAATGTTTTTTTGTTGTTTGTGTTTTTTTTAATGTTTTTATAATGTTTTAACTATGTTTTCATAAGAAAAATCAATGATACACCACATCTAATTTTATGTTACGCGTATTTTTGTATTTGTTATTTTCAGGTTTTTTATTATATTTTTGTTGTTAATGTTTTCATTTATTTGTTGTATGGTTTTTTTTTAATGTTTTAATTAAAATTAACAATTTAACGACGCTGCTTATCTTTTAAGTGCTCAGTTCTCGTTTACGTGTCGCGTAACTAAAAATATATCGATATATAGTATTGATAACAGGGTGCACCGTATACCGAAGATTTACCATATTAGCAATATGCAGTGATTTCACGGAAATGCGTTTATCCCAAAAATGAGAACTTGAACACAATATAAGTTGTGGTGCTCATCTTCCGAGCAGCACATCTAAGATCTAATGTCTAATTTTTGTGCCAAATGTGTAGCATAGACATGGCGAGATTTATGCTTGGCACAGACAAACACAAACAGTCAGCATGATAAAAATTCTATCAGAATGTCATGAAAATGCTTGAAACAGATAATTATGATGAGACCTCGGTTTGGGATTTTTAGTGTGAAGACAATACTTTTTCCTTCACCTACGGAACTAGGTGACGAAAAGTAAATAATTATACTCTTTTGATCCTCCACACCAATTTGATATACTAAACTACAGGCCGATTTTTTTGTTGGATTATTTTCAAAATGTAGGGATGACTTTACCTGGGTTCTTAATGTGTTCAAATGTATGATGATCGGATGTATCAATCTTCAACTCGATCTTATCTGTGAACCATGATTCTCCTCCTGGTGTCTAAAAATACAAACGAGAAATTAGTAAGAATATAATCAAAGTAAATTTCTAGCGGATCTAGGCTGTTATTAAAACCTTTTAATTATAGGTATTCTCATAAAATCGGGAATTTTGAATCAGTCCCCATTAAAAATGTAATATATATATTAGTAATATTTATTTATTATTTTAAAAGCATACATACAGTATAAATAAAATAAGCATAAAAACATTTATAAGTAATATAATAATAAAAGTCTATTTGACAATGAATATGCAAATGAAACTAATGAAAATAATAAATTATTTAAAAGCCGCATAAGCTATAGCTTGTGCGCGGCTATATATTTCATCTATTATTTGTTTTCCTTAGATAGTATTTTAACTTATAGATAGTATTTGTTATTTTATAATTAATCATTCATAATAATTTATTTACAAAAATTTTGTTAATTTAAAATTTAATTACATTTCAAAGGTGAAAATTCCATGCATTTTGGTTAATTAAAAACAAACAAAACATTTTTTTTCCTTTTCATTTTTAAAATTAAAAAAAAAAAATAAACAAAAATAAAAAAATAAAAATAAAATAAAAATAAAATAATAATACATATATACAAAAAATAAAAACTAAGTATTTTAAGAGTAGGTTAGTTAAGTATAAAATAAGTTTTAAGTTTTAGTAGGTGGCGGATTTAGCCACAGTATAACATCTTTTTGTACTCTTTGAAGTAAAGATTAGATTTAATATGGTTAGGTAATTGATTAAAAATAATAGGACCTCTTGCTGCAGCGTGACGTTGCATGAGGGATGTTCTACATCTGTAAGTTCTCACAAGTCTATTTTGCTTATTTCTAGTGCTTAAATCGTAGTTTATATAGTTTTTTGTTTCGTTAAAATATTTTAATAATACTTGCTTTGTGAATAATTGCTTAACAGTAAGAACAGGGAAATCCAAAAAGAGTTGTTCAGTTGAATAGAGTCTAGGCTTCCTTAGGATTGTTTTAATAACAGCTTTCTGAGCTATTTCTAATGAAAGTAGATGAGTTGGGTGAGCAGAACCCCACCCACTATACCATAACTGATAATTGATTCCACTAACGCGTGATAGATTGTTTTCATTAATTTTCATCACAAAATTCTCTGAGACATCTAAAATAATATATAAATTTACGTATTTTGTTTGTTAAATTGTTAATTTGAGTTTTCCAAGTCATTGTTTGGTCAATCGTTATTCCTAAGTATTTTATTGAGCTCACTCTATTTATTGATATGCAATCACAAGGTTGATTTATGTTTATTTTTTGCATTTACAGTCATGAATTTTTAATTTGTCAACATCTTTCGGTTGTCCTTTTTAGAAATAGAGAAAGTAATAAAGTTTGTTTTCTTGGTGTTTAGGTATAAGAGATTAGTGTGAAGCCAGTTACTGATAAGAGATAACTGTTGTTCAACGTTAGCCAACAATTGTTGCCAACTGTCGGTATCTGAGGAGAAGAGCAGACACGTATCATCAGCAAACCCTATTATTTCTCCTGTGAAGTTAGGGATAAAGTAAAGGTCATTTATATAGGCTAAAAATAATTTGGGTGACGTCACTGTGCCCTGTTGAGTGCCAGAATTTACACATATTGGAATAATCAATCAACCAGAGGTTACATCAGATCTATTATCCCAACAAGTTTTCCAGATTTTTAGATTCTAATAGTTCATTAGAATCTAGCTCCTGACTTAGTTATTTAGAAAATACATGAAACTTTATGTAAATAAATGGTAATAAATAAAGCCAAAAAAGTCCCAACTCAACCTTTAATCGATTGATCTTCCGTTGGGCTTTATACAATTTTGTCAGTTTTATCTGGATAGAAGGAAAGAAAAGTTATAAATTTAATCTTTGGCCGATGATTAATTTCGATGCGACAAAAACTTAGAGCAGACTTTTTTTTAGAAAAAAATAATAATTTAAACAAAAATGAACCATTTACCCTTATGATGGTCCAAAAAAATTTGGAAGTTATTAAGTTTCATCATTATCTAAGGAAATTTGACAAAGAAACGATTTGAATTATTATGCGTATAAATTTTAAATATATTTAAACATAAAACTCGATTTTAAGCCTGCCTATAAACCACCATATTGATACTATACCCGAAATATAAAAAAAGACCAAATAAGTTATTAAAAACATTAGGATTTAAGCTCCCAATTTTAAGTGCCTTACATAATAGTCTTGATCCAGCATCATATCCAAAAATATCAGCACATGTAAATCACGTTTGACAATCTGAATAATCGATGTTCAACAATTGTAAAATTTATTAAACTTAAAATATCAGTTAGGTCCTTTTAGATTAACTAAAAAATGTATAATTAACGATAGTAAGTATTACAAATTATTAAAACAAACATGATCTCGGGAAGCTGGTGGATTGAAGAAGTTCGTAACTTAAACATTGAGTAAGAGACAATGAGATTTTATTAAATATAATCTATACGCATTGTGTCTTAGTTGAGATTGTTAGCACATACTTGAGGATCTTCAGAGAACTCTAAGTGATGATTAAATAAGAAACGTTTTTAATTGTGTGGCTATGGATAATAACTAATATCCTCCTGATTAAACCCTACTGTTGAATTTTTTCGTTAAACTATTTTCATAGATAGTGATGGTGATAATAATTAGGGAGAGGTGAGATAACCTAGCAAGTAGGCCACGTTGTTGTCCCCTTTTAACTCCATTAGATAGAATTGTTCTACCTTATGAGTCCTAGTGCAGGCATTTTGCGTCTAATCCAAAGAAGCTGATGCATCACAATAAGTTCCCATTCGCGATTCAAAGTCCGTAGCAGTGCCACCGTCGCTGATAAGAAATTGATAACGGAAGGGTGATCGTTGTTATAAAGTCCTTATGGGAGTTTTTTGGTTTTTCTTATTTGTGATGATTATTTCTTTAAATTTTTTATCAAAGTGGTTTAATTTAATTAATTTCAGGGCGTATGAACTCAGTAGAATCACTATTTCGTTGAAAAATAGGGTTTTAATGGGTTGTCACGAGTATTTAAATTGAGTGATAAGATGGTAAAAATTACAATATAGTGTTTTATTTTAGTTATTGTTAATTAATGTTACTTTTGAATAATTTTAGTTTACACAAACACATAAAATTACCTTTTATTGCATTGAATTGTTTAAATTAGTTGTTACAGGTATTTAAATTAACTGATAACAAGCCGATTTTCACCGTAATGGTGTTTTAATTTATCAATCAATTTTATTTACTCACTAAAATAATAAATAACTCAATAAATTCACGTTTTTGTAAAATGTTTGTTTAAATCATCCGTTTAGGTTTTATTATTTCTGGGTTAAAGCGGACAAATCCAAGTCTGTAGTGATAAGAGCCTGATTCTATATTTAAAATCCTGGAATAATCGAAGTATTTATCTATGAAATATTGGCCATTTTTTTAGCACCGATGGTCGTTCTATTAATTTTTGACTCATTTATCACAAATTAACGAACAATAAAGAAATAAAAGAAGAATTTTCAACGGCTCCCATGCAAATCCTATGATAAAAAAAAATTCGATCACCCTTTCGTTTTCCCGCCATTGGTATTGCTAACCTTACAACTATCTCTTTGAATCGTGAATAGCTTCTTGAAACCATAAGGCAGAAACTTGTATTATTTTATATAAGCTATACTATTGAGGGTCCTAATTTTTGCCTAAACCCAGGTTCATTTAGAGTTAGGGATCTTTTACGTGGACCTAACATCGCACAAGATCGGAACCACCGGCTATAACGTCCCTTTCGAAGGACGGCACTTGATAAAAAATATCAAGGGTATTTGCTTCAAGTGTATGGTAAGAAGTACCTTAGAGAAGTAAAATTTCAAGACAAAAGATTTCCATCTTAAGATAAATGTTTGTTGGTCATCTCCTGAACAGTCTCCTGTGGTTGTAGCTGAATTTGGGATAAATGTATCTGATTCCTGTAAAAAACGCACTAAGTAAATAAAAGAAGACTATATGCGCTATCTATGCAAGGATTAAGGGCATAGTTTTTCTGGTGATACAACGCCTAAATCTGACTGTCAGATGTTTAAAAGCAATAGTTAACAATGGACGGAATAAGTTGTACAGATCAAGTTCAAGTTTCCTTAAACACCGTTAAGGTTGAGTTTGCTAAAGAAACTATTTTAGCTCTAGAGGCCAACAGACCGAGAGAGATAAACAAATTTTCTCCCGAAGCTTGTCGTAGAAGATAACTTATATTTTGACTCCAGATAACTCGATAAAGATAACTTTCAGAGGTTCGAGAGATAACCCTACAGCTGAAATCTGTATTCTCAGTTGCATATTAAATTTTATTTACGACAATTTAGAAAATACAATAAGCTTTGACATTAAGAAAAAGTTTTAAAATACTTAATGATAATAGTGTTTAATAAATTCATTTAATAATTAGGGTTTAATACTCAAATATAACGCTAGAGCAGTCTGCGGTGGAGATGAGAGGGGAGTCGCGGGTTGCAGGCTCAACTAAAGATACTTTAGTTGAGCAGATATAAATATCGTGCCATACTCCCTTTGCTTCACCATTTAACCAATGTAGATATAAATCTGACTTTTAGTTTGCCTATGCAATATACTGCTGTTTATACTTGTCTAGAGACGGAAAGAGTATTTACAGTAAGAGTTAAAGACGCTAGTAACTTACTACTCAAGAATTAGATAAAATATATAAAGCTCAGCTCCACTTACAGTCCTCTCATTCAGTGTTGTTGTATACTTAAATTCTACAATAGCATCCACACTGAGTAATATACACGACTCTCCTCCATCATCATTTAGTTTATATAATATAGCTGAATCATCATTATCACTTGATGGTGGTGGAGCTGCCGCTACCGAGCCTGCAACAAGTTTGATGTTTGCGTACAATATATATATATAAATAATTATAAAAGGTGTAAGTATGATTATAGTAATCATACTATATAGTGCTATCATTGAAACTACAAATATTTGTAGTTCCAACGATAGCATTCTATATATCTAAATA
This sequence comes from Microvelia longipes, assembly GCA_018340805.1. Taxonomy (NCBI): domain Eukaryota; kingdom Metazoa; phylum Arthropoda; class Insecta; order Hemiptera; family Veliidae; genus Microvelia; species Microvelia longipes. Next base: position 40,823,263 of record JACMZG010001863.1, on the reverse strand, counting down.
GAATAGATGATATTTAGAATGCCAAAGTAAATTTCAGTTCTGCACTCTAAAGGTAATCCAGTATTTATACTGAAGTTTAAGGTCTTCCGGTGGTGACCGCGTCAATGTAGATTAAAAATCCGACGTTCCGCTGTTATGGGAGACATTTTCAGGAAACAGGATGAAAACACTATGCTTTACAAAACTGAACTGAATAGCTCAGTTTTGTAAAGCTGTGTTTTCATCAAGTATCTTGTATAAAGGGGATGATGCATTAAGTCAATTTGCTATGTAACAATGTGACCCCGCTAAGGATAAAAATCCTTAGTATCCTTAGTATTGTGATAGAAGAATCTATGGCAATACATATGTCAAAAATAAACTGCACATGCTTGGTACAATCGGCGTAAGCTTACAATATTACATTAACTCCGCAGACCCTAAATTTAGATGCAAACTTACCTCCCGATAGTTTTCTATGGTTTTGCTTATTGATAGCAACGTCCATGGGGTCAGAAAAGTTTCATACCGCGTCATCTCCTTTATTCTTGATCCTTTGTTTTCAGCCATAATCTCTTACATCACTAAAGATGCCTCCCACAGTGGAAGTTAAACGTCGGATTCCATCTACATTGACGCAGTCACCACTGGAAGACCTAAATCTTCATGACAATAACCTTAAAGCCTATTAAGTGTATTGCCTGTTTAATTTGTTATCTAAGTTCGCTGCTTTGGAAGTGACCAATGAGACTTCGCTATTGGTATTTTTCAGTTTAACAAAGTGGAGCTTTGACCACAACAATTCTCTGATCACACTTCTCATCGCACTTATTCTTTGACCACACTTCATCAAAGTGCTAATACTAAATATTAACATAATTAGGTAGGGGAAGCGATTTTGCTTAAAAAGATTAATTAGACTCCCTTTTTACTAATATTTTTCCAAAGTAACTTGTTATATAGATTTCATTCCTCTGAATTAACCAATAAATTTAATTTTAGAAGCTGGTTTCCCTATTCAAAGATCAGAGAGATGTAATTCAACTTACTAGTAGGAGGTGCTCTAGCGCTGCCTTCCTTCTTTTCATGCTTTCTTGATTTATCTAGCAATGATGATTTGTCCTGTAAAATTGAAAAACCAACATTAAGATCCTACAATGATTTATATCAAAGAATGTTTTGAAAAATGGTCCTGGACTATATTATTTCTAACAAGAAAAGGTTAGTTTCGTAGCCAGTTAACAGGAGCGCTTGTGTATAATTTGGTAGTTGCATCATTCCAACTACGAAAAAGCGCCAATGACGTCTTATTTTCAGCAAACTACTTTTGGCACAAAACTGATTAGTCTTAAAATTTGCTTTCTATAATGAGGACTAATTAACGTAGATACACGTGTCGTTAAAACGGTAGAAACGTGATGATTTCATAATACTAACTCCGAAAAGTGGAAAGAATGTACAGAAGAATGGTATGAGGGAAGAATGGTGAAGAGAGTTAGTTTTAGATCTGCCGCTAGATGCCAGTACCGAGTTCACCCCCCAAATTCTGCCCGACTCTCTCGTATACCTTCCAACATTCTATACCCATTTTATTCTTTGATTATACATAAAATATTCATACCTACGATATTTTATTTTTATAATATATTATATTTTTATAATATTACAACAATTTATGCAAGGAATAAACAATTATTTATTTATTAAATATATTCAACAAAATACAAAGTACTTACATACTTTGTATAAAGTATTTTGTGTAAAAATTAAATTGCACTCATAATTGCCAGGCATATTAATAATAATATTTGACATAATACGAAAAATTTATTGATAAAGTTATAAGTCATTAACAAATTATAAGTTGAACGTTCCCTCTATAAAAACCCTTTTTTGACAAAAGTACACAATTCTTTTTTAATTTTTACTAATAGGTAAAATAACTTCTCAAACACTAAAATAACAATATGAAGAAACACAATTAAATATATAAACTATCTTCATATTCTATTCTTTAGTTTCAAATGTTACTATTAATTTGTTTATACTATTTATTTTTGTTTATACCTGGGTTCTATTATATGACCATTTTGGGTAAAGCATAACTTGAACTTTCTTGTGCAAATATAAATTTTAATTTTTTAGGTGAACAATTTTGATCTTGATAAGTTTTTTTTTCATATTTTTGCCACGCCGTGGAAAAGAGTGGGATTATATTCATTTTTCCCCCGGGGGGGGGGGGTATCCTGGTTGCTCCGGAGGTGTACTACCCCCCGGCACCCCCTGAAAGAAACCCTGGTATTAAGGGATGTTTCTTTCAATTCCCTTATTATATTCCTAAAATTAAAATTCGCTTTGAAATTTATGCTCTTGCCAATCCCTTTGGGGATTCACTTAAAACCACGTTTGTTCAGCGACAAAGTTTGGGTTGCTAACCCAAAGGCTATTCAGCCAACTTTTATACAAAGGGGATCTTTACAAGCAGTAAAGCTCGCCTTTGTAATAAAAAAATATAATAATTTAATTATAATTTATTTATCGTATCTGCCTCCGTGGCCGTGATCGTAAAGGCGTTCGATTTCGGCACCGGAGGTCCGGGGTTCGCAGCCCGGGCTATGCTCTAAGATTTTATGAAAAGTATTTGTATTAAAAAGATTTCGCCAACTTTAATTAATTCTTAGAGTGTAGTAGATGCTACCCACCTGAGGTGGTTCCCGAAGGGTGAATACCCTGATGAGCTCAAAGGCCCTAAAACGGGCATTTTATTTTTTTAATAATTTAATTTAGCAAAATACTCTATAGTAACCCATTTATCGCTACAATCCTTATGGTATAAAATTCGCTGAAAATGTAAAAGTTTTAAATGACATCTTATTTAATTTATACCGAAATAACTTCTACTTTAAAAAGAAATTAGTGACGCCATATCGCTCATCATTATTTCATGCCTGAACTTTTTAGTTTTTTCTTTTACATAAAGTCGTCAAACAATGACGTCTTACGCTGTCAAAAAGACAGGAATAGAAATTAGTATTTCTAAGTTATTCTAATTTTAGAATAACTTATAATTTATTAACTTTTAATCTGATTATTTTGTCTTTTCTCATATTACAATGCAAGAGTTTTCCGTTCAACTCCATTCTCTGTTAACAGCAAAAAGCTTTATCTTATTATTTATTTATCTTGATTATTATTATTATTTCACAGTGTCAATTTGTATTTGAATAATCAAAATTATCTTCTCTCTAATTTTCTTTTACTTTTTGAAAGAGAATATTTGAGATGTAAATTTAGAAAGGATATATTCATACATACATACATATATAAGAACAGTCACTAAAAGGGAAACCCTAAAATTTACTTCAAATACATGATCAGAATGTTAATTTTTATAAATAATAATTATAGATGAATAATGCTTCATAAGTTGAATAATAGCATTTATTAAATTTAAATATTATAACTCTAAATGTTATTGTTAAATCATGAATAAAGTTAGATATAAATAATTATATTAATTTCATTCATTCTCGAAGGTAGATATTCAAAATATACATAATTCTAATAATCAAAATTTAATTATACTTTGAAATTTAACTTTTAAATTTAATTAACTTTTCTTGCTTCTTAAGAGGAATTTCTTAATGTAATTTTTCTATTTGAAAACATGTACTATTTTATCCTCCTAATATACATGTTGAAGAATTATCAGTTTCTCTGTAGAGCCTAATGATTCGTTATTAAATGAAAAACATACTTGAATTTGGAGGTTAGCTGATGTTGGAGGTGCCATTGCAAGAGTTGAGTTGAGTGGAATTACAGACGCTATGCTTCCTCCCAGACATCCTAATGCAACTGTAAAATAAAAGTTGTGGTCAATCTACCTGCGGTTCAAATGTACCTTACACATAAGCCACTTAGACCAGGGTTACCCAATGTGTGGTTTGCAGACCCTCTGTGGGTCCAAGGAACTTTTTTTGTGGATTGGTGATCTAATGGACAAAATATTATAACAAACATAGAGATATATAACTAAATGGGGCTAACCTATCTCAATACATTAAAGTCCTGAAACATCATTTTGGGGCTCTGTGTAACCTCATTAAAACCTCTTGTAAGAGTGAGTTAAGGTTTTAATAAATCAATTGTTTTCGGCTTCCTGCAAATTGTTTGTGCTATGATTTATATTTTCTATGATCTACTATAAAAATCACTGTAATTTTGTTTTGTTTATTTTTTTATTGATAGTCGAAGGAGTACAAGTTATTTTTTCGATGTTTCAAAATTCAACCAATAGGGCTTCTCTAGTAATATATCTTTATGATAACAAATATGTAAACATTAAGAATTAACTTTAATGCTATTATTATTAATAATTTTAATATCATTTATCATTCCTAACATCTTTTTACTGAATTTCCAAAGGAAAAATGAGCTAATGAGAATGTTTGTAAATACGTGACTGTTTTAGGTAAGTCTATGAATCAAGAAATTGTCGACTAAGTTTCTATTGGTAAACATAAACATTTATTTTCTGTTAACAGTAAGCCAAGACCAAATACTTGGCGGGGAATTTTTTACCACACCTGTGGTTTTTGGTAAGTTTCCATGACTTTTTGCGCGGCTCATAATAGTTGGACTATTGTTCAATGTAAAAACAGAAGCAAACAATAAGTAACAGAAGTAATCTAGGTGTAGTAGGAAAAGTTGCAAATGGGTGACATAGGAATGTCGAATTTAAGATTTTATTAAGTTGGAAGGCACACGAGCATAAGGCGAATCCAAAAAGTCCTGTCACATCAAAATCTGTTCAGTAGTTTAGGCACTAGGTCCGTCAACGTATGAAACTACCGTTGGCTAGCTTAGTTATTCGCTCCGCGTTTCGCATAGAAATGTCGAATTTGAGATTTTAAAATGTAGGAATGCACAGGACCATGAGATAAATATAAAAAGTCCTCACACATCAAAATCCGTTCAGTAGTTTAGGTTGCAGGTGCATTAACAAAACCTCTTTTTCTGTATACTTCTAATTGACCGATTTGAATGATTTTTCAAATCGAACAACTCAAATACATTTCTATAGATGAGTCTACTGTAGCTCTACCGTTCCTAGTAGTCTAAAGTAACTAATCGAGACTACTGTTTTAATGGTTGGCTACCGGCTATCATTTGCAATTGTAGAACTAATTTTAACAAAACTGCAAGAACTGTTTTTACTTTGTCTTGCATACTGCCGGAGGCATAGGGAAAAGTATTGTGTTCACCCTAAATATCCAAAACCAAGGTTTCGCCGTAATTATCCGATTCAGGCATTTTCATACCGTTCTGAATGTTTTTCATTATGTTGTCTGTTTGTCTTTCTGTCAGTCTGTGACACACATGACTCCTGCTTTGTTTATACTAGAGAGTAGAATTATCAGATAGAATTAAAGTCACCTGACTAATTAAATTTGAAAATTCTAAATCAAATTAATTTTAAATTAAAATTCTAAATCAAATTATGTCGTGACAAAATGCTAGTTATATAAACTAGTAATATATATATATATATATATATATATATATATATATATATATATATATATATATATATATATATATATATATAATATGATAAACTGATATAGGACAACAATCATGTGACCAAGAAGCGACTCTTTTAACACTCGTAATAAACTGGATTATACTTAGAATTGGATCTTCAGCATGAAAATCCTAAAAAGGGAAGTGGGAGTCCTAAAATCCTAACAAGGGAAGTTTTCACTTCAGCATGAAGTGAAAACCTTTACTGTCCGAGTTTCTGATTTTATAAGACATCTCTTGATATTTAAATAAAATATTATAGTTTTTTTCTTTTTCTGTTTTATACCTTCCTAATAAAACTGATTTTTTGTCACGAAAGAGAAAATAGACAAAGAATAAAACGTGGGAGTATCGAGACCTTTCCTCTTGCACTCCTGGTGCTTGAAGTAATATACCTAGGGTAGTGAAGAGTTTTACTGAGGAAATTGTTTTAGGGTTTATTTTCCTTAGGGAACCCAACAGTTATCCAGAATATTTTTTTCCATCTTTTGTGATTTAAACAATAAAAAGCAGTAAAATAAATTAGGAATAAAATTTTACTGCTGTGTGTAAATTAAATAGAATAATTAAGCCCCAGCTTTTTGTTGAAACAAAAGTTGAAAAATAAACGTCTTTGGTTAGATCTTATTCTGATTAAAATCGTGTTTTAACCAAGAAAAAAAAACGTTTCGTATTGAAAACTTTGTGTTTCTAAAGGGATCTCTAAAAAGTTAAATCATCCAGAGTCAAATACAAATCAATATTTTAGATCTACCATAAAAATTCGCAACGTCAGGTCAGGATAAGTCTGGCATGCTTTAGTTTGATTTTAGAGCATATTTATATTACGGCAATATGAATTTATACAATAATAAAAGGTATTTCCTCTAGAAGGGAGACATAATTAAAATAACTTTCTGCACTCCTATTTTTAGGAAGGAAAAACCGTATTACCGTCTGTTTGTGAAAATAAAGGAGGTAATATTGTATAATATTACAATTATTATAGCCATTATTATAGCGAAGTAAAGAGAAATCACACCTTTATCTGTATTTATTTTGTAACATACGGCTAAAGTCAGTAGACAGCCCGCTAAAATCTCAATGCTTTCAACCCTCTTTTTTTAACAAAAAATCCTTTCTTCTAAGCAACAAAAAATGTCTTACTCTGACAACATTGTAAGTCAGGTTATATTTTAAATTTTATTGATTGTTTTTATTTGATATCGTATTTTATCCGCGGATCGTATTAAGTACGGTATCGAAATACGGTTACATACGTTGTAAGAACCATGCGGAGGGAATCCAGTCCGATACGCTAGAACTAGGAAGATAGAAATAAATAAAGTTGACCGTAGTGATGATGACCGTTCAGGTTGAAAGCAGGTTTTGTTTTATAATAATAAATATCTGTGGAAAGACAAACTTTATTTATTTATAAGCTTATTCCACATCTCAGTATTATTTATCGGATTATTATCGGATAAATTTTAATCCATTATCGGATTATTTATCGGATTAGGAAGATAGAATGTAAATCGATCCCCCGATGCGCTGTTGTACTTTCACAGGGGATTGTATTTAACAGATAACCTTCTCGTTGAACTATTATTTCACTTAAATATTACTGTTTTTCATCAAATAACTTTTGAATAGTGGAGGGCATTGTCCCCCTAGTTTTAGCCGGGGGGGGGGGGTCAAAATGATTCAGTATTATATTTTTTTTATATTATTTTTTTAAATACTAAGCAGCATTGGGTGTGGTTAGTGCTGTATAGGTGACCGCTGAGAATGAAACGGACGCATTTACTATCTGAGGACGAGCGAAACGAGTCCGAAGACGTGTTGCAGTGTAAATTTGTGAAGCGTAGCGAATTCGATGTGTTGAGGAAAAATTCCGAGGTACCTGATTTTTTTAATTTAAATTTACAAAGAAAGACGTTTTCCATGATTAGTCGATTTCCTTTTAAAATACGAATATACATTTACAACTAAGCCTAATGTTAATTTTCCTATGCAAGAGATTTTTTTTGTATTGTACAATTATTTTGAAAGTGTTTTGAAAGATTTTTTTTTTATACAATTTCTGCAAAAAATAACAATGTCCTGAATATTTTAATTATAGACTCTAAAGATTATTTTTGTTGGCTCTAGACGATGTAAGTATTGACATAGAGGATACTACAAGTTCGAGAATAGTAAAGATTGGCTTTGACTATTAGTAAGTTGTATCCTTTGACCTTTTTATAACTAAGTTTTCCTATAGCTAGAAGGGACAAGTTTTCTCTACTAAAAAGCTTAAATAGCAGCTTTAAATCAAATAAAATTAACTTGTTTGAAAAAATCGAATTACAAACATAACACGTAATAAAACTATGGAGTGCCTGTGCCTTTCGAGTCTAGGGAATTTTATAAATAAGGTTTTTCTGGCAACTAAAATGAGATTGGTTTCTTATCTTTTAAGGTATAAGCTTTCATAATTTTTACGTTTACTGGAAGTTGATTGGCAAATAAGGTCACTAAGCAGAATTTTATCTGATAGAAAGAAATTTTATATTCTGATGTAATATGAGATGAGATTATGTAAGTGGAAATTCTATTTACCTATAATGTCAGAAAATACTTGAGGAAAAAATTATCTATTTACAACTGGAGCATAAATTCACGCAAACATAATTTACCAAAATCTAGTATTCACGTCTGTTGCAATGTTAGCTACTTAAACAGACATACTGTCGACATACATTACTTACACACATCTTATTTAACAGGTAATCGTATTCCATACGCATTTAATAAGGTAAGGTTCTTGCACCAGTATTTGCTTAATCGATCAAGTGAGATTACGTGATAAACATCGCGTCTTTTGTGGTTAAGGTTCACTTAGGTTATAAGGAAGTTTAAAACAAAAAATATATTAAATTAAATTCTGATTTCTTTGCATAATAATAAAGTTAACTTCAGAAAGATATGTCTATAATTAAAATGTTTAGGACATTGTTATTATTTGCAGAAATTGTATTAAAAAATTCTTTCAAAACACTTTCAAAATAATTGTACAATACTAAAAACTTCTCTTGTATAGGAAAATTAACAAGACTTAGTTGTAAGTGTATATTCGTATTATAAAAGGAAATCGACTAATCATGGAAAACGTCTTTCTTTTTAAATTTTTAATTAAAAAAAATCAGATACGGGGTACCTCGAAATTTTTCCTTATCACATTGGATTCGCCACGCTCATCCTCCCTGCTTCGTCACTCGCTTCACGTCTTCACAAATTTACACTGCAACTCGTCTCCAGACTCGTTTCGCTCGTCCTCAGCGGTCACCCATACAGCACTGACCACACCCAATGCTGCTTAACTTGTATAATCAAACAAAACTCATAGTTATACTAGTCGTATTGAAACGAAACTTAGTTTATTTATTTATTACATACAGGTATACACTTGTATCAAATTTCAACTTATTAGATTATTTTCTGATTTTTTACGGATTTTAAAAATAAACGTACACAAGTCATTTAATAAAAATTGAACTAATAATAATATGAAACTTAGCACATAATATGTTAGTCTTATACATAGCTACATGCGTGTCAAATCTCAATTCGATCGTATCATTTTTCTCCGTTTTTATGATTTTTCGAAATTTTTGCTGATTAATTATTGCGGTTTAATAATACATTATAAAATGTATCATTAAATATGAAAGATACCAGTCTCAGATTAGAGAGATTTTAAAATACAAGTAACAGTTTTTAATAATGGAATATTGCTAAAAAGTATTGAACTGATATAAGGTGTACAACAATCAATAATAAAACATAATTTTACTGAAGAAAAAGCAATATAAACTTTATTTATATAATAAAGCATCCCTTACTTAACGTGACATGAGATAGAATTTAAATCATATGTAAATGATCCTTCATCATGCATTAAGTTTAATATACCTTTAGTTATTTTGGTTTGAAGGGATATGTTACTCAGGTCAAACTCCCTTTTTGACCCGAGTCAAATCAGAGTCAACAATAGAGACCCTAACATAATCCAAGTTTAGCATATTCCGCCCGCTACCTTTTTATTAAATTATAATTGTCTCCAGTTCAGTCGGTATTCAAATTTGTAACATTTATGTTGAGTGCAGTTATTGGGCAAATAATGCAAATTGTATTCTAATTGGGATTTTGATAGACATACTGATATCTTAATATTCAATAAACTTCGTAGGATGCATTTTAAAATAGGACATTTTATACACCAATGGGTTAAATCAAAGCACTCGCAGTATGTTTTTGCCCTTCTATCGAATAATAATTATAAATGGATTTCTTCTAGAAAATGCATCCCATTAAAATTACTCTCAAAGTCTAAAACGCAAATTTTATTATTAAATAAGTAAGTAACTCAATAAGTCTCATTAAATTATGGTTTAATGAGACTTACTAAGTGATCTTACCATGCTGTCACTCTGGGAGACGTGTTAGTACCTTACATCACTACATCATGTATCACACCAAAGTAACCACACTATATGAGCATTGGACAACCAAGCGAATATACCCCTTACCATTGGGAAAGAGGTTAATTCATCTTCTTTCTCGTCAAAAAGCCATTTAATTTAATTTAATATTGGTCTAAAAAAAATTTTAGACCAAGTCATAGATAAACACTACACCCTAGGGGTATTTAATGACGATATATATATATATATATATATATATATATATATATATATATATATATATATATATATATATATTATTTTAATTAATGGTATACATATAAAATTTCAAAAAAACAAAGAAACAAGTCCAGATTAAATATGAAAATGCAGTAGAAATAACTGCAAATCTGGGACTCCAATTTTTGGACATCCACTGGGATTTATTCAAGCCTGTCATATTTTGTCATTAATTGTTTTGTTCTTAAATAATTTCCATTTATAATAAAAGATATATGTATTTACTAAAAAAAGAGGCCTTCGGCTTCTTAGCTGCTACGTGGCGTAGGCGCTTGGAGCTGCAAAGCGGCCGCATTGTTGTTGCACTTTATCAGTTTGTCATATTACTGGTTTATGTAGGTAGCATACTGCCTCGATATAAATTAATTTTTAATTGTATTAGTGAAAATACGTTATTTGTTTCCATTATGTATGTCAATGACATATATATGTCAATCAATAAAACCAGAGTTAATGCTGATAATACAATGAAACTCTGTATTTGTATCATAATTCCAGCCCCATCTTAACACTATATCAACAATATTTGAAATGTTTGAGGGGTCATTTTTGTGGGTAAATGACGTCATACATATTTCAAACAATAGGGTTCGGGACATTAACAAGGTTGATTTTTGTTTCATTTTGATCCTAAAAAGCGTTCGAAAGTTATCGTGTCCCATAGAAACGTCTAGGACACAAAAATCTTGTATATATTATATATATATATATATATATAATATATATATATATATATATATATATTATATATATATTCTTGATGAGGGAGGTCTCCCTTACAAAAAATCTACCTCCATCTACTCCCCCTTCCACAAACTTAATCTTAAAAGCTCATTTTTTCTTTGTAAATTTGCTACTACACAAAAATTTAGATAATTTAGTAAAATACTTCAGGTTAGTGTAAAGGGAAGAAGGCAAGGGTTGATGAATAATTGAATTCATATCCCTTGTTAGTTATATTAAAATCTAATGTAGTTTCCTTCCTTTCCTCTTCAACATGGCTGACAATGAAAACATCTCACGTCCAGGTGATTAAAAGGGATATTTATAATTAAATTTACCAATTAGTTCCGATATTATTCTACTTGTCCTCATTTATACCGTAGGTGTATTAGAAAAGTATTTTCCAATACAAAAAAAATTGTTTGCAAAAAAATCCGAATGCCCCTAGAATTATCTGTTTTAGACATTTTAAGGTCTCCTGTGTGGTTTTCAGAAAGTTGTCTGTGGGTATGTGTGAGTGTATCGGTTATCATCGTAGCTCCATTTTTGCGAGATAGTTAAAAGTTTGTACAAAAACCAGTCTATAACTGTAGTTGTGGTGTCCGGCACCACAACATAAGCAAATAATGCTTATGACGTCATTAACCAGTAATAATGACAGCCTAAATTTCGAAAAATCATAAAACGCGGAAAAATGTAAATTTTCCGATTTTTATCAATTTGAGATTTGACACGAATGTAGCATGTGTTCATGATAAGTTTCATCGCGTTATCAGCACGAGTTTAATTTTAATTAAATGAATTGTGAACGTTTTTTTTAAATTTTAAACAAAACGGAAAATTTTCTGATTGAGTTTAAACTTGGTACCTTTACGTAATTAATAAGTACACACAAAGAGGTGATGCACTATTATTGAACTTGAATATCCTGAGAACGTCCATAGAGAGTCTGATGTGATACGAATAAGTCCCAGAGTACCCCGTTCACGATTTTTTCTTTAGTTTTTTTTTCAAAATATTTACATAAATTGTTTCTTTAACTTCTAAAAACTAGGAAAAAATAAACTTTAAATTTCAGTCCAGCGGTTCTGCAATGCCGTATGACAATCTTGGAATCTCAGAGTACAAAATAAATCATACAAAAATATAAAGGAACATATTTATTTGCGAATAAAAGAAAAAATTAGCTAATTAGATTGGAGTCATGGAGGGGGAAGTGGAGGGAGGTAGATGTTTTTAAACGGGGGGTCTTCCTGATCAACAATTTTGTACCAGGTTTGGTTAAAAAATATGAATCCGTTCTAAAGATAGAGTGTTTACAAGAAAGTGTCTAGAAATTTATATATATATATATATATATATATATATATATATATATATATATATATATACACATTTATATACATTTATATTTATTTTTAAAAATATATATTAAAGTAGTGAAGTAATTTGAATTTTGAAGAGGTAGTTTTTAAATTCGGTAGTTCAGTAAAGACGTGAGTAAAAAACCATACCTTGACCACTTGCACTGTGGGGCATAGAGATATATACTAGAGGGGTCATAGCCTATCTTAATACATTGAGAGGCCTGAAATATTTTTAGTGGGGCTCTCAGGGGCTCTGTGTAACCTCATTGAAACCTCCTCCAAGAGGGAGTTAAGGTTATAATTAATTAATTGTTTTCGGCTTCCCGCAGATTGTTTGTGTTGTGATTTGTATTTTAAACATTCTACTATATAATTTACTGTTTTTTTTGTTCTGTTTATTTGATGAAAATGATAATCGAATGTGGTCAGGTTACTTTTTCGATGTTTCAAAATTCAACCAATAGGGCCCCTCTAGCAATATATCTCTATTCTGTGGGGTGCAGGGATCGATGCATTGGTAGAACTCTTGAATCCTCATCGGTTTATCTATTTGAAACTGAGATTGCCGAGTTTAGTTTTTACTTAGAGCCACTAGGGTTTTGTTCTACTCGCGGTCAGAATTTCTAGCTACCAAAGGGGCTATTTGACCTAGTCCACATCCATATATATATATATATATATATATATATATATATATATAATATATATATATATATATATATATATATATATATATATATATATATATATATATATATATATATATATATATATATATATATATATATATATATATATATTATATATATATATATATATAATATATATATATATATATATATTAAAAGTAGTGAAGTAATTTGAATTTTGAAGAGGAACACTTTTTGTCCCTTTCTTACACAATTTTCAAGTATTATTAGTTATAAATTAGCAATTAAAACATTTTATTTTTACAATCGGTTAATATTTTATTAGCTTCTCAATGTTATTTTATTTTGAATAAATATTGTTATAATTAGATAACTATGGACCCATATATATTACATCAAATGTAGATATAATATATACATGTATTTTATATATTGGATAGTTGATGGTAAAGTAATTAACCCGTTTTTTGAGCTCTAAATACATACATATATAATAATAATAATAAACCATTTATTAATGTAGAATTACATATTAGATTACAATTCTATTTTTACAATTCTATTTTTACAATTTTATATAATGTAACAACATTAATCAGCCTAAGCTGTGGTTGCCATAAAGGCTGGTTCGGCTTAATTAATTTTTTATACTTCTTAAACAACATATTATTTTCTAATCATTAAGTAATAATTTAATCATTTTAGCAATATTTCTAATCTAGATAATTAGATTATTTTTATATTTTTTGCATTATTATACAGGTTCATTATTTATTTTGTTAATTGTATATTTTATAATTTAATATATTTTACATATAATAGAAAAAATATTATTGATTTAGATTAATTATTTATTTATTATTCATTTTATATTTTTTTTATATATTAAAATACATCCATATATATATATATATATATATATATATATATATATATATATATATATATATTATATATCTCCCACAAAACATGTACTAAATGCTATGCTATTTATTGATTTGTATTAACGTCTATTTTCCCCCTTGAACTACAAGCAAGATTGAATGAAGAAAAAATAAACCCTTAAGAAATAGTTTTCTTCAAAGCTGCCAATATCATTACAGGGAAACTGAAGATGCTATAAATCTTCTCTATCATCTATTAGACAGTTTCTTTGCTTTACCCTTTACATTATATTCTACTGTGCCTTTTTTTAATGTTTTTCTTTTTTCTTGTTATTTGTTTCAGATTCCAATCAAATATTTTTCATGGATGCATTTTTTTATTATTATAATTAACACGCCGAAATTTCGTAGTTGTACTATCTTGTGGCACTACTGTCTATAAAAAAATTGTTGTCCCCGGAGTTTTTAAGCGTTAATTATAAGCGTTTAAAACGCTAATAATTTATAAACGGTAAATCTCATTTTCGTGATTTTTAGTAGCTCGATTTTTAGTAAGTCCACCCTTGACTTTTTATTAAGGCACATAGACCTTTTACGTGGCCAAATTTCGACCTCGACACACCTTTAATAAGAATAGCTTTCTTGAGGGATAAATCTTTATAATATGTCTGTAAATCCGATAGTCCAACCAAAATTTAAAAATCATTGGAAACATGCTCAGTTTAGAATCGTAATCCTAAGTATTAACGAAGCTAATAGAGTTTTATTGCAATGTTAAAGTACAATTGTTTATGAGTGTTAAAATACAATGCTCTATTGGTTCACAAACATTTTGTCGCTTAGTACAATCAATCAATCAATCACTCATCCACAGCTGTAGAATTATATAATCAATTTATTAATGTAAAAAAATTTAGAGCATAAAAAAGGTTTACCCACTTTACCATCATATATATATATATATATATATATATATATATATATATATATATATATATATATATATTATATATATATATATATATATAAATAGAATATTATTATATTATATATATATAGGAAAATAGACGTTAATACAAATCAATAAATAGCATAGCATTTAGTACATGTTTTGTGGGAGATATATATATATATATATATATATATATATATATAATATATATATATATATATATATATATATATATGGATGTATTTTAATATATAAAAATATAAATGAATAATAAATAAATAATTAATCTAAATCAATAATATTTTTTCTATTATATGTAAAATATATTAATTATAAAATATACAATTAACAAAATAATAATGAACCTGTATAATAATGCAAAAATATAAAAATAATCTAATTATCTAGATTAGAAATATTGCTAAAATGATTAAATTATTACTTAATGATTAGAAAATATATGTTGTTTAAGAAGTATAAAAAAATTAATAAGCCGAACCAGCCTTTATGGCAACCACAGCTTAGGCTGATTAATGTTGTTACATTATATAAAATTGTAAAAATAGAATTGTAAAAATAGAATTGTAATCTAATATGTAATTCTACATTAATAAATGGTTTATTATTATTATTATATATGTATGTATTTAGAGCTCAAAAAACGGGTTAATTACTTTACCATCAACTATCCAATATATAAATACATGTATATATATTATATCTACATTTGATGTAATATATATGGGTCCATAGTTATCTAATTATAACAATATTTATTCAAATAAAAATAACATTGAGAAGCTAATAAAATATTAACCGATTTAAAAATAAAATGTTTTTAATTGCTAATTTATAACTAATAATACTTGAAAATTGTGTAAGAAAGGGACAAAAAGTGTTCCTCTTCAAAATTCAAATTACTTCACTACTTTATATATATATATATATATATATATATATATATATATATATATATATATATATATATATATATATATATATATATATATATATATATATATATATATATATATATGGATGTGGACTAGGTCAAATAGCCCCTTTGGTAGCTAGAAATTCTGACCGCGAGTAGAACAAAACCCTAGTGGCTCTAAGTAAAAACTAAACTCGGCAATCTCAGTTTCAAATAGATAAACCGATGAGGATTCAAGAGTTCTACCAATGCATCGATCCCTGCACCCCACAGAATAGAGATATATTGCTAGAGGGGCCCTATTGGTTGAATTTTGAAACATCGAAAAAGTAACCTGACCACATTCGATTATCATTTTCATCAAATAAACAGAACAAAAAAAAACAGTAAATTATATAGTAGAATGTTTAAAATACAAATCACAACACAAACAATCTGCGGGAAGCCGAAAACAATTAATTAATTATAACCTTAACTCCCTCTTGGAGGAGGTTTCAATGAGGTTACACAGAGCCCCTGAGAGCCCCACTAAAAATATTTCAGGCCTCTCAATGTATTAAGATAGGCTATGACCCCTCTAGTATATATCTCTATGCCCCACAGTGCAAGTGGTCAAGGTATGGTTTTTTACTCACGTCTTTACTGAACTACCGAATTTAAAAAAAAAAAAAACATATATAAAAACGTAGCCACTACGCCGAGTCGGCTTCGCGGCAACATTTTTGTTTTCAACTTTCCTATGGCCTCTACATGTCCACACAGATGTTGTTTTGGTATTTATTTTTACATGGCATTTTGCCATGTCTTTAGCGAATTTCCGTCGCCTCGCCACACAGGCTCGAATATGGCCCCTTAGACATATAGGGGCCAAATATATACACATATATACAATAAGATATATGTATCGTTGACTATTTATCTTGCACCCACTAAGTAGTAAAAGAAACCTTCTTTTAATTATTGGTGATGACGTCATAATTGTTATTGGTCAGAAACGCCACTTCAAATGATCCGATTGAGCTAAAAATGGTTCCAATCGTTTTAGAATACCTATACAAATATAAGAAGCCTTACGCTTTGTGGGCCTGTAGAGTTAGGGGCTCTTCTACTATACTATAGTATAACACACGATTAAAATCAGTTGACAGCGTGGGAAAATAATGGTAGAGAGCCAATGAGGTAAGTTTTATATGTTAAACTAACCACACAATTTCATATTAGGCTGGTTCAATGGGACAATAATTGTCCCAGAGATTTTAACCGTTTTTTATACTATACCTTCTCACCAATTAACTCTACTGAACCTAAGAGATATCGTAGAGGTCATTGACCTAGAAATATACATATATATACAACAATATATATCTATATTTTTATACCGTTTACTTGGGGTGATCCAATTCAGCTGAATCCAGTTTCAATCAATTTAGCTTGTCGTCTATCTGGACATGTAATACCTTGTTAATAAAACCATTTAAAGTTTCATAACTTTAGTTGATGATTTCATAATTTTTTTTTACAAACATAGGCCACGTAACCTTCCCAACAACTCGCGATATGCCTTTCGTTTCGATTTGAGAAAGCCTTCGAGAGTTATCGTTCGAAATCGATCCTCCCCCCTCAACTTGCTAGTTTATCTAAACAAGCATCATTTTCATAGTGAAAATCCGCTGAAATGCTGAAAATTGCTAAAAAATCGTAAATATTGTAAAAATTTATATATTTGTATAATTTGCGATAAATTAATACGCTACATTGCCATATTTTGCATACCAGTCGTATAAGAGAATTATTATATTATAACGTAATACTTCATTTAACTAAAAATAATTATGAAATAAATTATAATTAAACCATTATTTTAAACCACTATTACAAAAAGATTATAAATAAATAATTATTTTCAATTAATAAACCACATCCTCGCGATTTTGTACTTAATA
Organism: Microvelia longipes; assembly: GCA_018340805.1. Taxonomy (NCBI): domain Eukaryota; kingdom Metazoa; phylum Arthropoda; class Insecta; order Hemiptera; family Veliidae; genus Microvelia; species Microvelia longipes. The sequence goes on along the minus strand of JACMZG010001863.1, from coordinate 40,805,521 downwards.
TATCACAAAATTTATTACAAATACATAATCAGAATTATAATTTTATGAATAATAATTAGATGCATAATGCTTTATAAGTTTAATAATAGCATAAATAAATTTAAATATTAATCAATACATGTTATTGTTAATTCATGAATGAAGTTAAGAATGAATAATTAATTATATTAATTTCAGCTATGTTTTTATACTATCCAATTATATTGGAAGCTACATGTTTAAAATATACTTAATTATAATTATTAAAATGTAATTATATTTCATTAAAATTCGAAATTTTCGAAATTAAAATAACATTTCTTTTTAATTAATTTTATCTAGCTTCTTAAGAAGAATTTTGTAATGTATACTTTTTTTTTATTAAACATTTAACATATTTCCAAGGTGATTTTTGTGATATATATATATATATATATATATATATATATATATAATATATATATATATATAAATAAATATATATATATTATATATATATATATATATATATATAATATATATATATATATATATATATATATATATATATATATATATATATATATATATATATATAATATATATATATATATATTATATATATAATATATATATATATATATATATATTTGTGTGTGTGTATGTGAATAATTGACCTACAAATTGATTTTTATACAAAGGTTTAACTCTCAACATAAACAAACTGGAAGCTGCGCAATTACAAACTACATTCAGGTAGACTTGGTAAAAACCACTCAGGAGATAAAAAAAAACGTAAAAAGTATAATCCAGTTTCAATCCTGGTTAAAACAGCGTAATTATAGAGCAAAAACTTTTTTTATGAGTAAAAGTAAAAAATATCTTTTGGAACATTTTTAAATAGAAACAAGTAAAATAAAAATAATCACAAGATAAAAAGGTTTTTTTGCGATAGGAAAAACCTTGCTATTTAATATTTGTTTTCGTGTCAATTCATTTTATATTGTAACTTTCTTCTTTTCTTTCGTTTTTCCTTTAAAAAACATAATTTACTTTTGAAACTTTTCTCACAGGAATCGTTTTTCTTATAGTAAAATCTACTTATCTGGACATAAATTTACTTTAAAAATCAATAACGTATTTTCAAGTAACTGTATTATATCGGTTTCTTATTGTATTAGGATACTTTCTTATTCCATTTGTATTTCATTGAAAGTATAGACAAATGAAATAAAGAAAGTTTTCCCTTATTTCTATTATAAGATGCTTACTAATTGTTTACGACTATCTTACATACTGATTTTTTCTGCTTGGGCTTGGTATACTTTTCATTTGACATATATTTGTTCTTCTCCAAAACAGTCTGTTAAAAAGTCTTTCTTCCAAATAAAGTTGTAAAATAGTCTAATTTTCATATTAAATTCTTTAGAATTGTATATATCATCGAAAATGATGTAACTTATACTAAATTTATTAACAAGTCAAATATATTTAATTAAATGCATATTTTAAAGGATACCTATAGAGGTATAAATGTTTTAAGTTACATTTATAATTTTTTCCTGTATTTGCTTTACGGTCTTAAAATTTTTTTATGATTATATATATATATATATATATATATATAATATATTATATATATATATATATATATATAATATATATATACCAGTTAGAGTTATACTGAATCTTTTATCTACAAATTCCATTGTAGCATTATAGCCTTTCTTGAGATTATCTAGCCACGGGGCCCCTAGAAGCTAAACTGTACTTTTATCTACAAATAAACTTCATTGTAGCATATTATAGCCTTTCTTGACATAATTATGTCCCGGGCCCCCAGTCAGAGCTAACTGTATCTTTTATCTACAAATTAAACTTCATTGTAGCATATTTTAGCCTTTCTTGACATTATTATATCCCGGGGCCCCCAGTCATGAATCTTTTATCTACAAATTCTATTAGCATTATAGCCTTTCTTAAGATTATCTACCACGGGGCCCCTAGTCAGAGCTAAATGTATCTTTTATCTACAAATTAAACTTCATTGTAGCATATTATAGCCTTTCTTGACATAATTATGGTCCCGGGGCCCATCAGCTAACTGTATCTTTATCTACAAATTAAACTTCATTGTAGCATATTTTTAGCCTTTTGACATATTAATCATAATCTTTTATCTACAAATTCCATTGTAGCATATAGCCTTTCTTTAAGATTATAGCCACGGGCCCAGTCAGAGCTAAACTGATCTAAATTAACTTCATTGTAGCATTATTTTAGCCTTTCTTGACATTATTATGTCCCGGGCCCCCAGTCATGAATCTTTTATCTACAATTCATTGTAGCATTATAGCCTTTCTTAAGATTATCTAGCCACGGGGCCCCTAGTCAGAGCTAAACTGTATCTTTTATCTACAAATTAAACTTCATTGTAGCATATTTTAGCCTTTCTTGACATTATTATGTCCCGGGGCCCCCAGGAATCTTTTATCTACAAATTCCATTGTAGCATTATAGCCTTCTTAAGATTATCTAGCCACGGGCCCCAGTCAGAGCTAAACTGTATCCTTTTATCTACAAATTAAACTTCATTGTAGCATATTTTAGCCTTTCTTGACATTATTATGTCCCGGGGCCCCCAGTCATGAATCTTTTATCTACAAATTCCATTGTAGCATTATAGCCTTTCTTAGATATAGCCACGGGGCCCTAGTCAGAGCTAAACTGTATCTTTTATCTACAAATTAAAAACTCATTGTAGCATATTTAGCTTTCTTGACATTATTATGTCCGGGGCCCCATCATGAATCTTTTATCTACAAATTCCATTGTAGCATTATAGTTTCTTAAGATTATCTAGCCACGGGGCCCCTAGTCCAGAGCTAAACTGTATCTTTTATCTACAAAATTAAACTTCATTGTAGCATTTTAGCCTTTCTTGACATTATTATGTCCCGGGGCCCAGTCATGAATCTTTATCTACAATTCCATTGTAGCATTATAGCCTTTCTTAAGATTATCTAGCCACGGGGCCCTAGTCAGAGCTAAACTGTATTTTTATCTACAAATTAAACTTCATTGTAGCATATTTTTGCCTTCTTAATTAATTATGTCCCGGGCCCCCAGTCAGAGCTAAACTGTATCCTACAAATAACTTCATTGTAGCATATTTTAGCCTTTCTTGACATTATTATGTCCGGGGCCCCAGTCATGAATCTTTTATCTACAATTCCATTGTAGCATTATAGCCTTTCTTAAGATTATCTAGCCACGGGCCCTAGTCAGAGCTAAACTGTATCTTTTCTACAAAATTAAACTTCATTGTAGCATAATACATTAATTCAGTCAGAGCTAAACTGTATCTTTTATCTACAAATTAAACTTCATTGTAGCATATTTTAGCCTTTCTTGACATTATTATGTCCCGGGGCCCCCAGTCATGAATCTTTTATCTACAAATTCCATTGTAGCATTATAGCCTTTCTAAGATTATCTAGCCACGGGGCCCTAGTCAGAGCTAAACTGTATCTTTTATCTACAAATTAAACTCATTGTAGCTATTTAGCCTTTCTTGACATATTATTCGGGGCCCAGTCAGAGCTAAACTGTATCTTTTATCTACAAATTAAACTTCATTGTAGCATATTTTGCCTTTCTTGACATTTTATGTCCCGGGGGGCCCCAGTCATGAAAATCTTTATCTACAAATTCCATTGTAGCATTATAGCCTTTCTTAAGATTATCTAGCCACGGGGCCCCTAGTCAGAGCTAAACTGTATCTTTTATCTACAAATTAAACTTCATTGTAGCATATTTTAGCCTTCTTGACAATTATGTCATGAATTTTATCTCAATTCCATTGTAGGCCTTTCTTAAGATTATCTAGCGGCCCCCAGTCAGAGCTAAACTGTATCTTTTATCTACAAATTAAACTTCATTGTAGCATATTTTAGCCTTTCTTGACATTATTATGTCCCGGGGCCCCCAGTCATGAATCTTTTTCTACAAATTCCATTGTAGCATTATAGCTTTCTTAAGATTATCTAGCCACGGGCCCCTAGTAGAGCTAAACTGGTATCTTTATCTACAAATTAAATTCATTGTAGCATATTATAGCCTTCTTGAATTATTATGTCCGGGCCCCAGTTCGAGCTAAACTGTATCTTTTATACAATTAAACTTCATTGTAGCATATTATAGCCTTTCTTGAAATATTATGTCCCGGGCCCAGTCAGAGCTAAACTGAATCTTTATCTACAAATTAAACTTCATTGTAGCATATTTAGCCTTTCTTGACATATTTGTCCGGGCCCCCAGTCATGAATCTTTTATCTACAAAATTCATTGTAGCAATTTAGATTATCTAGCCCGGGGCCCAGTCAAGAATCTTTTATCTACAAAATTCATTGTAGCATTATAGCCTTTCTTAATATTAGTCCGGGCCCATCAGAGCTAAACTGTATTTTTATATCTACAAATTAAATTCATTGTAGCAATATTTTAGCCTTTCTTGACATTATTATGTCCCGGGGCCCCATCATGATCTTTTATCTACAAATCCATTGTAGCATTATAGCTTTCTTAAGATTATCTAGCCAGGGGCCCCTAGTCAGAGCTAAACTGTATCTTTTATCTACAAATTAAACTTCATTGTAGCATATTATAGCCTTTCTTGACATTATTATGTCCGGGGCCCCCAGTCATGAATCTTTTATCTACAAATTCCATTGTAGCATTATAGCCTTTCTTAAGATTATCTAGCCACGGGGCCCCTAGTCAGAGCTAAACTGTATCTTTTATCTACAAATTAAACTTCATGTAGCATATTTAGCCTTTCTTGACATTATTATGTCCCCGGGGCCCCCAGTCAGAGCTAAACTGTATCTTTTATCTACAAATTAAACTTCATTGTAGCATATTTTAGCCTTTCTTGAAATTATTATGTCCCGGGGCCCCCAGTCAGAGCTAAACTGTATCTATTATCTACAAATTAAACTTCACTGTAGCATATTATAGCCTTTCTTGACATTATCAAGTCGCGGGGCCCTCAGTCAGAGTTGTTCTGTATTTTTTACCTACAGATGGGGCCCTATTTGATCTTTCTATATGGCCTTTCTTAACATTATTAAGTTGTGCACTCCCAGTCAGACTTATGCATCTTTTACCTACAAATAGGGCTCCATTAGAGCATATTATACCTATTCTTGACATTATTAAATTATCCGTAGTCAAATTCCGGGTCTATACAACTAAGAGCCCCAAATTATTTTTTTTTTGTTTTAAGGTAGTCAGATTACCATACATGCCAGACAATTACTAAACAAATTAGTGGGCATTTAAACGTCCAGTGGTCAATTTAGTGAGAATAAACCAACTTTATCGCGATATCTCCACACGAAATTGAGTTAATCAAGATGATGTATTTGAAATGTACCAACCTCTATATATATATATATATATATATATATATATTATATATATATATATATATATATAATATATATATAATATATAATATATAATTAATACATATATATATATATATATATATAATATATATATATATATATATATATATAATATATTAATATATATATATATATCTATACATGTGTTTGGTCAGCATAGTGTTAACTTATATCAGTACTTTTGGGATTTTAAGGTCTAAGGGTAGTGAAACAGGTGATTTTATCAAACATGCCGTCTATTTTAAACGCAACGTTTTCTTTGAAAATTCATCCCTAAAGTGGGTGTTCCATTTTTCGTTGTTACAATGATGTTTCCTTCAGAAAAAATAAGCAATTGTTAACAAAAGAGTATTGAATACTTTAAGCGTATTATGAAATACATCGACCTGTTGCTCGTTCAGCTAAGTTTTTAAAATTCACTCCAGATTTCCCAATTAGGAATCAGGTATTAGAAAGATCAGAACGCTCTGGCATTTCTTTTGTAAAAGGCTAATTGAGTCTAACAGTCAACAATCCACGATAATTATCTCAAATTTAATAGAAATCTTCATATCTTTTAATTTCAAAAAAAGAAAAAGCACAAAGTTGCTTTTGTTTACTTATAATCACTAATAATTAATTTATTGACATTTATAGATTTTTTTGTTTGAAAATAATATAGATTTTTTTGTTTGAAAATAATATAGATTTTTTGTTTGAAAATAATATAGAATTTAACAGAATCCTGTATAAGAATAAACAGAATCCTGTACAAGAATGAACAGAATCCTGTACAAAGAATAAACAGAATCCTGTACAAGAATAAACAGAATCCTGTACAAGAATGAACAGAATCCTGTACAAGAATAAACAGAATCCTGTACATAATCCTGTACAGAATCCTGTAAAGAATGAACAGAATCCTGTACAAGAATAAACAGAATCCTGTACAAGAATAAACAGAATCCTGTAAAATAATAAACAGAATCCTGTACAAGAATGAACAGAATCCTGTACAAGAATGAACAGAATCCTGTACAAGAATAACAGAATCCTGTAAGAACAAGTAAACAGAATCCTGTAAACAGAATCCTGTACAAGAATGAACAGAACAGAATCCTGTACAAGAATAAACAGAATCCTAGACAAGAATGAACAGAATTCTCGAGAGCAAGTTATTTAATTTATTTTAGTTTAAATTATTGGCAAATAATTAGTTGAAACATAAAAATTTTTAAAACTGTCCGATGTTAGTAGATTTTATTATACAAAATCTATTTTCTAAATACGCTGTTTTCTTTTATATCTTATTATTATTTGTTTGTGCAATGTTATTTATTTAATTCTACTAAAAAGGACTAAAGGAAAGTTTTTTGCTATTTCACCAAACATTAGCTTAAATTTAAAATTAATGTAAGGATTTGGCCTTTTCATCTGTTTTTTATGTATCTAATGGACAGATTGATAAATTTTAAGATAAATAATGATTTTATAGAGAGAATATTTTTTATCAATGGAACAAAATGTTTGCTTGCTTAGTTGAATTATTTATACAGTATAAATTTAGGTGAAGAAGATAAATTATTTAATTAACTGACCTGAAATTGTGATAAATGTGTAGGGCGACATATTTGCTGAAACGAGAGGCTCGGGACTGAATGAACCCCCTCTAGAAGGCAGGATCAATACCCCCCCCCTACACCCACTATCCACGCATGCTTAGCAAAGTGCTCAGCAACATCGCCTACACCAAAAATGCACCTTCCTCAACCTCGTGATATAAACTTCTCTGACGCAATCATATAATTGTATACGGTTACAAGAGAAGCATTTTAAAAAATTTTATTTAATGCGAGAGGATTTTGAAAAAGTGTACTGTAGAGCTTTTCTTACTTTGCTTCATACTCCCGCCCCCGCCTACACATTTATTAACTGTTTTATAATTATATTTTTAATACTCTCATTTAGAAAACAGGAGTCGTGGGACACTGCCCGCTTGACGTCTTAGACTCTTTTGCGGCGTGGCCGCTTCACGGGCCTCCAGCCCGCTCTAAAGAAACAAAAACCAATACACTAGGAACATTTTTGATGTTTTTGGTTCGCATGCCTATAGCCTAGGATCTTGGAACTCTTTTTACTGCTAAAATAAAACTCCTTCTTGAACATTCTCTCAGATTAGTACTTCAAGTGCTTACTTCTTTGGTCAAATTCTGAATTTTGACTAACTTAACAGCACTTGCATTATCGGCATAATTTGTTGGGACTAAACTAGGTAATGCTACATCTCTCTGTGGTCTACTACACCAGCTGCTTCTTTACCAGCTTCACTCGCTGCAATAAATATTGAAAAACAGGTTGTTTTGACGTCACTATACCGGTTTGCTGAGTCAGCTCTGCTTAAAACAATCGGTAATATTCAAGTTTAAATTTTTCGCCACGAAAAAAGTCTTTATACATGTTTTTTAGCACAGTGAATCAAATACAACCGATCAGGAGTCAATACGACCACTTAAGTGACCAAGAAGCCAAAAAACCTTTGTAAATATCCGAAGCCAAAAATTACGGGCTACAAGGGTTTCAAGTGAGGTGTCGTTTTCAATGTTTCTTGGTACGCAAAATCCAATAAAACCGGTCCCAAGTCGATAGGTTACCTAGGGTGATCAAAGCACTGGTAAATTACCGAAAAAACCCTAACAGATAGTCGGTAACCATACAAATGTTGATCGTTTGTATTGTAACTAAAACGATAATGTTTTACCTTTTTATAATGTTTATAATGCTTTATCGTTTTAGTTGCATTATATAAGTTTATAACTACAAAATAATTCTGGCGCGGTAGTCCGCATTTCCTTTGGAATGCTTGTTTCCGTGCTTAAAAACTATTTCTTACTTACGTTTCCGGTTAATCCTTTATGACTTGAGCAGTTACTCAGTTATAAAGCACCACTCATTACTCATTCTTTATGTTTTTCAAAGAAAATACACGAAACCTAATTTTTTCGGGATTAGTAAGAGTAAAAGGTAGTAATGCCGATGTTTAGACTATGAACTATAAACCGAACGTTTAAGCAAGAAATGGATTTTTAAGTAGGAAAGCAAGAAATGGATTTCTAAGTAGGAAAGCAAGAAATTGATTTCTAAATAAGAAAGCAAGAAATGGATTTCTAAGCAGGAAAGCAAGAAATGGATTTCTAAGTAGGAAAGAAAGAAATGGATTTCTAAGCAGAAAAGCAAGAAATGAATTTGTAAGCAGGAAAGCAAGAAATGGTTTCTAAGTAGGAAAGCAAGAAATGTATTTCTTAGCAGGAAAGCAAGAAATGGATTTCTAAGCAGGAAAGCAAGAAATGAATTTATAAGCAGGAAAGCAAGAAATGGATTTCTAGGCAGGAAAGCCAGAAATAGATTTCTAAGCAGAAAAGCCAGAAATAGATTTCTTAGCAGGAAAGCAAGAAATGGATTTCTAAGCAGGAAAGCAAGAAATGGATTTCAAAGTAGGAAAGAAAGAAATGGATTTCTAAGCAGAAAAGCAAGAAATGAATATTTAAGCAGGAAAGCAAGAAATGGTTTCTAAGTAGGAAAGCAAGAAATGGATTTCTAAGCAGGAAAGCAAGAAATGAATTTATAAGCAGGAAAGCAAGAAATGGATTTCTAAGCAGGAAAGCCAGAAATAGATTTCTAAGCAGGAGAGCAAGCACTCAAGTGACAAATTCACCCGAAATGCGGACCTTTGCGCCAGAATTTTTAATTAAACGAAGAAATCCAAAAAATCCCCAACATTATCCGACCGTATAAATATTCAGAAAATTAGATAGGAAATGTATTGATAAGAAGTGCACTAGAAAGAAACTATTGGTGAAGTTAATAAGTCCCTGGTGTGTTGAAATAAGAAAAAGAAACTTATGTTTTTGTGAATTATGGAGGTAGCTACCCTAGGAGCCCCCGCAAATGCATCCTTTGCATAGATAATTCATAAATTTCTCAGTGTAGGGCCATTTCTTATTCCCTCAGCGGTAATATTTCATGTCTTTTAACATTTTAGACACTGTGTATTCTTAAAACTTTTAAACTTAATACAACTTTTTCTTGACAAACCCCACATCAATTTCAATTATTATCTTAATATAGTTGATGTTTCCTATTAACTGAATTTATCTACCACAATATTTTATTTTTGATTCAATTTTTCATTAGACTTGAGCCTACATAACTATGATGAAGTAGTTTGATGAATGTTAGTAAAAAACGGCTAAGGCCAATTGATGGAAACGTTTCAAAAATTGCTCACTACAATTAATTGATTGATAATGATTCCGCTTAGCTGCTTAAATGTGTGTGGTGTGTGTGTGTGTGTGTGTGTTGTGTTTTTTCGCTAGTTGTACAGCATGCTTTACATATTGTATTACATGCTATTAACGCAGTAAATAGATTGTGTGTGTGTGTGTGTGTGTGTGTATCGTCAAAGTTTAAAACAATTTGTTTGGGTATTAAAATCTATTTCGGCTAAAAAGTTTGCATAGATATAAGTACAGAACACCGGGCTATTATATGAATAAAAAGATGTTATAACTAGAAATGCATATTACTTTTTTTTAATTTTTTGCACAATGCCTTCTTATATTTTACTTAAATTTGTTATACTACTTTGTATAAATGTTGTTTCCCGTAAGTAAATTTAGTAGTCATTTTGTTAAGTCCCAAAGTTAAGATTTATCTCACTGATCATTAGCATCGATTATACATCGCATAATGCTAGTGGTGAACTGGTTGAGAAACCCAGCTTTGACTTTACCTTAGAATAATACTATATATAGAAGGAGCACAGGACCGTAAACACAATGTAATTCCTGTGATAACACGAAAGCCGGTTGACTGGTGCAACTAAGTAATGCTGCCAACCTGACAACAAAACATTATTTTAAATATTTGTCATAAATATCTATTAATGAAGAAAGATCGTAAAGAACAAATATAATAACTTAAAACACCTGCTGAGTATTTAATAAAACTGGTCTTAGATGGCAAAAGGGTGGCGGAATACAAGAATCTACATTTAGTTGACGAGGACTACTTTTAATATAATTTTAATAAATACGTTAAACTACAATTTAAAATGCTTAAAATATTGTAATGCACCGATATTTATATTAGTATTTTATGAATAATCAATCATTAATTAATAATATAACATAATAATTCAGCAACCGGAAGTATTGCCAACTTTTTTTTTAGAAAATTGTATATTGTTAGGGTGGCAGCATTACTTAGTTGCACCAGTGAACCGACTTTCGTGTTATCAGTAGTGCTCCTTCTATATATAGTATTATTCTAAGGACTTTACAGTTAACAAATGTTTGAAAAATGACAGATGTCAATACGCAGTGTCATAGCCATAAACCACCCCTTCTAAATGTTGTCATTTATTTGACGAATCTGAAATTTATATCCCTTTGAAGCACATTTTCGTCATCATCAAAGAAATATGTAAATTGATTTAAATAAAATTGCTGTCATTACTTACCAGGTATCCAGCTAGCTTACTTATTACTGTTTCAATTGCCAAATCCCTGTTCAAAACGACAGAAAAGACTCAAAATGAGTAACTAATCAAAACAGGCTAGGCAACATTCAGAATATAACTCACATTTAACTCTTTGTTTAGAACTTGTAATGGAAAAAGTGTTGACCAAACTGCTTTTGTTTTGGTAATTTTGGTTATCAAGTCATAAGGTTACTGGTGTAAAAAGAGACCCGCCGATTCTTGAAAAGATTGAACTATCCGCAAATGATTGTGAGTACCTATTTGTTATTTTTTTTTAATTTATTACAATTGTTATTGAATGAGTGTTACAGAAGTATTTTAGAAGTTCTGATCTTACTTTATATAGAAATACTTTGTTTAGACATCTCTCAAAAGTGTGTTTACTTTGTTATTCAATCTAACTGATTCATTCTAATACAAATGTTTATTGGATTTCTCAGATCTTACGATTAATATCTCGATCACAGCTTATTGGAGGAATATCTAATTTACCATGTTCTATTACGCAAAGTTGTCGCTACGGTTTATTAGCGGCGGAATACGCCCAAATTTTCGAAAACAGAGGTAATAAGTGATTTAACTTGTTGATTCTAATTAAATGTTTTTATTTGTTGAGCCTTTGATTTTGTAACGCTTAATATTTCACTGGGTTTTTATTTTACCTTTATTATAATATTAACCTTGTGTGTTTTTTATCGATTATATGTTTGGCATATTAGGTCATGACCTTATAATCCTTTGGGTGGAAGCATAGCTTTGTCCACGCATGTCTAAGTTGATTTTTACCTATTGGATCAAATTTTTGGTTTTTATCATCTAAGGTCAAGTAAAGCGAGTCTGAAGATGCACTTCAATATGAATTAGGTGATGGCTATATTTTGAGCATGAGGATAGCAAGCCATGCGGAGGGGATCCGATCGCATAAACTAGAATCTAAATGGATCCCCCGATACTCTGTATATACCTTTAGAGACAATGATATTTAACTAATAACCTTCTCGTCAAACTTTTATTTCACTTCAATATTACCGTTTTTGATCAAATAACTTTTGGAATATTTTTTTAGTGTATTAGTACAGTCAATGGAGCATAATACCTCCGATTTGCTGGCCTATCGAAGGAATGACTTGAAAATTTGGAATTAGTCTTATCTCAACCTTAACTTGAAAGGTGACATTGACCCACAGGGTGCTTTTTTCCTGGGGGTGTTGCCACCCCATCTCGAGGGTGGAAATTTTTCGGTCAAAATAACACCAGAAATCGATTAATTGACTTGTTTAAAGAAAATAATGTAGTATGAAGTTTTTTCATAAAAGCAATACTTTCCGTGTTATTAGCAATTGAAAACTTCGAATTTTCCCACGTTTTTTTACAATTTTTCTGCAATATCTCAAGAATTAAGCGTTTTAGCGATAATTTTATAAGGAACGAAATTGTAGTAGATAAAAAAAAACAAACAAATCCCTTTTTGTAAAAGTACTTTAAGTGCAATATTAAGCGAGATATTGGAGGTAGAATCCATTTTTTTTGTCCGTACTCATATCGGAGTATTCAAAGCCATTTAGCAGGCAACAGCTATATTTTACGAATATGTCTATAGAAAGGTTTTTGATAGTGCCTGAAAAAGCACTGTTAAAAGATGAGAACTGTTAAAAGTCTTTTGAACGTAAATTCGGTAATTTGTCATATAAAAACCAGGGACATTAAAATTTTTAAACAAAAAATGTATGAGTTTAGTAAGCACCATTTCCACCAAATTAAAAATTAATCGTATCCCGTCTGAAGATTACTTTAATGTGATGATATCAATGGGATCATAGTGGTTTAGCCGGTTTGGAATGCATAATTTTCTAAAAAAATTATGATTTAATGGGTAAATATAATGGGTTCAAACAAAGCACTCGCAGTATTTTTTTGCCCTTCTATCGAATAATAATTATAAATGGATCTCTTCTACAAAATGCATCCCATTAAAATTACTCTCAAAGTCTAAAACGCAAATTTTATTATTAAAATCCAAGTAAGTAACTCAATAAGTCTCATTAAATTATGGTTTAATGAGATTTACAAAATGATCTTACGATGCTGTCATTCTGGGAGACGTGTTAGTACCTTACATCACTACATCATGTATCACACCAAAGTAACCACACTATAAGAGCATTGGGCAACCAAGCGAATATATCCCTTACCATTGGTGTGCTGGACTCTAATTCTACTAGATAAATTAAGCTGATTTCACTTTAACATTTTTCTTATTATTTTATAAAAACTTACAAAATGTCAAAAAACTGTCAAATTAAAACATAAATAATCGCAACCGCGACACTCCGGCCGCAGCTTGTTTGGAGTTGCATCTTCGCCTCGGCGATCCTCCTGCCTCAAGCTTTAAGCAGTCTGCACTCTTCCCATTCAGTGTTTCTATTTTTTCTTCCGCTTCTGTCTTCTTTTGCTTTCCTTCTCGAACAATCTATTATCTTTTACTTAACAACTTGTTACTTTTTTTTAACATAAAATTAAATGCTTAACTTAATTCTATAAATTTATGTTATATGATTTAAATATTTTTGCTTCTTGGTAAATCTTCTTTGAAAATGTTTCTTATTAATTCTTTTCTAATCTTTGTGTCTTGTCTAGTCTGTTCTTTGTCTTTTCCTAACCCAATCCCAAATTTTGTATTACCTAGCCTCAATAAGATATATCGAATATCGTTCCCGAAGTAAATGAAATCCCTAAAATAAATAAATGTCCTATAACACTAATAATATGAATAATCCCTAAAATTAATCTGTTATAAAAAGGATCTAAATTTTCTTTTACTCCCAGCTTCATCAAATATGCTCTATTATTTTTTCTTTTCTTAGTGAATGACTGAACATCTTGTTCAGTCTCATTCCCTATATCAAGTGAAACTTGCCTTTTTAAATTTCTTTTGTTAATTTTAACTAACTTTCTTTCTTTTTTCTTGTATTCTTTATTCTCCCTGAAATTCACTTCTTTATCCATCTTTGTTAAATTTTTAATCATTTTAATATCTTTAAGATAGTTTTGTTTTAATTTAAACGTTAAGTCCTTTTTCTTTGTTGGTATATTTGAATGTTTTCTCCCAGAATAACCATATCCAAACGTGCATAAAATACTTTCTGTTTTTATTTTATTTTCTAAAGTATGTCTGTAATACCTGCCACTAAGTATCCATCCTATTTTAGAACTAACCAAATAGAGACCCGGCTTGACCTCTATTCTTTCAGATTCTATCAGGTCAAAACAATAATTGTTACCGATGAGTAAGTCGATTTCTTTCATTTCATTTTCATGTTCTTCGCAACTATCCGCCAAATATAAATTTGGGTATCTTTTCCTAATTTCTGTTGTCAAATTTGAATTTCTGTTTTCTGAGAGTTTTAAAATTGTTGGGACTACTTTAGCTATAATTTCAAATTCTTTGCCGTCTTTTAATTTTATAACCAAACTGACCGTTGCAGTTGATATATGAGTTGGCTTGTTTGCTCCAAATACAAAAATTGATAACTCTTCTTTGTTGCTCTTTTTTAACTGTAATTCCCTGACCAGGTTTTCCGTTATATATGAACTCTGACTGCCACAATCCAGCAAAATTTTTGCAATTTTCCCCGCCTGATTTATTCGATTTATAAAATTTACTCTAGCAGTTTGTAATTTTGAAGTTTTCTCTTTTAAATCTTCCCCTTTCTCCATTTCTGTTTCTGTCTGTTTGTGCTCTACTCGTTGCATTGCTATAGCCGAAACTGTATTTTTTTACTTTTTGTTCTAATTTGCTCTCGGTAAATTTTTTGGGACATATGCTACTGTTGTGACTATTTGACCTTTTACAATAATAACATGGCTTGTCATTCTTACATGTATTTGCCGTATGTTGGGTTGACAAACAAATTAAACATGCTCCTTTTTCCAATAATCTATTTTTTCTATCCTCTAAGGTTCTATATTTGTTGCACTGATCACTCCAATGATTTCCACCAACACAAAGATTACAAAAGGGTTCAATATCCGATACGTATGATCCCTTTGAACTATTTTCTACTTTTGGTTTAATTATTTTTGAAGTCACATAGGTATTATTAGAATTTACATTTTCCTTCTGTTTCATGTCGCCAAATCTAATATCTAACTTTTCCCTCGCTGAAATTAGCCTGTTTAAATATTCCCGAAGTTCTTTTGCCGAAATTTTTGTCGTATCTTTTTCTTCTTCCAGTTTCAAAATTATATTTGGTGGAAATTTAGATATGATTAATGGGACCAAATGTGAGTGTGTTATATCTTCTCCTAGAGCTTGCAGAGATCTTAACCATCCTTCAATTTTATCATATGTCTCTCTTAGTTTTACAGTCCTTTCCGTAGCCCTTTCTAAAGTTCTCAATTTATCATACAAATTACATATTATCCCTGACTTGTTTCCATATCTTTCTCTAAGCAGATCTACAGCTATTGCATAATTCGCATTTGTAATCGATAGCCCTGCTATGCAGTTCAAAGCCTCTCCAGTTAAATATGATTTTAAATAATTAAATTTATCTACATTTTTTAGCCCCATCCTAGAATCTATGGCCGATTGGAAAGAATCCCAAAACTCAAACCATGATTCGTCCCCTTTAAATTTTGATATAACTAATTCCGGAAGTTTAACCACAAAATTTGACCCTGAATTTTGCCCCGATCCAACATTTTTTGATCTATTATTTAGTTGTTTTTGTTTAATTCTTCCTTGTTCAATTTTTAAATCACACAATAATTCGTCTACGTCAAATTTAATTATAGTTTCTTCCTCCAATTCCTTGTCAATTTTGTCTAACTCTTCCTGGTTATCTAATGCTGAATTTCTCAACTGTTCCCTCAATTTAAAATAACCCTGACTAAATCTTTCTAATTTGTTTAGTAAGCCGTCAATTTCGTGTTCGTCAAACGTTTTGTCCTGCATTCTGCTTTGCCCGTTTTTTAATAAGAGTTGTTAGACGATGCTTAGCAGGTCCTAGAGCCTTTCTGATGTTCCCTGGCGTTGACATGACTTTAATTCGTTTTTTCTCTTTACTATACTAATTATACCTTTTCTGGTGTCGCTGGATCGTATATTGCCTCTGCTACCACTATGTGCTGGACTCTAATTCTACTAGATAAATTAAGCTGATTTCACTTTAAGATTCTTCTTATTATTTTATAAAAACTTACAAAATGTCAAAAAACTGTCAAATTAAAACATAAATAATCGCAACCGCGACAATTGGGAAAGAGGTTAATTCATCTTCTTTCTTGTCAAAAAGCTAATTTCTGAGAGGATTTTAGACCAATTCATAGATAAACACTACACCCTAGGGGTATTTAATTATATATATATATATATATATATATATATATATATTATATATATATATATATATATATATATATATACGTAAAAACATATATGCTGTGGAGACAACTGCGAGAATAACCCTCCAATTGACCAAGAAGATCATGATTTTTGTAAAGTTGTATCCATTGTTTTATTGTACTAAAGTTATTTTTATGTTGCATTTAATAAATAATATATAATAAATTTATTATTTTCATTCAAAACCGATTAATATAAGTAATTGCATAAAATTAATTTTTAAAAAAATACATTTTGCAAATTAGGGATGGTTTTTGGGGGTTGAAAACTTTAAACAATTTAAATTCATGTACTAGAATATAAAATTACACGTGCTATATAATTAAATGTTATGACAATATTTTATGTAAAATATAATGGTATGAAAATACATTTTTAACATTATTTTAAACTTAGGGGTTGTTGTTTTTAAGGGTTGAAAAGTTTAAACATTATGATACTCATTCTTGAAAATGTGAAACGATATTAAAATCATTTTCAGTCATACAAAAGTAATTTTTAATTTTTTTTTTTAATATAGAGGTTGTTTTTTAAAATTGTACAGTTTTTTAAGGGTTGAAAGGGAGTAAAACATATCATAATGATGTTGGAGAACTTGAAACAATATTCACTCTGCATTTAAAATAATTTTCAGTTATAAAAAAGTAATTTTTATTATTTTTAATGTATTATTATTTTTAAAAGTCGTTAGTGGGGGTTGTAAAATCATTTAAGGGTTGAAAAATGGTTCAGTATATAATAATCAAGTTAAGTATTAATAATAATTTTCACACATTTCGTTTTAACAAGTTCAAATGCCTAAATTTGAATTTTTTGATAAAGGGGTGGTTTTCACCCCTTAAAAATAAAAAGCACCCTACAGGCCAATGCGTTGTTTGAAGGTAAGGGTAAGATAAGCCTAATTCCAAATTTTCAGGTAAATCGGTTGATAGGCAAGCAAATCGGAGTCAAGGCTCGATTTTCATCTCCAATGACTGTACATATGTAACTTTATTATTATGCAAAAAATCACAATTAAATTAAATATATTTTTTGTTTTAAACTTCCTTATAAACAAAAGTGAACCTTCACTACATAAGACGCCATGTTATCACTTATCTCATTCTATCGACTAAACAAATACGCTGTAAGAACCGTGAAGTTAGTTGACCAATACAAGAGCTCTTATCATGGAAGGGTGGTTTATTAGAACAACGGTACATTGGTGACATCATTTTTCTTTAGTTTTTACATCAATCATATGATTTAACATAATTATTACATTATTTTTTGATTATTTTGTCTTAAATTAAGTAAAATAAATATAGTCAGTTTTAATTATTATCTATTACATATATTCTTTAATTATCTGTGTTGTATATAGCAATTTCACTGAAAATTCCCACTGTTTCTTGGGTGAATTTTAAATTTTATTTAGATAAAGGACATAGAGGTGTAGGGAGTCTGTAGAGTAGGGACGATTACCGTTATGGTACCTAATGGAAATAGTCATGGTACCTGGCCCCTTTATCAGTGCATTATTCTACCCAAATCCTCCCTCCAGTAGTCTCCAGTTTTCTTAGAATTTCATACTTGATTTTTGAAAGTTAAAATCACTACAATGTCAGGCATTGTTGACCTTCTTTTAGTCCTGGTTGTTAACCACACCCACAATTTGATATTGGGCAAACCTCATCATTTGCTCAGAAATGCTTTACCATGCTGTCAACTAATTATAACTGTGTGCAATACTATATTGTGTACATATTGAAATCAGTCTAATAAAATTGCTATTTTTATTTATTTTCAGACAAATATCTTCAGATGAAAATGGATGATAGAAGGAAAGTATACTCATGTGAAACGTTTTATACTCTTGATAATATTAAAACATGGCAAGCTATGTATGAAGAAGATACTAAAAAGCTACAAGCTCAATGTAAGTTAGCACTTAAAATGTCTACTTATTTTATTTTTTTATCCTTCTGATATTATTTTTATGTATTGATATCTCTTACCATTTTACATTACATTGGTTATTTTTTTTTAGTAAACGAGTTTATGGAAGATAAAACAATAGATGTAGGACAGTTTGCTGCTGATAATGACCTTAACAACAAGGTTTCTTTATGGAGTGGAGACATTACTACTCTAGAAATAGATGCTATAGTTAATGCTGCTAACAGTTCCCTGTTAGGCGGAGGAGGAGGTAATGTTGAATACTCTTCTAAGTTCTAGTCCAAGGAGGGACAGATGATTCATGATGAGGAGGTTTATTTTTATACTAAGCTCTCTCCCAAAAAAGAAGGAAATTTTTCTTTAATTTCAATATTATCTCATTAATTGTGTAATTTGAGAAGTATATTTTACGTTTAGGTCTCAAAAAACAGCCTTATTTTAATTCCTGGAAAGTTTAACCTGTCTTAAAAAGTGCCATCCTAGATATTTGATATTTTACTTAAATGTGAAGAATAAATTTTACTTACTTGCTTGAATAAAAACCTGTATAATAAGAATATTGTAATGTTGTGTGTTAAAAATATTGACCCTTGTGTTGGTAGTGAGATGACTATTAATCTGTTTGCTAATGTGTGTGAGGTATATCTTAAAGTTACTGAGTTACTCGCTGAGCTCATGCTAACTACATTGCTACAGCTATATTCCTGCTAGATGTCTGTAAGTTGTACATTGTCATATATTTTATGTATTCTTTTTTAACTTTAAAGACTTTCTTACTATTTTTTTTTTTCAAGTGGATGGAGCTATACACAGAGCAGCTGGACCTGGTCTTCTAGAAGAATGCAAAATGCTTAATGGCTGTAAGACTGGTGACGCTAAAATAACTGGAGGATACAAACTTCCTGCTAAATGTTAGTAATTTCTTTGTTTGTGACTTTGTTATATTGAAGTTATTTTTTCAAGTTCCTGAGTCTCATTTAAGTTCCTCCTTTCAAGAATAACTTTCTTCAAAACTGCTTTGAAGTTCTCTATGATCTCCTAGACTCAAATAAAAGTGTTTATGTTTCAGATGTAATTCACACTGTAGGACCCAGAGGGGAGAATCCTTTACTCCTTCACTCTTGCTATAGTAAATGTCTTGAACTTTTAAAAGAACACAAGCTTAGATCTATTGTAAGTTGCTTGTTTAGATTTTTAATTTCATCTCTCTTAAGTTACTATGAAGAAATTACATCATAGAAACAGAACTTGATGGCTTAACTTATACCAATAATTCAGCATTTAGTAAATCTTATGAACCAACTTGACAAGACTGAATCATTTATCAAATTATCTATATATCCATATTTAGAGGGAATTAATCTTGGGCAGAAGAATACCGTGCAGGAGAGCCCAACTATCTTTGTCTATGTCACTATCTTTGATGAGAAACTCTCACTAACAATCACATTATTAATTGCTATTATTCTGCTTATTGAGCCTATGCTAATTATTTAATTTCTCTTGGAATTTCAACTCGTATTATTGATACCGTTATAAAGTTTTCCTTTATCTCCAAATTTTGGTATAATTTCTAGAAACCCTTGTTGCTGAGGGCTGAAAAGAGTAGAATCATAGTTATCTGAATAATTTATGTTTCAAATCAAATTCAGTGATAATTAGGGACTTTATTTGCTGATATGAATACAAAAAGTAGCTCAACGTTTAGGCTCTAATCTATCTTTGAAAGAAATACACTAAACGGTTTTTTTAAAATTACTATAAACTGAACTTTAAATGATTGTGAATGATGGTGTGCTGTGCAAATTTTGTATAACCTATGAGATAAATGCACGAATTCTGTTAAAAAATCCAGAAATATTAAGTAACAAGTTGTAATGCTACTGCTCAGGTTAAGAAGAATAAACCGAACAAATATAGAGTAGATTGCTGAGCTAAGTAGCACACATTTTGAGGAAAACTCACCTGGCTTGTGGACCTTTGTTTCAGTATTATTATCTAATTTATTGTAGTTATAATATCTAATTATCTTGTTGTCTTGGATAACTTAGCATAGCCTTGATATTTTATTTATTTTTATTTTAAATGTTACTATTTTATTTGTAGGCATTTCCCTGCATTTCTACTGGAATTTATGGTGAGACATTTTTATTTTTATTTTTGCTGTACATATTTTTATTTTTTTATCAATACCTTCCACAGTTCATAACTTTGTTAAAGTATGTTGTGCTAAAAATAATAATTATACTGTATATTTGAGGCTTACTTGCCACAGGAATAAGTATTCACAATTTTGTAAACTTAAAAATTGTAAGGAATTTAACTGACCACAATTATGCTGTTTAGTCCATTTCAAATTATTCTACATTTTCTTTCACCAAAGGTTTCATTGTGAGGAATATGAGTCTTCAAAATACTAGTTTGTATTTTGTACTGTTTGGCTATTCATGTTGTCTGACATTTCTGAAGATTCTACCAAATCTCACCAATAGGCTACTGAGGGAGCAAAATGTCTTATTTAGCACATTCCCTTACTTGCTATTACTTGAAGATCTAACCTTCAATGTAAAGTAGATGGATTTTATTTAATGATGTGTGTCTGCATAATCTTTAAAACACCTCAATTTTTTTTATTTCCACTTAATTTTTTTCTTCATTGTATCATAGAGGAATATATAGTACTTGTATGGTTCTTTTACAATAATGGCATTGTATTTATAACATTACAGGTCAATTATTCTTTATTAAAATGTATATTTAGTAAGGTATTGTTGTCATTTTTAGGTTATCCTCAGTTATCAGCAGCATTAGTCGCTTTGAAAACAGTTAGAGAGTATATTGAGAAAAATCCTGGTGATGTAAGAATACTTTATTTAATGAAATTGTTGTTTCTTACTTTTCCTTGTTTGTACTTTAAAGTAATGTCTACTCTAAAAATCTGAAAACAATATTTCACCTGAATTCCAGGTATTTTTATGTTCTCCTTAATGTTTTTACCAAGTTTTCTTCTTGAATGTGTGTCTGTTATCATATTATCACACTTATCATAATTGTGCAGTACAGAAACAAACCTTGAGGTACTGATGCACTTTTTACTGGTCCTAAAAGACCGATATAGTTCTGGCAGGAAATCACTCTTATTACATGTGATAACAATAATTTATGAGTTATTGATGTATTTTATCAAAATTAAATAATTTTATAACTCTATGCTATTTTAATTGAAAAACTAAATATTAGTGGTAATTTTTATGTTTTGTGCTGATAATAAGCTATCAGTGATAACTTTTTAAGTGCTTGTTGTTCACCTTACTTTTTTTTAATTATTTGAGAAGGAATTTGAGTAAATAGTTATTGTTTCATTTACATGTACTATCTTTAATGAAAGAAAGAATATATAGATCTCTTGTTGTTGTGAGCAGAAGCTAACCAAAGAACCTAATAATAAACTGTTTTTTTAAATAAATTACACCATTAAAACAAATTAGTTAAAGCCTCTTGTCTTTCCTCAAAAGTAATCATCCTCCAAAATTTAATTGAATAGTACCGTCCTAACAACAGAATTAGAGTTTTATTAGCATAAATAATTTGAACCTGCTATCTCTACCTTTTAATTACTTTTGATTTAAACAAAATGTTAAAAAATGCTCTTTATTATAAACAAATATATTGCTCCTGAAGCATTCATTGGCTGTTTTACTACTCAACCTAATATTGCAATCAATGTGTTAACTAAAGAATCAGCTACCATCAATTTTTTCTATTAGATGTAATTTTTTTAAATTAATTCTTTTTTTTTTTTGTAGATTGACAGAGTTGTGTTCTGCCTGTTCCTTCCCACGGATGTAGCCATCTATGAAAACTTAATGCAGTTTTATTTCCCATCTCTTGTTTCTGATTAAAATCTCTTTTTATTAATTTTATTGATATTTTTAATTTTAAATATAATAAATATTTGGAGTAATGATGAAATAATAAGATCGGGTTGCAAAATTTTATTAAAATACTTGACTGATGTGTTTATCCAAATGGAACTAAATTAAAACATGTCAAAAATTAGTATTTAATCAAATAAACATTGTTTCAACACTTATTTTAGAGTACAATTTATCTTAATTTTAGCTAACTCTGGTTATTCATGGAAAACGTTTTTTTCTGCTTTGAAACTACTGTTGTATACACTAGCTGCTGTATGCTGTGCCACAAAATAAATTTGTGTAACTTACTATAATAAACAAGGATGTTGAATAAAGGGGATGACGCACTAATTCGAATTGCCATTTAACAAAGTGACCCCATCGAAAATCAGAACATAGAGAAGAATGCAACACGAAACACACGTCAAAAACCAACTGCACGTGCTTGGTACGAACTGCGCATGCATAAGCATGCGCAGTTCGTACCAGGAACATAAGATCATAAGATAAGAGAGATTATAAGGATCATAAGATCCTTATAACAACGCAGGTCTTAAAATTTAGAGGCAAACTTAACTCTCAATGGGTTTCCATTGTTTTGCTTGCGAAGGTTATAAACAAATTGAAAAAAGTTCATACTTTTTAACTGTTTTTTGTTAATATTGCTTAAAATTAACAGCATTAAAGAAAATTAAAAACATTACAACCAAAATTGAATTTTGAAAACTAGCAAAACATTTCACTAGACTAAAAAAAGACAAAATATTAACACATTCAACTTACTCTCTACGAAAAGTAAACGGTAAAGCTTCAATTGACTTCCTTGTGGGATTTCACGTGTTTTATTTTATTATTAACTTTTAAATAATGTGCAAATAAGTTGATAACATTGTTACTATATGAAACTAATTGTACCTATTCTTAATGTGATAAAGATTGTATGATAAAATGTGAAATAAAGCTTTAAATAAAAAAAAAATTACTCTCACTAAGTGGCTACCTAGAGTCCAAATGTAAAATATAAGCACAAATCCCTTGACAAGCACCAAATGTAACAATAACGAAAGCACTGAAGAAAGTTGAGAAGCAAACTCGACAACCAAGAATTGTATAACAACTTAGCTACTAACCTGCGTTTGGCGCCTTTTTTAATTTATAACCTAAGGAAAGGTAAGTTTGCTCCTATTTCTCTATCTCATACAACTTCCATGGGGGTCAGAAATATTCCTTAATGCGTCATCCCTTTATTCAACATCCTTGATAATAAATAACGTTATTCATCTATTTTTAAAGTTAAGGCAACACTTCTCTCCTCCCAATCAAGAATTATTCCCTTTAGTAACTGCAAGAAAAATGTTTTGACGATTCAGGTTTGGATCTTTAGTCATGGTTCCTAAACAGGGTTTAGTGTAACTATACTTAGTTTCTTAGTTAAATTTTAATTTGCGTGCTAGATTAAGTAAGTCAGTCTGTGTTTCTTAATTTGTTATTTATGAGTAATCCAAAGAAAAACACTGTTTCAAATATAATTTTTTTGCTCCTCCTCATTGTTTTTGGTTTATTAA
>JACMZG010001863.1:40664679-40780552 GCA_018340805.1 Microvelia longipes | reverse complement strand
ATTAAATTGTTAAAACATCGAAAAAGTAACATGACCACTTTCGATTATAAATAGAATCAAATAATCAGTACAAAATAGAATAAATTGTATTTAAAATAAATAATGAAATCTTTATTATTTTAAGACCCTTTTGGGTATACATCTTCATTACATATACAATACAGATATTATATATATATATATAATATATATTATATATATATATATATATAATATATATATATATATATATATATATATATATATTATATATATATATATATATATATAGATAAAATACATAAAATATAATAAATAATAAATAAAAATATATAATATAATATAATATTAATAAATATAATAATTAATATATTATAATATTAATAATATAATAATAATATAATAATAATATAATAATTATTAATCATAATATAAATAATATAATAAAATATAATATAATATAAAAAAATATAAATATAATAAATACATATAATAAAAAAATACATTGGGAGTGCCTAAACATCGTATTGGGGCTCTCAGGTACTCTGTGTAACCTCATTAAAACCTCCTTTAAGTGTAAGTTGGGTTATAATAAATCAATTGTTTTAGGCTTTCCGCACATTGTTTGTAGTTTGATTTCTATTTTACCGTACTTCTACTGATTATTTGATTATGTTTTAGCGCAGGTAGTATATAATATTTGTTCCAAATTTAACCATTTAGGGCCCCTCTAGTAATAAAATATCTCTATGGGTTATACGTATATTAATCGTAGGCATAAGATATATACTAGAGGAGCCCCATTGGTTGAATTTTGAAACATCCGAAAAAAATAACCTGACCACCTTCTCTTATAATATAATCAAATAATCAGTACAAAATTAAGTAACTTATATAGTAAAACGTAAAAATACAAATGATAACACAAACAATGTGCGGGAAACCGAAATATATGTAATTATTGTAACCTTAACTCTCTTGAAGAGGTTTCAATGAGGTTACACAGAGCCCAAAAAGATGTCTCAGGGCCTCTCAATGTATTGAGATAGGCTATGCCCCCCCATGATCGTAGTTTAAGAGGTTACATCAGTGGCGTAGCAGGGGGGGGGCTGAGGGGGCTTCAGCCCCCCCCCGAAATTTTTACATAACCTAACCCCAATAAATGTGTGAAAAAAATAAAACCTATAAAAAAATATATATATATATATTATATATATATATATTATATTTGTATATTGTGCAATGTTTTTCAAATTATTTTTATATCTTTCAATTTCATGGTTTATTTTTATTAATTTGATATTAATATTATAAGTTCATCGTTAAAAAATATATTTATGTAATTTATTATTTTATATTTTTTTTATAGGTTTTATTTTTTTCACACATTTATGCGGGTTTAGGTTATGTAAAAATTCGGGGGGGGGCTGAAGCCCCTCAGCCCCCCCCCCTGGCTACGCCACTGATGTAACCTCTAAACCTACGATCATGGGGGGGCATAGCCTATCTCAATACATTTGAGAGGCCTGAGACATCTTTTGGGGCTCTGTGTAACCTCATTGAACCTCCTTCAGAGAGTTAAGGTTACAATAATTACATATATTTCGGTTTCCCGCACATTGTTTGTGTTATCATTTGTATTTTTAACGTTTTACTATATAAGTTACTGTAATTTTGTACGATTATTTGATTATATTTATAAGAGAAGGTGGTCAGGATTTTTTCGATGTTTCAAAATCACCAATGGGGCTCCTCTAGTAATATATCTTTATGCTACGATTAATATAACGTAAACCCATAGAGATATTATTACTAGAGGGGCCCTAATGGTAAATTTGGAACAAATATTATATACTACCTGCGCTAAAACCATAATCAAATAATCAGTAGAAGTACGGTAAAATAGAAATCAAACTACAAACAATGTGCGGAAAGCCTAAAACAATTGATTTATTATAACCCCAACTTACACTTAAAGGAGGTTTTAATGAGGTTACACAGAGTACCTGAGAGCCCCAATACGATGTTTTAGGCACTTCCAATGTATTTTTATTATATGTATTTTATTATATTTATATTTTTTTTTATATTTATATTATATTTATATTATATTATTTATTATTATTATTATATATTTATTATATTATTATATATTATTATTATATATATTATTATTATTATATTATATTATATTTATATTTATTTATTTTATTATATTTATGTATTTTATTATATTATATATATATATATATATATTATATATTATATATATATATATATTATATAATATATATATATATATATAATATCTTGTATTGTATATGTAATGAAGAATGTATACCCAAAAAGGGTCTTAAAAATAATAAGATTTCATTATTTATTTTTAAATACAATTATTCTATTTTGTACTGATTATTTGATTCTATTTATAATCGAAAGTGGTCGTGTTACTTTTTCGATGTTTTAAAATTTAATCTATAGGGCTTATCTGGCTATATCTGTTAAAATTTTGTAGCTTTTAACTGTTTTTGTAATTTTATACATATTTATAAATTTCAAATTGTTTAGTTAACTAGTTAGATGAAAAAATTAAATATTTACACTTTTCTATTTTGGCTAGTTTTTATTTCTTTTTAAACACTATACATTATTTATGAAACAAAACTAACCCATTGGCTTATACTATTATTATTAATATCATAATATATAAAAAAAAATAAACCATGAAATTGAAAGATATAAAAATAATTTGAAAAATGACAATATACAATATATATATATATATATATATATATATATATAATATATATATATATAATATATATATATATATATTCAGCCCTCCGAAATTAAATCCTGGCTACGCCACTGGGTTAATTATAATAATGGGAAGAGGTATAGGTTATAGTAATAGTTACAAGTAATAATAATAGTGGGTGTAATAGGTACGTTACAGCAATAGTTATTGGTTACAGGAATACTAGATAGTAATAAGTTTAAGTATTAGTACCAATACGTATAGAGCTAACAGCAATATTAGTATTAATGTCGTAATATTTAAATAAGTTATATTAGTAATTTATAGCAGACATGCAAATAGAACAATTATAAAGAAAATAGAAAATATTCAAATTGGCTAAAGAAAGTAAAATATATCCAACTATATTACGATCTATTAACTAGTAGTTAATAGATGTATTAATTATATTATTATTAATTTTTTAGTATTAACTAGAAATGTAGTTAAGTATTAATTAATTAAAATTATATAGATTAAACGAATAAATAAAATATCCAGACTTCCACTTCATCGGACTTCCCGCTGCATGAAGGCTGAAGGCGACTGACGAGAGTCGACCCTGCCCTCCTTTTATCTTACGGTGGCCTCCGCCATCTTGGAATTACGTAACAAATAATTATATGATCTATATTCATGATGATTAATTATTGATAATTATTTGTAATATATTTTACAATTATTTTTCATATTAATAATATTCTTTAAATATTAGACCAAAAACTAAAAAATATGGATCATCTAATTTGATTAATGCGATGTATTTTTTATTAAATTTTCTAAATTATCTTAAAAACATAAATAATAATACTTTTATTTTTTTTTTTAAATATTATTTTAAATTAATGATTTTTTTATAGAAATTTGTCCGTTTATACCTCGAGCTAAGTAACCTCCATCGTAAATTGAATTAATATAAATACATCAATACGACAAAAAGATTTGTTAAATTAAAATAATCAATTTATATTTAATTATCGGTGACTATTTAAATTATTACAATTAATTTTTAATGTAACGTAATATTTAATAAATTTCTTTTTGGGCATAGAGATATTTATTACTAGAGAACCCTTATCTGTTGAATTTCGGAACATCGAAAAAGTAAACTGAACACCTTCCATAGTCCATAAGAGTCACAGAGACTTATACTAGAGAATGCATAGCCTGTCTCAAAACTTTAAAAGGCCTGAAACATCGTATTGGGGCTCTCAGGTACTCTGTGTAACTTCATTAAAACCTCCTTTAAGTGTAAGTTGGGGTTATAATAAATCTATTGTTTTCGGCTTCTCGCACATAGTTTGTGTTTTGATTTGTATTTCTAACATTCCTCTATATAAGTTATTGTAATTTTGTACTGATTATTTGATTATATTTTTAGGGAAGGTGGTCAAGTTACTTTTTCGATGTTTCAAAATTTAACCAGTAGGGCCCCTTTAGTGATAATATCTCTATGATAAGAGTAAGTTTAATGCAAGAAGTATACAACTTGTAAATAAAATAATTTTTTTGTTTGGACTTTTTACAATTTAGATAGACTAAACATCAATACATGAATGTTATGCGTTTAGCATGTACTCTAGTAAGGTAGGCTGACGACCCAAGAGCCAGATGCTTGCCCGTGTTTTAATAATGGAAGTATGGCTTGTTTACAATTTTTAGAAGTAGGTGGCGTGTTTGTCAAAAATGTTCGATGAAGCAAAAAGAAAATTTTTAATATAAACACATTTTTTATGCAAAATCTTACAGTTATGACCATTTTCCATGGAACACATGTCTTCTTTTTTGAAAATTACAGCTGGAAAACACTTAAAAAAAATTGATGTCAAGAATGTTCGTTGGAACAAATTAGGAGGAGTAGGGGATTTGCTCCAGTGGCCGTTTGTGAACGGAGGCCGTTGTGGCCGTTGCGTCAACGGAGGCGACTCGAATGATGAATGGAAAAATTGGAAGATAAAGAAGAAGCTCTTTCTTCACTGCCGGCGTTGTTTGTTGTGTTATTTTCATGCTTGTTTTTAAATATTTCTTTTTCTATTAAAACCTATTAGATTGTTAAAAAAATCTGATTGCTTCCATAAATTTGGTAAGATGAGTGATTAGAAGCTGTCGGTAAGTAATTGTATTGTTCCTGTACGTTTTCTTTGCAAATGTATATGAAATGAGTCAAGTTAGTTTGTTGCTCAATGTCTCATGGACATACTTGAATCGACAGTAGAAATAGAATCGACAAGTAAGTTTACTTCCGTATTTCGGGCTGTCAAAACGCCCGCCGATATTTAAAAGAATGTTTTGGCCGCCTGGGCTACTGTAGCGTAGTTACTGAGATGGAAGTTACACAAATGGGATGCTGCCTGTCATTGATAAAGGTTACTTTGCGTCTGTTGTTTTCAATCCTTTATTATTTGTATAGAATAATAACATCTAATTCAAGTGATGTAAAAAAGAGGGGTTGGTGGTAGAGAGAGTATTAGACTCCCACCCGTCATATGGTCCTGAGCAAATTCTCTGTATATCCACATTGCAGCAACATATGTCCCTCCTCTCTGATTATACTCACCAGTAATAACAACTGGTTCAAGCAGCTTTCTTTTTGTTAAATTTAGCAATTAGTACCTAAGTCTAATTTATATAAATTTTATTTTATCAACACTTACACCATATTTTTAAAGAAAAAAGCTGAAAACCACAACTAATATGTGTATTATTCCAGCAGCCTCGAGTTAAACTACTACGCCACCAGACAGTATAGGCAGGTTTGTTGGCCATTGAAATGGCCACCTGTTAAAAATCAACAAAGTGGCCATTTGGTACTAGTGGTGCTGACTGGCAGCGTTGTAGTTGAACTACACACCCCTTGATTAAAATCTGTTCCGTTGCTCCCTTAGGGAAAGAAGTGAAAGCCAGGACACTGTCATCACCTTACAAACCTTGTTGTTTAAACAAGATTTGTTTGGCAGTCAAACTAATAAATGTTTGACTGTTGATATTATCTCTAGATCACATTCATTTTAAAACTCAAAAGATCAAAACTTTGTGAAAGTTTTTGAGAAGAGTGGGTTCACTTGTTATTCAATTCCACTAGTTAAGCACCAAAACTAGGAATGAAGGTTGTTTTTGGAGAAGATGGGTTTTTGAATTGTGTAACCCTATTTTAAAACCATTAATTTTATATTATAGCTTGCCTAAAAATTACTTGCATATTAGAAGCTATGTTTACATTAAAGTCATTTTGAGTTGAGAGGTGAAAAAATGGGAGGATTCTAAGAAGTCTACTCATTCTAGAGGGGTCCTGAGATGCGCTGGATTTGAGTTAAACTCAATTTTTTGACTTGTGAAGTGCCACTTTAAAGAGTGATTACAGTGTTGCAACTTTAAAATTACATTTAGAAATTTGCTTATATTGTGGTAGTATGCCACTTATATAAACTAGTAATATGACTAACTGATATAGGACAGCAGCCAAAGGGAGGTGAGGGGGCAAACGCTGACAGCAAAGTTTTTAAACAGAACCAACCGAACACTTTACCTTTTCTGAAAATTTAAAAAAGTCAAATGTCTTCTTAATATTTATTACTAGTGATCAGACCAAAAAGGGCAACAAATTATTGAAGACAGCAATCCAATCATATTACATCAATAATCTGTAATGGGAAATCAAATTAACTTAACTAACAATTAAGTTAATTAACAGTAACTTTATCAAAATCAGTAACTTTATTTTATTCTTTAATTAATTTTATATATTCATTGATATATTTTTTCCAGGTTTTTTTGGGAGTTGATTGTTACATTCCAAGATGTATTCTATCTGTAAGCAAGTTCACCCTAGTACGGGCATAGAACATGCCATTACTTGCTATTTCTTTAATAGAAGAGAGAAATCTCTGGTTGTAGCTGGAGCCAATGTTATCAGGGTCTATAGATTTATGCCAGATATCGACAGTAATAAGAGACACTCTTACACAGGTAAACTTTTTTAATTGTTTAAAGTGCTTCATGCAAAAAACACACAATTTATGTATTTTCTTTCAAAACTAAAATTAATTTATGTTTAATAGACTTATTTATGTATTTATTTCTTAATGTTATTAAATTAATAGATTCTCATTATTTACTACTCATCTAACTATTTTATTTACTTAAAACTTGTTATTTTATGCTTTAAAAACATTTATATTTACTTAAACCTAAATATTATTATTCTATAATCATAAATATCAAATTTCCTTATACCTTATTTAATTAAACTTCAATGGACGAACATAACCCTGCAGTTGACCTCCAAAAAATAAAAAATAAATGAATGAAATAGATTCTCAATTAAGAACTTTTGGTTTGTTTCAATTCTAAGGCACTGCAGTCATTTCTTATCAGATAAAAATCAATGTGTGTTCTGGCTTTGTTGCAATTCCAGCCTAGGTGGTATTTGTTCCTGTTGCTTGGTTGGCACATAGTGTACTAAAGGAGTTATTAATTAAGGCCCCTTAGAAGTGAATTATTATCTCGGTTTCAGATTTTAAGTGCTAGCACATTACTTTTTCTATATACGTACGATATAAATGAGGAAAAGTAACAAGTTAATTCTTATTTTACTCTGGCTTCAATTTGATACTGATTCTATTATTATTATCTTACCTCAAAGGAATAGAGCATTTGTTAATATAATTTTGTGTATGAGGTACGTGAAATAATTAATAAATAAACTTTCACAATAACTAATTTAGAAATACACGTTATCATTTTATGATATTAAGCGAATTAGCGAAACGACTAACAACTCTGAAAAAATCACAGCAATCGAAAAGATATAATAGAGGAGCATATCCTATTTCAATCATAGAGATATATTACTAGAGGGGCCCTATTGGTTGAATTTCAAAACATCAAAAAAGTAACCTGACCACATTGGATATCATTATAATCAAATAAACAGAACAAAAAAACAGTAAATCATTTAGTGGAATGTTTAAAATACAAATCACAACACAAACAATGTGCGGCAAGTCGAAAACAATTGATTTATTATAACCTTAACTCCCTCTTGGAGGAGGTTTTAATGAGGTTACACAGAGCCCCTTAGAGCCCCTAATTGATGTTTCAGGCCTCTCAATTTATTAATATAGGCTATACCCCCTCTAGTATATAACTCTATGATCTGGTATCATGATTTGGTGGTTTTATTTTCTACTGAGACTAAACCCCTTTTTATTTTCATATTGTAATTCTTTTCAGAAAAAAATCCTCCCAAAATGAGATTAGAATGTGTTGGTTCATACACTCTGTTTGGTAATATTATGTCAATGGCCTCAGTCAGTTTCATCGGATCTGCAAGGGATTCTTTACTGCTGAGTTTTATGGATGCCAAGCTCAGTGTTGTTGAATATGACTTGGACTCTAATTCCTTGCACTCAGTCTCTCTTCATTATTTTGAGGATGAAGAAATTAAAGTAAGTTATTAGTTTGTGTTATTTATTGGCTTTTTAAAAATAATTAATAATTAAGTATATTAATTATTTTTGGTCATCGTTATTGATCATCTAGCAATTTTGTCTCTTAATCCTTTTGAATGTAAGGCCACCTTACTCAGTCAGAAGTCAGTAGCCGGTAACTCCCAAATATAAATTTGGGATTGTTGCATAACACCTTTCTAGTCTATTAAAATCCTCTGAATTTCACTGAATAGCCTTTAATGTTAATTTACTAACTCAGGAATAGCTTTCATCAATGGCTTGACTAATTGCTTAATATGACTTGTCTCTTATTTAGCTTATTCTATTTTTACTTTCAAATTACTCTCGAAATGTATCAGCTACATGCCCCAGAATGTAACTGAGTTGACTGAGAGAGTCAATTTAAGAGTGTATTCTCACTAGAAGATAACAATCTGATCCACTAATTTTTTCTTTGTCAATGAGCTTAAAACACAATATTTTTATAAATATGATTAGTATTTTTCCTAAACTGACTCTTCTCTATCCAGCTTGTTAATTTTTTATTACTTGATTATGATTATGCTTAACTTCTAAAGTTACTTGTATAATGGATAAAGTTATCCATTATACTGAATATGAATCATGCCAGTAATGGTGAAATATTTTTTTTCTGAGGTGGGGAGTTTAGGTTCACAACATGAAATGCAAAATTTGTATCTAGTGTAAAAAGAAGAGTTTTTTCTTGTACGGTGTAAAAACTTTTTGTTGTACAGCTGGGAGTTCATCTATTCTGTTATCTATTTCTTGTTTCTTTAAAATCAAAATTAAATTTAAATGAATTACAATTTTTAATTATAATTATTTGTATTTATTAAATAGGAAGTATTATTTACAATGTTTGATTTGGTAGCAACTTCACCAGAGTTAAAAACTTAAGCTACAAAAACAATAAATAAAAGACTCGCTTTGCTCACCAGTGAATGTAGTCGCTTAGAAAAAAAATAAATTCATTTCACAGCTTAGTATTATAATATGCTATTCTTTTATAATTTATGTTTAATTTAATTTTATTGATTTAATATTTTCTTTTTAGGGAGGTTGGACTCAAAACATATCACCACCTATGATCCGAGTTGATCCTGAAGGTAGATGTGCTGTGATGTTAATCTATGCTAAGAAATTAGTTGTGCTTCCGTTCAGACGTGAAACTCCTCTGGATGATCCTACCGCTCCCTCATTAGAGACGGTTGCTTCTAATCAACGACCTCCTGTTCTAACATCTTATATGATTGTCCTCAAACATCTAGAGGAAAGAATGGATAATGTAGTAGATGTCCAGTTTTTACATGGATATAACGAGCCAACTCTTTTAATACTTTATGAACCAATGAAAACATTCTCTGGGTAATTATTAGCTTTACTATAGTCTAGTTATAAGAATGCCATGCTGAAATAATGTATTTTTAGCAAATTTCCAAAGGATAAACGATCTTATGAGGTTGGGTCATGGAGGGAAGAAGGTAGTCTTTTTGAAAGGGGGTGGACTCAACCAAATTTTGAAATGGCTTTTATCATGGTTTCACACCACTAAAATAAACTAGCAAGGAGCGAAATATTTTTGTTAACCTCAAATTTTCCTAGACATTTTTTTTTTTTTCATAATCAACACCCCCATCTAATATTGTTTGTGTGTGTGGGGGGGGGGTGGCAAACATATAGCCATATGTTACATATGGCTATATATATTATATATATATATATATATATATATATATATATATATATATATATATATATATATATATTTATATATTTTTACTTTCCTCATTTATACGGTAGGTATATAGGAAAAGTATTGTGTTTGCAAAAAATTAAAATAAACTGAGATGTCATCGGAATTATCCGTTTTAGGTGTTTTTAAGGCTTCCTGAGTAGTTTCCACAAAATTTTCTGCTTGTTATCATTGCAGCTCCCAGTGTATTTATGCTACAAAGTTGAAACGTTTTATAAAAATCAATCTATAAGTGCAGTTGTGATATCCGGAAAAGATTGTTTATAACGCCATTAACCTGCTATAATGACTGCAGAAATTTTGAAAAATCATAAAATAAAAAAAAAATGAGATTTAACACCCATGTAGCAATGTATAAGACCAACATATGTGCCAAGTTTCATCTCACTGTCAGCACTAGGAACTTTTACGTTTTTAATTTAATTATTGGTTTACAGGAGACTAGCAGTTCGTCGCGATACTTGCTGCATGGTTGCTATATCTTTAAACATGGATCAAAAAGTTCACCCAGTGATATGGTCTGTAAATAATCTACCCAGTGACTGTAGCTATCTAGTACCAGTAGAGAAACCTCTAGCTGGCACGTTAGTTTTTTCTCATAGTGCCCTCATCTATCTCAATCAGAGTGTACCTCCATATGGTGTTGCACTTAACTCTATTGCCGACACTACCACCAATTTCCCGCTAAGTATGCAATATTTATTTACATTTTTGTAATATTGAATAAACTATACTTTTTGGGATAAATCGAGTATCTATATGTTTAACTATATGATTAGGTGTTCAATGCCTTTATTTGCTTTAATGTTTGACTTCATTTAAACTGTTGTACTTTTGACTGTTATTATAACCAATTTCTTTTGTTTTTACAGTTCATTTATAGTTATATTAAGAGTGAAAGACAGCCAAGGTTGTAAAACATATGTTTTATTGGTATAAATGAAATAATATGGAAAAAAATATAGCTTCCTAAATATTGTTACTCATTCATTTATTGCAAATTTATCTGACTGATTTGCAGTTTATGGAAAAAGTATTGTATAAAAAAATCCGAAACTGGGATGAAACTAGAATTATCCTTTTCAGGTGTTTTAAAGGCCTCCTGAGTGGGTTTCACAAAGATGTCTGTCTGTATGTGAGTGTGTGTATGTGTGTCTGTCTGTTATCATCATAGCTCCTAGTGTATTCATGCTAGAGAGTAGAAACTTTGTACAAACAGCAGTCTACCGCTGTAGTTGTGCTATTTGGAAAAAAATTATGACGTCATTAACCCTCAATTATTACTTAGCAAAATTTCAAAATTTATAAAACGCAGAAAAATTATCAAAATTTTGATTGGATCAAAATTTGGCACACATGTAAGACTCATACATGTGGCTATGTATAAGACTAATATATGTGCCAAGTTTCTTTGTCAGCATTAGTTCAATTTTTATCAAATGACTTGTGTACGTTTTTTAAAAAAATGTAAAAAAATCAGGGAATGATTCATTTGAGTTGAAATTTAGTTTAAGTTTATGCCTTTAGGTAATAAATAAGTTTAAAGATAACCCAGTGTGTAGGCTTTGTGAATCGGAAACCGAAACTGCATCTCACGTACTTCTGAGATGTGAAGCCCTAGCCTTTCAAAGGTTCACCAACTTTGGTAGCAGCATTCTCACTAAGTTTGACTCTACCAATGAATCGCTGGTCAAAAAGATCCTAGACCTAGTCCGGGGAAAAGGATTATTCTGACCTGGACCAATTGAGGGGATTGTACAATAGACTTCCAGTCGCAGTGCAAATGGGGTCTATCCTCGACTCCAACCCCAATCTTTAATAATAATAATAATAATTGGTTACACTGGTGATATTATATTGAAGCAAGAGTTATGTTAAAATGTATCTTCTTGCTATAGTGTTAATTCATCATTATTAATGACACTTGTTGATTTGACAGAGGTGCAAGAAGGAGTAGGGCTAAGTATGGATGGATCTCAAGTCTGTTTCCTCTCCTATGATAAGCTAGTTATTTCTCTGAAAGGTGGTGAACTTTACGTATTGACTCTCCAGGCGGACACTATGAGATCTGTCAGGAGCTTCCACTTTCAGAAAGCTGCTGCGTCTGTCTTGACATCTAGTGTATGTATTTCATCTGGTTTTATTGCACGTGTTGAATTTTATTTTAAGTATTACTTAAAATTTGGATCAATTAACTTCTTGTTCTATGAAGCTTGATGATTTGGTGTTCTATAAACACCTGTTTGTGTCCAAGGTTTGACTCCTGCCACGACGCCTATCCCATTAGCGATTTTTCTCTAAAGGCAATTCGCTAACAGAAGCTTAAGCAGAATTGTCCCCCCTCACCCTAACCCCTTACCTCATAAACATTATTTTCTACTGAAAATTCACTAAAAGTTTAACTGGAAAATATTTAATATTAAATGTTTAGATTTTGATTAGTCATTGAGTAAAAAATGAAATACTTTAAAATTAAATAAAATTGTTTACTTTAATGTTATTGCAGATGTGTATATGTGAAAAGAACTTTTTATTCTTGGGTTCGAGATTAGGAAATTCACTTTTATTAAAAATAACTGAGAAGGAATCGTCTGAAAAACAAGCGACTGTATTCATTGATCTTTCTAAGGAGCCTTCGAATAAAAAAAAGAAAATTGAAACTCTTGGTGCGTAAAATAAATATGTAAATGAAACTTATCTTTAGTTTTTACCTTTTCTTCTTCACTTCCTAATGCTAAATAAATATCCAAATAAAAATAAGAGTGGGATCATGGAGTTGGGGGATGTGGTATCATGGATTCTGAAAAGGAGAGCGACTCACTGTTCAAGAACATGTATGCATATATATGTGTGTGTTTGAGTGTCTAGAATTTTTTTGTCCTATGATTAATTTTGATAGGAATGTAACTTGGTACAAAACTCAATATTGTCAAAGTACAGAACGGTATTGTTTCTAAAATATGAATAACGTCATTAACCCACTATAATGCTAAAAATTGTTAACTTATCTGATCGAGCTGAAACTTAAAATACATATTCTACTATATTTTTACAAACAAGAAGACAAAGTTTAGTATTGTTTTGAGTATTAGCTCTGATTTCATTGTTTAACATATATAATTTTATGTAAACAAATCACAGTTTTTGATAAAAAGTGTAAATTCTATATTATTATGGCAATGTGCCACTTAAATAAATTAAAAATATGACCAATTGATAACAGAACAACAATAATGTTTTGCACAAAGTGGCCCCCAGCACTGGTACTGCAAAGAGGCCTCCAGCCTCCTTTTTACTTTTCCTCATTTATAACTTAGATGTATGGGAAAAGTATTGTGTTAGCAAATAATCCAAAACTGGGATTTATCTGAATTATCCGTTTTGGGTGAAAAATATTTCAATTGATTTAAGATTTTACACACATATAGTTGTATATCAGAGGAACATATTTTCCAAGTTTCATATCAGTATTAGTTCAATTTTTATCAAATGACTTGAATATGTTTTTTTAATCCAAAAATAATCTAAGAAATTTGGTACAAGTGAAATAAATAAGAATTTTAAGTTTTTTTTCAATACAGCAGGTATATCTATGGTTTTTGTTGGATCATAAATGTTAAGCATGCTGGATTGGTGACAGCTGCAAATAAAAATGATGTATTTAATATATGAGAACGAGCAAAGTAAGTCCCAAGACTTGTTACAATATAAATTTGGTAACTTGTTTATTCTGAGGGTATAGTGAATACGATGTGGTAAGGATAGGCATGATGAATCTGATGTTGGAGGATGTGCATAGCGAAACTGATGTCGTAAGGATGGGGGTAGCGAAACCAATGAGTGAGGATGGGCATAGCAAATCCGATGTGATGAGGAAACGTTCTTACATACCTTGTACCAGAATTTTTTTAAATAAATTATTTGGCTTCTTTTAGGTGACTGCATGGCTTCTGATGTTACTGAGATTAAAGATGTTGATGAGCTGGAAGTATATGGCAATGAGATTCAAGCTTCTGTTGCTCTTATTTCTTACTCCTTTGAGGTAACTTTTTTAATTATTACATCAGTCTTTTTTTGGCTACACGTTTTGAAATAAGTTCTGCTCTACCCTTGGAAAACTGTGCATTTATATAATTATCACTGATTTCAAAGTACTTTTCTTTAAACTAAGTTTGATTCTTTGATATAACAATTTATTTTTCATGAATGAATTGAATTATTGTGGGTGTACTGTACGCCCAACTGGAAGGGTCGTCTAGTAAACCATCCTTCCTTTTCTATTTCATATTAATTTAAATTTTTTGAAAAATATTTCATTTGGTTTGAAAATCATCTTAGTTTTTTTTAAATAAAGGAAAAATTTTACATTTATTGAGTCATTACAAATTACCTCTTATGTACAAATGTTTGTGATACAATGAATTATTAATCTAATATTTTATTTATTATTATTTCAAAGGTATGCGACAGTTTGCTTAACATTGGTCCTTGTGGTAACATTGCAATGGGAGAACCAGCTTTTCTGTCAGAAGAATTCAATACAAATACCAACCCTGATGTTGAATTGGTTACTACTGCAGGCTTCTCAAAAAACGGCGCTCTTTGTATTCTTCAAAGATCCATTAGACCTCAGGTTTGTTTATTTATCTTATATAATTTTTATTAGAGGTTGGCTGCTCTATGAAATAAATATAAGTACACTGGCGTCATAATTTAAAATCTTCAAGATCAAATAAATTAATAAAAATAAACTCAAAGTGTGTTAAGTTTTCTTAACATTATTTTTGTTTTGATTATGATGGGTACATCTGACTATTATTTTGAAAGGTCAAAAAAAGGAAAAGTGTTCTTCCTCCAGAGTGTGGGGACTGCTCAGCTAATTTCCTGTACCACTAGGAAATCTCTGGCTTACCTAGTCACTAAAACCTTTGGTTTGCTGCCACCATAGTCCTCTGACTGTAGTAGACCAGTCGTTGGTAGCCGCCTCCAAAAAAGAAATATCTTTGACATAGAGGCTGACCCCACCGTTGACAGGGGCATTAGTATAATTCCCTATGGTCCTCAGCTCTGACAAATCACCAGCTGTGAATCCGGTGGGTGTGAAGACTGAGCCGAATCTAAACCTCTTAATACTCCTAAACCTGGCACTCCTAACAGCAAGGTAGAAGCTGAAGATCTGATAATGTTGTTTGCTGAAGTTAATAGTGTTTGGATGGTGGTGATGTGTACTTGAGAGTGATCCAAAGGCCCGTGAGACCTGAAGAAGAGTGAAACCCCTAAAGGAGATGGTCCCACAGGGGACTCCAAGGACAATCAACTCATCTACAGTTAGTGGATGAGACCCTGAATCAAAAGCTCTTCAATGGTGGTGGGATCCAGGAAATCCACCTGATGGAGTTTGAATGGTGTGCTCTTCTTCACACTCAAGAGCACTCCAACAGTTGAATCTCCATGACTTAAATCCCACACAGTTCTGACAAAGTCAGCCCTGTTACCTGGCCACTGACCAACCTATCCACCAATCTGGGCTACGCTCCGTTATGACGGGACTGCTCAGACCTCAGTTTTATCAAATGGCTAGGTTTGACCCTGTAAGCCCAACCCTGCAAGTAGACCTAACTCTAACTTACCGAAATCACCAACCTATATCACAGAAATATCACATAAACCACCTCCAAAGAGGATCACCAGAGTCGGTTGGAATATACTGCCGAGGTAGTGGTTTAGTGTTTAGCTCCTATTTAAACTATCTATACCTATCTGCTAAATAAATGAATAACTAATCCTAGTTAAAACTTATTTACATTATCTAGCCTGATATATCAAATGTCTTGGACAACTGCCATCATATTAAAACAATATGCAGGGGCTGGTGTCAACATATTGTTTTTAACATATTGTCGAGTTGAATATTAACTACCGCCCCCTTTTCTAAACTAACTAACCCCATTAAAAGACAAGTGCCTGCATCCCCTCAACCAGTCAGGGGAGCCTACCCTCTAACCAGCACATCTATTATTATGACTTCTAATTTACTGCCTTCAATAATTCTTCCAATCACATCTTCCATTGATTTTTGTCTCCTACGTTGAATGATAGAGCTCATTTTGTTGATTGTTTTTATATATAGGTGGTGACTACATTTGAGCTGCCTGGTTGTGTAGATCTATGGACTGTAGTAGGTATGAGACATGAGATAATAGGAGAGAGTCAGGAAATAGCCCATGCCTTCATGATATTATCACAGAGGGATACTACTATGGTAAATATTAGTCATTAGGCAATGCTTTATTAAAGATCCTTTGGTCAAATGAATATTTATGATTTTTTTTATTGTTAGTCTCTATAATAGTTCAATGAGTTACAGGTAAGGTAAATTTAAATAGTCTTGGAGCCGGACCTGAAAAACATGACTTATTTTATACTGCTTCAAACCAATTTTTAAATATACCTTAAATGATAAAGAAAAAACAAAGTCTGCCTATCCATAGTGAAAATCTTGCACACGCTCAATATCGGATAACTGCATCCCAAGTTATAACATTTGCAAAATGACTTGAAAATACACAAAATGTCAACATTTATTGAAAGAAATTTGCAAACTTTACAAAAATTAAAAATTTTATTGGTAGTTGTACTATGCCATAACTTTAGTTGTAGTTATCTGTTTTTACAAATTAACACTTGATTTATTGAAAATTTTGTCAACTTTAAAAAATGTTCTCTTCAGATTTTAAAATTTATTTAATACGTTCACACACACTTCTAGGTCCGTGGTTCGTATTGGATACGATCTTTCAATACGGTAATATTAGCTGTATGAACCATGTGGAGGGGATCCCATCGCATATGCTAGAACTAGGGAGATGGAATCTAAATGGATTCCCCCAATACGCTGTATGTACCTTTAGAGACGATCGTATTTAACGGATAATTCTCGTCGAACTTTTATTTCATTTCTATTTGACCGTTTTTGATCAAATAACTTTTGAAATATGATTTTTTAGTGTAACTTTATTATTATGCAAAGAAATCATAATTTAATTAAATATATTTTTGTTTTAAACTTCCTTATAACCAAAAGTAAACCTTTACTAAAAAAGACGCGATGTTTTGGCGGGATCAGTTATCACGTAATCTCACTCGATCGACTAAACAAAGACCCTGTAAGAACTGTGAAGTTAGTTGACCATATTGCATACGTATCCAATACGATCGCCTGTTAAATACGCTGTGTGTACGTAGTAATTATTTATATAACATTTTATTTATTATTATTTCAAATCTATGAAGAAAATAAAGACCTTTACCTTCATAGTGTGCTAATTATTATTTTTTGCAATTATTGGTTAAAAATTGTTATAGTGTAGACACTTGCCTTTGCTGTGGTTTTTTTTTTTTTTTTTTTTTACTAAGGTATATATAGGGTTTCTATATACCTGTGTAAGGCTGTAAAATTCATTTTTTAATATGAATATTTTTATTGCTTCTTAGAGCCTTCTGATCCCATGTTTGGCCCCTAATAGAACTAAGGTGTTTTCATTATTATATTTTTTTATTTTTAGGTTTTGCAAACTGGTAGGGAAATCAATGAACTTGACCATTCTGGCTTTAACACTCATGGTCCCACCATATTTTCTGGAAATCTTGGACTCAACAAGTATATTGTTCAGGTATTATTTTACCTTTATTTTGCTCACCTTTATTAAATTTCTTGTATTTACTTTTACCCTTTACTGTAAACAAGAAATTTTGGATGCAATCACCTGAAGATGTTGAGCTTTGCTTAACGAAACGTTGTAAAAATAAATTATTATTATTTAGGACTGCAGTCTTCAAAAATTTTAATTACAAATAAACTCGTTAAATTATGCATAAATTCTACTTCTATGTGCTTAGACTACACTAATTACTAGTGTATGTGACTATTATTGTCTGCATGACTAATAGACTTTAAGGCTACTAGAGTGCTTACTATTAGTCTACATGACTACTTTATCTTAGTTTCAAAACTTTAAAATGGATTTTCTAATAAACAAAAAATTATTTTTAAGATGTTTGAAGTTTCTTTTCATGAATCATGTTTTTTATTGTTAACATTTTATCAACTAAGTTTTGTTTTACTTATAAACCAATACTGGACTAAAGTTTCATTAAAACCATGAGATATTGGTATAAAATTTAATTTCGGTGTAATGATACAGAATTCCTTTTATTTTGCAAACTGTATTTATTTGCTAAATGCTTTCTTTAGGTATCAGCGATGGGTATCAGACTACTGCAAGGTATGGATCAAATTCAGCATATACCTCTAGACCTTGGATCTCCGCTAGTGCAGGCTTCAGCTGCAGACCCTTTTGTACTCTGTCTCACTGGAGATGGTCAACTTATCATAGCTACTCTCAAAGAAACTAAATCCGCTGGTGGCAAGCTTGCTGTTACTAAACCTAAAATACCCTTAGTGAGTAGTTTTGGTTTGTTTTATTGTTCAGTTGTTTATTTCAGCATTTCCTATGACGACCTTAAAAACATTAATCACGCTTGTTGTTTATGTCAGTGTCACCTATGACGACCAATGCAAACATGCTTTCAGAAATTTAACTTTTTTACATTTTTCATGAGTAACACAGCAGCAAGTAATTGCTGCAAGTATGAGAGCTAATACAGTTTTAGTGGCTTGATTAGACTTGTTAGAGAATCAGTGCATTGATTGCACTCTGGCAAGTTAAGATAATATATAATAATAGTTAGAAGATAATTAAAAATAATAGATAAGCTATTTTCTTGATTAATTTACCCAAAGATCTTGTAATTTATCCAATACTGGTGCATCCCCTGTAGTTAGAGGGTGCTAAACATGTGTCAAAAATTGGTGTTTTACTCCCAAAAAAATAAAATAACCAAAGATATAAATACAATAATACAATGATAAAATATGTTACTAATATTACTTTAAAGCATTAAAATAAATAAACTGTCATGTTTTCTATGCTGCCAAGTATGACCGCAGGTACTTTTTGATGCTTTTGTAAACACTGAAAAGTGTGAATTAATGGTTTTTTTCTGTAATACTTTTTGAAGCCATAATTAACCTAACCTGAGTTATAACACTCTAGACATAAGGTCACTTTTTCATTCTTAGGTCAAGCCATGTGAGACAAAAGTTATGACACCTTATCCCTTGGGTAAACTTGTCATTTTGAGAACGAGTGAAGCGAATCTAAAGTTATGTGGAAAAGTACCTGATACCGTATCAAGTACCTAGCGTTCAATTTATTACTTGTTAATTTTTGCAAATAGAGTTTCACCTGATTGTTAAATTGGCTAAAGACTGGTTTCCAGCAAATCCCTTAACTGTCAATGAGGACTAAACTCAACAGCTCACTTTTTCTCTCAGGAAAAAACATAGTGAAGAAACTATTAAAATACTCGGTGTAACATGGGATTCTCATCTACGTTGGGATAAGCCCATTAAGTGTA
This sequence comes from Microvelia longipes, assembly GCA_018340805.1. Taxonomy (NCBI): domain Eukaryota; kingdom Metazoa; phylum Arthropoda; class Insecta; order Hemiptera; family Veliidae; genus Microvelia; species Microvelia longipes. The sequence goes on along the minus strand of JACMZG010001863.1, from coordinate 40,761,072 downwards.
TGCTCAATTGTTTGTCTGCAGTCATTTATATGATAAGAAGCCTAAGAGATAAAGTTAACAAAGATGTTTTAAAGATGATGTACTATGCTTACTTCCATTCAAGAATATCATACTGTGTCCGCCTTTGGGGAGGAGCTACAAAAGTCTGAAGTATTCATCCTACAAAAGGAAATAATAAGAATCATAAATGGTCTCAGCTACATGGAATTGTGCAAAGAAAGTTTTAAAAACCTTGGGATACTTACTCTACCTTCCCTTTACATATACAACCTACTTACCTACGCCAAACAGAACTTCAATAGTCTACAGGACAAGAGCCACGCCTACAACACCAGACCCATCGTCTCCCGCTGACTAACCGTTCACCACTCTACATGTCTCGTAAATGTGATAACCACCTTCCAGGATCCATCACTCAACTTCCACATCAGCAATTTCTAGCAGTTGTTGAAATCTTCTTCTAGGAAAAGCCTTTAATTCTGTTGACGGATATCTTTTATCAAAGATATAATTTTGTTTAATTTAGTTTTAGTTAGTTTATAAGATTTTCTGACATCACTAGACAATGTGCAGACATTGTAATGGCTGGAAGAAGACTTATTATTATTATATAGAAAAACTATTGTGTTTTCAAAAAAATCTGTAACCGTGGTGTCACCGGAATCATCTATTTCAGGTGTTTTAAGACCTCCTAAGTAGTTTTCACAAAGTTGTCTATCTGTATGTAAGTGTGTGTGTCTGTTATTATCGTATCTCCCAATGTATTTATGCTAGAGAGTTGAAACTTGGTACAAATATCAATTTTAGGTCATTTGTGCTATGTGGAAGAAAACAATTTATGACGTAATTACCCACAATAATGACTCAAAAAAATTTTTTTTTTTCGAAACAGACAACTGAAAATTATTTTGTTGTTAAAGATGGCTTTATTATTTCCATACTTTATGTGAATGGGGCAATCGCTTACTGATGGAGAGCTAAAAAAGCAATGTTTAAAAATAGTGACTGATAAAATATTTTACTTTTTCTGATTTTCATTATTATAACATAATATTGTGTTTTGAATAAAAATTTAATTTTTTAAATTAAAATATGTTTATTGCTTTTTATTAGCAAGGTAAATCCATTGGGTTTTTTATATTTGCCTGGTTTCAATGACTGTTTCTTATAATACCTCCGAAAATAAAATATATTCATAATAACTTATCTAGTCTAGAGTAAATTTTAATATGTGTGTATTGCAGGTTAGTATTCTTGGTCACCAAAGGTTCACAAAATATCAAAATTGGCCCACTGTAAAAAAAAGGTTACACATACCCTTTATTAAATACTTGGTTAACAAATGCTTAGTTTTTGCTGATTGTTAATAAATAATTGTAATAATATGTTTCAGTTTCCTCGAGTAACTACTGTGAATGTGTTCAGAGATTTAAGTGGAATGTTTACAAGTAATGCTATAGATCTTGAGGGTGAAACTTACACAATTCCTTCTAAATATCTTATTGATACTTTAAAAACGTAAGTAAACTAACCAATGAAAAGATAGACATGAAAATGACCAGCTGTATTAAGTACAAGTACATATATTTGTTTTAATGAATAAATTAAATTATATTTAAGAGTAAATTGGGGGTTAAGGAGGAACCAGACATATAACCTTTGTTATTGGGGTCCAGCAGAACAATTTGCCGTATTTGAAAGGCAAGAAGGGCCTTCTTGTCAAACCTGTTTTTAGAAATGGTTGTCGTGGACAGCCAAAGTTAATACATGAAGTTGGCAACTCTGACTGATTATGAGGCTAGTTGCACCTCCTTGCATTCTAAAAAAATCATACCTCTATGGAGGTTTTGACAAATAATTTTATTTTTATAATTAATTTCTCATATTTAATCAAGATTTCATTTTAGTAAAATTGTATGTTCTTTTGCTGCTTCTGAAATAATTCAACTCCTGTTTGATTTATAATTTAATAATTTATATAATTTAACATTGATAAAGTCAGCTTATATGAAAATCCCTATTATAAAGGATAGGGTGTTTAGAAAGATTTTTATGGTGGGGACTCGATACCTTCCCTATGTAGGTTTGTAGCAGATTAGCTACAAGGAATTAGTGTTGACATTAAGATTCCTAAAAATATTTCTTACGTCTAACTCCAACCAAGTTTCCTATTTTTAAGAAACAGGCTCCTTGCTGGCCAGATTCTTTGCCTATCTAGGACATTTTTAAGGAATCTAATCTTTTCATGTAGCTCCACATTCTCGTCTTCTTTGGGATATATATTAATTATTCATGTTTATGGTTGTCCCGCAATCGATAACCAGGTCTGTCTAATTCGTGAACTAGGAAAAAGGTTAGTTGTATCTGCCTATTTTTGACAAATTGAATTGAAACGAAGTGAAAAATTTATGACAACATAAAAAATTTTAAAAACTTGAAATAGCATTAAAACAAGGTGTCATATGTTAAGGTAAATGGTAAGCAATACAGACTAGTTTCGGATCAATTGGATCCCTTGCCGCAAAGAAGGGGCTGAAGGGCCCTTCTTAACACTTCTGATTAATGATGTAATGTTTGCTTATTTATGGCATTTTATAAGGATTGTTTTACACATGAACTGGAGTACACTACTCTACTCTCCACTATTCTTCTTTACTCTTACATTTTTACTTTTAGAGTAATCTAGGGTAAAGTAGAGGGGTAACTATGGATTAGATGTGTGCGAGAACAGATAAAAAGTGTAAATAACCTGGCTTATCTAACCTTCCTAGCTAAACAAAATAAGTAATAATGTTTACATTTTCTGTTTGATTTGTTGTTTAATTGAGTTCCTTGTTAGAAAATGTGGTTATTTTACAGGATCTAAATTGTTTTAGGCAGACCCCTTGGAATTTCAGTAAAAAAAAGTTTTGTTTACTATTTACCTATTTTCCATTCAAATTATAAAATTATTGCTTAGAATTGTTTTAATTCATATTTGTTCAAATAAAGTACTATTAGCTTTCTTTTGTGACAAGTGATTTTAGGCAATATAAGGCATTGTGATCCTACTATAAGAGATATATATTGATTCTTCTTTTATTAAAGATAGTACATATTAATAAAACAACAACTATTCGTTCAAATTCCACGCACCAATTTTATAATTTGAGCAAAAATTAAGGTGTACAACAATCACTTGAAAATGTATCACTGATAGCTTATTAGGAGCACAAAACATAATACACAAAAATCTCCACTGATATTTTGTTTTATTAATCAAAACTTGCATAAATTGAGTTATAAAATAATTTAATTTTGTTAAATAACATCCATCTGGATTTCCAGTCAGAACTTTATTTTACACTATAAAAGTGAATTTTTGAGTAAGATTCTTCTTGTCCGAGAATCATTGCAAAACACAGTGTAGTCCAGTTTAGGGCAGTTCAGAGTAGAATCAAAGACGTGCCATCGTTTATAGTTCTTACTCTAGTGTACAGTAAAGTAAAATGTTGAACAAACCTTCTATTATTCTTTTACCAACTATCAATTTTTATACTAAAACCTAATTATTCATTAAATGTATGGTTTTTATCCAGGGAAACAATAGATGACGAGGAAGAACTGTTATACGGAGAATCAAGTATATTTAATATCAAGAAAGAAAATGACCCCATGCCTTTTGTTAATGTACCTCTTCGGAAACCTGCCTGGTAAAGTTTTTTTTAAGTATTTAAATTATATTTTGGATTGGCTTAAACTACAGATAGCTTGTTGATATCTATAGAGTCATTCCATGTCAAATCATCCCACTAAAAAATAAAATTCACACGCATGGTGACCGATTTTGATCAAATTTGGTGGAGGTGTAGGGTTTATGCCTAAAAGAAAAAATACAAATTTTCAGCTTAAAATATGCAGCCGCTTCCGCGCACTGATGGGGCAAAGTTGTGGAAAATAGCTGATTTTCAGTGTTTTGGCACTCAGATTATCATTCGTATCTCTAAAAGTGGCATATATAAAAATTTCATTCTGTTTGCAATTTGCAGCTAAACCCTAAGGCTTTCAATATTATTTAATGTCATTTTGGCCCCAGCCATGTTTTGCCCTTTGACGAGCCCCTTTTTTAAAAAAATTTAAATATCTCAAAATGCGTATTTTTTAAAATTTTGAAAAAACCCCCAAATATAGCCCATAGTTATAGGAAAGTGTCCACAAAGTTTCATGATGGGACCTCCATGGGCTTGGGCCCAATAATTTTTTAAGTGGCAGAGGGTATAGGGATTGTCAGAAAAATATGACTTTTTGTTAGAAACTTCTCTAAAATAATCTTTATAAAATTAATATATTTATATTTTTATTATAGTTTTGATAAGTATATGATATATACATGCTTATTTGCATACAGGGTGGCCCAAAAGTCACCAACCCCTATTATATTTTGAACAGTTTTGTATAATATATCGAAACATGGGATACTTCCCTTGTGTAGAGGGAACTTGTTTTAATGGTTTACACTTCCCCCATCCCACAAGTATGGGCTAAGCTAAAAACCAAACATTAATTGAAGAATGTACATATTTTTGAAGTTAGAGTGAAGAGAGATAAAAATTGTGTTACCCTGAATGAAAAGTCTTAAGTCACCTTTGAAATTTTGGTTTGCACTAACGACCCACCCAAGTGGTTTACGGTTTTGGTTTATACCTCCGGTATAATACACGTATATATATATATATATATATATATATATATATATATATATATATATATATATATATATATATATATTATATTTTGCTTAAGACTGAAGGTATAAAGCAAACCAAAAGTTTCAAGGGTAACTTGGAACCTTTTCTTATAATTTTCATCTCTCTTCCCTCTAACTTCAAATGTTAAAGAGTGTCAAGATTGAGGTGCCCAGACCCAAAACTTATGATGACTGGTGAGAATTACAAACCTAGTGATTTAAACAACAGTTATACATAAATATATTGGGGCTTTGGGTACTTTCAATGCCAGATTAGAGATCAAAGATAAAGTCATTTCTTTGCCAATATGTTGGAATAATCCTTTATAACCTGAATAGCCCATAATATGTACATTCTTCAATTAATGTTTGGTTTTTAGCTTAGCCCATACTTGTGGGATGGGGGAAGTGTAAACCATTAAAACAAGTTCCCTCTACACAAGGGAAGTATCCCATGTTTCCATATATTATACAAAACTGTTCAAAATATAATAGGGGTTGGTGACTTTTGGGCCACCCTGTATGCAAATAAGCATGTATATATCATATACTTATCAAAACTATAATAAAAAATATAAATATATTAATTTTATAAAGATTATTTTAGAGAAGTTTCTAACAAAAAGTCATATTTTTCTGACAATCCCTATACCCTCTGCCACTTAAAAAATTATTGGGCCCAAGCCCATGGAGGTCCCATCATGAAACTTTGTGGACACTTTCCTATAACTATGGGCTATATTTGGGGGTTTTTTCAAAATTTTAAAAAATACGCATTTTGAGATATTTAAATTTTTTTAAAAAAGGGGCTCGTCAAAGGGCAAAACATGGCTGGGGCCAAAATGACATTAAATAATATTGAAAGCCTTAGGGTTTAGCTGCAAATTGCAAACAGAATGAAATTTTTATATATGCCACTTTTAGAGATACGAATGATAATCTGAGTGCCAAAACACTGAAAATCAGCTATTTTCCACAACTTTGCCCCATCAGTGCGCGGAAGCGGCTGCATATTTTAAGCTGAAAATTTGTATTTTTTTCTTTTAGGCATAAACCCTACACCTCCACCAAATTTGATCAAAATCGGTCACCATGCGTGTGAATTTTATTTTTTAGTGGGATGATTTGACATGGAATGACTCTATACTGCTTTGTGTAATAATTCTACAGAAGATAGGATGGGGTAAACTTTGTTAACAAATATTGTTAATTTACAATAATTTTGTTTTAATGTAGTTTAATTAACTGTCAATGTAAAGTTTTTAAACTATGTTGGTATAATTTCAGGTGGCAGAAACACATGGTGGAACCAGTGATAAGCTACTGGTGTGTTATTGTCAGAGAGAATGGTGTATTAGAGATATATTCACTTCCAGAATTAAAACTATCATATTTCATATCCGGTATAGGTCAGGGTTTAGATATATTGTCTGATAGTCTCTCTACTGCACCTGTTGTTGCTTCGCAGAATGCAGATAATGAACAGAGTACGTAAAAGTTTAGTTCCAACCATCTTATTCAAAATATTATTATTCATTTCTATAAAGCTCTCAGATGTCCATTAATTTTTACCTTGTTTATAAAGTTTGTAATTGGTATTACTGTAATCCTAAGTTGATAGTGATAGTTTACCATTTGACTCATTTATTACTTCTTTCTTTTGATTTACTTCTAGATTCAAAAAACTTAGTACAGATATTAAGTCCCATGAGAAGGAAACTGAAAACATTATTGTCATTTTTTTATTTTTTATTATTTTCAGAAATGTTTTAGTAGTATAGTAGAATTGTTTTCAAAATATTTTTTGACAATTTAAAATGTTTTGAGTCCACTAAGACCTCAATTACATCAATTACCTGATTAATTAGACAGAAGTCCTTTATTTTTTAATATATAATAAAGGACTTCAATAATATATATAATGTAGCAAAGGAGGGATAAAGGACTTCTGTGTCATTAATCTGTTTTTATTTTTATAAGTCCACAACAAATTTTTTAAATCAATTGCTTGCTTAGTTCTTGAGGTATATAATTCAAACAAGAGAGATCTAATAAGTGGCAGTGTTTGCTCTATGTTAAATGAAATATTGCTTAGGGAAGCTCAACTCTTTTACATATGTTTTTAGCCCAGCTCTAAACATTAGTAACTCTTTTTATTGGATAATTTGATTTACTGTTTGTTTATCTGAAGGAGTGAAATATATAATATTTTAAAGTTTAATCTGGTTATGTGTTATTTTATTAATTGATGGTTAATAAAAGTTAAATATTTTAGATGACACACCGACAGTGAAGGAAGTTTTACTTGTTTGTGTTGGTCACAATGGTAGCAGACCTCTTTTATTACTCAGACTGGACAATGAAGTCATCATTTATCAAGCCTATAGTTATCCTCATGTTAATCTTAATCTGAAATTTGCCAGAGTTAATTCTTTATTGGTTAAAGATCTCAGGTATACACCTGTTTATTTTTATTATACTGTTTCTAGAAAATTGTGATATTCTTGATGTAATAGTATTAGTAACAATTGCATGTACTACTTTTATTTATTTCTTATTTTCATTTGATTTATTATGTGTTAATCGTTTCATTTTATATTAAACGGTTGATGAATTAATGTAGTTGATTTGAATAACTCTCATTGGAAGTTAAGTTTGATCAAGTTTAACGTGAATGCTATGGCACGCCAGTAAGATGATTATTCAACAGTCAGTATGCAATGCTGTGGGAGGTTTTGCTGGTCACTAGCTTCAGCTTACTGTTAGTTGTGTTTTACTATCATAGGAAATTAATTATTGGAAGAGTCTGTTCTTGTATCTATTATTATTATTGAGTTGGGGTTAGGTTGAGAATGTACCCTATTTTGACTGGGACCAGAGGTATATTGTTTGGTATATTAGTCTGGGTCAGAATACTTCTTTTCCCTGGGAAAAAGGAAACTTGTCCGGACAAGGTCCAGGATTTTCTTAACTATCGATAAAGTCAAAATTGGTAAGAGTGCTGCTACCAACAAAATTGAAGAACTTTTTTAAAGGCTAGTGCCTCACATCTCAGAATAGTGCCTCACATCTCAGAAGTATGTTTGGAGGTTTGAGTATCTGATTTACAAAGCCTACATACTGGGTTGTATTTTCCGATAATATGAAAAAATTTTAAAGGTGCCAATGACCAGTTAATAGTGTCCAGTTACTGTTCTGAGATCCTTTCTGCTTAGACTGAGTAGATCCTCATTCAGCTTGAGATTTAGCCCTTTTAACATGAGTTTGCTGTGCCTCATGCCAGAGGCACTGCAGAGGTGCAGATGATTGGTTAAGAGCCAATCTTTTACAGCACCCTTGGCTACAGTTTTAAGTATAGCTACTATGGGTTCAGGGCCCTCTGGTAGTAGTCTCTCCTATAATTCTGCTAGGCTATTTCCTAGGCTCTGCTAAAACACATGTTAAGATGAGAATTTTATCTACCATATTTATTAAATGTGGTTTTCATAAATGTTGTTGTAATTTATAATTGTTAAATAAATTATAAAACTGGCTTTCAACTAAATTAATCAAATCTCAAATGCCTATTATACAAATTAACTAACAACAATAGCTGAACACAATTATTCGGATTAATTTGTTTTAACTATTTTAATTAATATAGTATTTAATTACTTTCAGGTTAGATCAATCAGGAGATCCAGAATCAGTGCGAATAAGTCAACTAAGATATTTCAGTAATGTAGCTGGCTATAATGGTGTGTTTATTTGTGGAAATAACCCTCACTGGTTGTTCCTAACGTCTAGGGGAGAACTAAGACTTCACCCTATGAATATAGATGGCCCTGTTATGTCTTTTGCACCTTTCCATAATATTAATTGTCCTCAAGGTTTTATGTATTTTAATAAAAAGGTTAGTATTTTAATTATTTATGTGCTTCTTGTAATGAGTTAAAAGCTAGCAAAACTTTTTTAATTTCATAAATTTAAATTTATTTTTTCTTGGCCAATTTAGTGCTTGTGTGTTGTGCAAATATACAAAAATATAGAAATTTTTATTTTTTTATTTAAAGTTAAAAAAAGTATTCAAGTTTTAACTCTAAACTAATTTTGGCTACGAGACAAAAGAATGTTATGAGTAAAGTTTGTTGGGTGCAATCAATAGTCATTCATATTTTCAATTTTTTTTTAGATCAAGTGCTTCTCTTATCATTAGGGTTGTATTGAGAAACAACATTTTGTGTCATAAGTATTAAGATTTAACTTAATTTTGTTACTAGGAAACGAAGAAAAGAGTCTCTCCACAAAAAATTGTTTATTGGCAAAGCGCTTTCAACCTAACATGAGGCCATCATCAGTCCCATAAAATATGAAGATGAAAGTTAAAATACATAAAAGTATTTTCTTTTCCAAGATGGTAATAGCTCGGTGAGTCGAGTAAGACTCTTAATTTTGTTGTTAGGTATCAAGGACCTTAAAATGCACTTTGAAACTTTGCCCATAGAGCCTCTCTCAATATTTTCCCCATATTCTTTCTAAATGTAACCTATTATTTGATTAAGTGGTTATGAATTAAGTTTTCTTCATGCTCCTTACTGTGATGAACTCTTATAATTTGATATAATTTTTAGAATGAGCTGAGGATCTGTGTGCTAGCCACTCACCTGACATACGATGCTCCTTGGCCTGTAAGGAAAGTACCTCTACGGTGTACCCCACATTTCATAGCCTATCACATGGAGAGTAAAACTTACTGTGTTATTACTAGTGTCTTGGAACAATCTAAATCTTATTATAAATTCAATGGGGAAGACAAGGTAATTAAATATATCATTTTAAACTTTTTTTATTGTTCAATTATTAAAACTTTTTTGACTATAATATATATACAGATATTTTATATTAGATATATATGTATGTGTATATATATATATATACAGTCGGACCTCTATATAACGAACTTAAAGGTTCAAGAGAAAAAATTCGTTATATAGAAATTTCGTTGTATAGAAATTGAAAAAATAAATAACTCTGTACTATTTTATGATATTTTAATGGATATATAGGATGAATAATAACCTCGCAGTTGCATATTCAGCAGCTTTTTCTTTTATTAGCGGTCCTGTCACAGGCATATTTTTGTCCCTTAACATTGTCACCCACTGTAAAATTGCGTCATCAATGTCTTCATACTTGCATACTCGAGAACTTTTTTTTAAATCGCCACTCGTTTTGTATAACCTAAGTATAGATTCCCGATTTTTTAAAATTGTTGATATAGAACTAGGAGCGATTTTATGCTTCAGAGACAAGTCTTTGTTTTTGACTCCATCGTCAGAATCTTTTAATAAATTGATTTTTTCAGAAAGGGACAGCGATTTCCGTATTGACATTTTAATAAACTCGATTTACAAACAAATAAAAAGTTTCACAAACGAACTGGTCAGACCGAATACCAAATTAAAACTGAAAGATTTTTAGTTCTATGCTGTGTTAATCCTAATTTCATAGAAAATTGTAAAGAAAGAGTTCGCAAAATTAAATAAGGCAGGGCGAGAATCAATAAATAATTGTTCTGGGAAATTACAGAAAAACAGAAGTGCCGTTTTGGTCAATTCCTTGAATGTTTGCGGGTCTTGTCTTTATCTTTATTTCTGGAAATTTTGTTCGTTAAATAGAAATTTTTTTCATTAAATAGAAACACTTTTAAACACAAAATTCAAGGGAACGTAAAAACATTCGTTACATAGAGACTTTCGTTGTATAGAAGTTCGTTATATGGAGGTCCGACTGTATATATATATATATATATATATATATATATATATATATATATATATATATATAATATACATATATATCTAATATAAAATATCTGTATATATATATATATTATATATATATATATATATATATATATATATATATATATATATATATATATATATATATATATATATATATATATTTATATATATATATACATATATCTAATATAAAATATCTGTATATATATATATATATATATATATATATATATCTTATTGTAAGTTTTAGTTAGTGTTTCTAAAACTTATCTGGGCAATTTCATTATTGATGGAGGCTAAAAACAGTTTTAGTAAAGAAGTGTAGGCTTGAAAATTTACTATTAGATATTATTGGGGGTGCACCAAGTACCATTTAAGTCAAATAGGGGTCCGCGGAGCACTAAAGTTTGCATATGCCTGTCTTAGACTATATTGTAAGACTTCCTATTAAAACCGCATCCTAATAAATTTTCAATGCTTATTGTTTTTACAAGTCCCTGAATATTGTTTAATCTAAGATTTTTTATACTTTGAGGATTTGCAGAGATCTGTGTTTAAACTTTGGGATAATTTATGCATTCCATGTTGTATTTTTGTGTTTTACTATTTATTTTATTTTTAGGAACTTTCAATAGAAGATAAAGGTGATAGATTCCCGTATCCCCTTCAAGAAAAGTTTAGTGTTCAACTCTTCTCTCCTGTTTCATGGGATGTATGTATTCTTAATATTGAAAATTATGTTAGGATTGTTTATTTTTCTATGGCTTCAATGTTTTTTTCTGTCAGACTATATTTCTGTCTACTATAATTTTTATTACTATAGCGTATAAATATAGACTATATTTGTACATACCAGATACTTGTCATTGGGTATATATATTAATGTCATATTGAATCACATAGGAAAAATTCACAAAATGATTTATTATGCATTTAATCATTAGTTGTTTAGACGGAGATTTAGTGGTATAGACTCACCATGATGTTTAATAATAAAAAAACACTCCAGAATTAAAAACAATAGATATATTGCCGACCACAATAGTGTAAAAAATTATATCATAAAATACTTAAAATTAGATTTTATTGCATTGGTTAGCTTATAAATAATTTTATGATGATGTAAAGTCGAAACCGGCCAGTTATATTTTTTTATACCATGTGGTTGACAATATATCTACTGATTTAATTCTAGGGGTTTTTTTTATTAAATGTTATTGTGCGTTTGTTTTTAAAAATTAATTTGTTTAAAAACTATTGAGTAATCATTTCAAAATGGTAGCCACTACAGCCCCTATAACACCCCATAAACCAGGTGTTCTCAACCTTTTTAACTAGAGCCCCTTCAATGAATGATGAAAAGTCCCCCCCCCCCCCATTTATTGACAGTGAACCAATATTTTAACAACAAAAAACACTGTAAGTGGCAAATTGCTACTATTTTAGCTAATTTTCTTATGTATTTGTCAAAAACTGTGATTTGTTTACATAATGTTACATATGTCAAACAATAAAATTAAAGTTAATGGTGATCACAAACATTTATATTTTTTTTTACTGCTTATTGTATATTTTTTTACTGTTTTTATAGTACGTTTCAGCTCAAACCAAAATGTATTAAATGTTAAGTGAATTTGTTAATTTTTTTCTGAATCATTATTTTGGGTTAATGACGTCAAATATATTTCATAAACATTAGGGTTTTGAACCCTATATGATTGATTTTTTTACAAAGTTTCATTGTGACCCGAGAAAGAGTTAAACAATTATTGAGTGCTAATGTAGTTAATGTACTAGCCATAAAGATGGCTTGATTTTTTTGAATAATTTTTTCCTCTCTTTAAAAACACTCATTCAAATAAATATAGAGAAATTTGAGAGCATTGCTGTAGAATGTATTTTTGTGATTTCTAATTTTCATTTTTTATTATTAAATTGGTTTTCTTTTGTGCATATATGTTTGTAAACTTGCCTGCCCTCCTGAAATTCTTCTACGCCCCCTAGATTAAGAACCAGTGTTATAAACTATATATATTCAGAATCACATTGTATTAATATTTATCTTGAAAAATATTATTACTTGCCTGTTGTTTCCATGTCAGAAAAATTGAATAAATAGAATAAAACTGAAGTCTTTATGACTTTGCTGTCAGTCCTTTTTCCAAATTCCCTAAATTGTTTTTTTTTATAATTAATAATTGTACGATTAATCCAGCATCTTCAAATTTTGACATCATGTAAGTATATTGTGTCAAGATTTTTTTCTATTCCTTTGTAAAAAAAAGTTTTGTCTTTGCACTAAAAATCTGAAACGGAGAAATCAAAGTTGCTTTTAAGGCATTTGGAGTGGTTTTTACCAAAATTTCTCTCTATAAGTGTTTGTGAGTCTGTTAACACCACAGACACATACTTCACAGCTCCCAGTGTTTTTATTCAAAATAGTTGAAACTTGATCCAAAAATCCATCTTTTAGTCAAGATTATCTCCTTACATAGGAAACAAGTATGCAACGTTTAATTTTAATATGGGTAGTATAGTCACTTTTTTAAGAGATCGATTTACTTGTATTTTAATCGATTTATTTGTCCCTAACTCCTTTTGTACTAATCATATAATTTTGTAGGTTATTCCCAACACGAAGATGGATATGGATGAATGGGAGCATGTTACGTGTCTGAAGAATGTAAGTCTTGCATATGAAGGTACAAGATCTGGTCTTAAAGGATATATATCTCTTGGCACTAATTACAGCTATAGTGAAGATATAACCAGTAGAGGAAGGGTGGGTGCCTTGAAATTAGTTTTCATTTGATAAATTTTACTAAATATTTTCTCTTTTTTCATTTATACTTAACAGTTTTTTTGCTGACTTCTAAAAAGAATAAATAAAAACAGATTAATTACACAAAAGTACTTTATTTTTTTAAATAATAAATAACTGAGCTTTTGACTAAAAATTCAATGGGCACAACCCTCTATCTTCATCCCTTAGCCTTGTAAAACTCCTTATGTTAACAATATCAGTGTATATCCATATACAAACTGGCTCTCGGTCAAATTCGCTGAAACTTTGCATTAATGCGGTACTTAACATACTGATCAGAAGTGTCAATGGGCACAACGCTCTACTTTCAACCTCTGGCCTTGTAAGGCCTTATATTAACAATATCAGAGTACATATTATATTTTATAGAAAATTGCCCTCAGTCAAATTCGCTGAAACTTTGCATAAATACGGTACTTAACATACTGATCAAAAGTGTCAATAGGCACAACGCTCTACTTTCAACCTCTGGCCTTGTAAGGCCCCTTATATTAACAATATCAGAGTACATATTATATTTTTATAGAAAATTGCCCTCAGTCAAATTCGCTGAAACTTTGCATAAATACGGTACTTAACATACTGATCAAAAGTGTCAATGGACACAACGCTCTACTTTAACCTCTGGCCTTGTAAGGGCCCCTTATATTAACAATATCAGAGTACCTATTATATTTTTATAGAAAATTGCCCACAGTCAAATTCGTTGATTCAATGAATTTGACTGAGGGCTTTAAACTAGTGCAAATTATAGTGCGCATGCCAATTTTAAAGACTTAGTTTTGACTAGCCATCAAGATAATTGTGCGCATTTCCTTTAAAAAATACAGTAGTGCTTGATAATTAAGTATCAGCTTAGGTTATAAAGCATAAACTGAAATTCTCCTGACATGAGGAACAACACGCTTTTTTTTCAACTGGCCATTTTTTAAAAAACAAACACTAAGCCCCTAAAAAAATTGTAGAATGAGTGTATCTTGATTAATCTCTTGATGGTTTGTATTTCCACAGATATGGTTATTTGATATAATTGATGTAGTACCTGAACCAGGTCAGCCTTTGACAAAGAATAAAATAAAAATGGTTTACCAGAAAGATCATAAAGGACCAATTACTGCAATGAGCCATTGTCTTGGATTCCTTGTGTCTGCTGTAGGTCAAAAGGTAACTCATTTTTCTACAGTATTGCTATATTTTTTATAGTTTTAATAAATAATAATGAAATTGTGATTGTAATCACAATTTTAAAAACATCATTTGGTCTTCTGTGGCAATCGTATATCATTGAATCATAAATGAAAATAATCAATAATCACTGTATCTCAAAATGTTTATACTAGATCTTAGAGAAAAGATATTCTTTCTGTATTTTGTATTTGGTTTAATTATTATTAAACTGTTTGCTTTAAACTTCGGTTTCCAAAACCAATTCACATTAATCGGTGCAGAATAATGAATTATAATAATAATTTCAGTTTTGGTCAGGCAACAGCTCTGTGAATACTGTCTATACTAATTCCTCTATAAAGTACAGTTCACAGATTTTTGGTAAGCTGTTAGCTGACAATTATCTAATACAGTTTATATTGTTGTTTGACCAAGATGTTTAATAAAAAAAAACTCACTATAATTACAAACATTGTCAACTACAATAGTATAAAATTTTTTTATAACTGACTGGTTTCGACTTTACGTCATCATCAGAGCTATTTACAGACTCTGTAAACAGCTCTGATGATGTAAAGTCGAAACCGGTCAGTTATAATTTTTTTTATACTATTGTGGTTTACAATACATCAATTGTTTTTAATTCTAGTGTGGTTTTTTTTAATTAAACATCATGGTGAGTCTATACCACAAAATCTCCGCCAAAACAACTATTGTTGTTTATTAATGTTAGACTTCTGTTTTCCTTGTAATCCCTATTATTCATCATTAGTAAAATTATTTTGTCACTTTATTTATTTTTAGATTTATATTTGGCAGTTGAAGGACAATGATTTAGTAGGAGTTGCTTTCATAGATACCCAAGTCTATATTAATCAGATTTTATGTATGAAATCTCTTATACTTGTGGCTGATGTTTATAAGTCAGTTACACTACTTAGATTCCAGGAAGAGTATAGGACATTGTCGCTTGTTAGCAGGGTTTGTATTAGTTTTTGTTTGTTTCAAATTGTCTATTTGAATTATGAATGTCTGACAAAACAAGCTTTATAATTTCTTTAGTCCTAGAGTTCTTGTTGTATTTTTAGTGAATTTTAATCAGAAAATGACTCTTATAGGGTTTTTTAGATGCCAGAAGTGGAGGTTTGAGCAGGGATATCAATTTGATTGACTGAAGTGAGGAATATCGATTCGTATGACAGAAGTGGGTAGAGGGTATTGATTTGTATGACAGAAGTGGTGGAGGGTTAAGTGGGGGTATCGATTCATATGACAGAAGTGGAGGGTTGAGTAGGGGGTATCAATTCGTATAACAGGGTTTGAGTGAGGAGTATTGATTCATATGAGAGATGTGGAGAAGAGTTGAGTGGGGGTATCAATTTGTATGACAAAGTGGGGGGTTGAGTGAGGGGTATCGATTCGTATGACAAGAGTGGGGGGTTTAAAGCTTTCAAGCTTTAAAGCCTAACAGGAAAAACTTAAAAAAGGAATGGATTGTTAAGCAAAGGAAATTCGCATGGCATTTGGACCTTTGTACCAGACTTTTTTTCAACTCTGTTAATACAGTAACTCTATAGAAGTGCTGACTGAGGTAGTTTAATATGTATGCCACTCGCAAGGTTAGTTATTGGGAATTGAAGCTGGTGCTGTTAGTTACTAAATGTTTAATATTTTTACTGACAGCCAAGCTGCCATCAAAGCTCTTGGTTCATACAAAGTCAACTCCAAGCTTGTCTGGGAGTGCTTACAAACCCTTTTGACCCTGTCACTCAACAATGATGTAGCAATCAGATGGGTGCCCGGCCATAAGGGAATTGAAGGTAATGAGCAAGCAGACACCCTTGCAAAAAAGGGGTCTGAGACCACTCCTGTGGGCCCTGAACCCATAGTAGCCATACCCAAAGCTATAGCCAAAGGTGTAATCAAAGATTGGCTCTTAACCAATCACCTACACCACTGGAACAAATCCTCCGGCATGAGACTCAGCAAACTTATGCTAAAAGGACCAGTCCCAAAGTAACTGAGGACCTCCTCAGTCTAAGCAGAAGGGACCTTAGAACAGTAACTGGACTACTGACTGGTCACTGTCACCTCCGAAAACACCTCCATACCATTGATATCTTTAAAGATAATCCAGTGTGTAGGCTTTGTGAATCGGAAACCGAAACTGCTTCTCACATACTTCTGAAATGTGAAGCCCTAGCCTTTCAAAGGTTCACCAACTTTGGTAGCAGCATTCTCACTAAGTTTGACTCTACCAATGAATCACTGGTCAACAAGATCCTAGACCTAGTCCGGGGAAAAGGATTATTCTGACCTGGACCAATTGAGGGGATTGTACAATAGACTTCCAGTCGCAGTGCAAATGGGGTATATCCTCGACTCCAACCCCAATCTTTAATAATAATAATAATAATACTAAATGTTTTGCTGTTTGAATTAACTCTCATGAGGCAACAAACTTGTTTTTTTTTTCTTATTAAAATCAAGGGCTAATCATGTTTATACTTATTGTTTAGGATTTCAGACCTACAGAAGTGTATGGTATTGAGTTTCTTCTAGATAATACTCATCTTGGTTTCCTAGTCACTGATAAAGAGAAGAATGCTGTTCTCTACATGTACTGCCCTGAATCTCGCGAAAGCTTTGCAGGTCAGTTTCTTATTATCAGTTTTTGAACATGACTTTTTAAATAACAAAATTTCTGTATATAAATCTGACGAAATATATATATATATATATATATATATATATATATATATATATATATATATATATATATGTTGTTTGCATAGTTATACATGGGTTTATCAAAATAACTTCCTACGATAATTATGGTTCAGTAGTGACAATAATTCTGTCAGGGTTTGTAACTTCTTGAGAACAGAAGAGTTAACTTGTAATTCTAGGAATATCTGCCCTAACAGATGTGTATTAATATGTTTAAAGCCTGGACATAAACATAAAAGCTGCTCTGTATGTTTATTTCCTATTTATTACTAATTATTTTCTATTTTACTTTTTTTTTTTTAATTTTTTTTTTTACTTAATTTTGCAATTCTGTTTTTAAATACTTAAATAGGACAAAAGCTGATAAGGAAAGCTGATTTCCACATGGGTCAGCATGCTATTTCCCTGTTCCGTATCAGGTGTAGAACAAGTGAGATATCTCAGGATAAGAAACATCTTGCTGATGCTGAGAAAAGACACGTAACTATGTTTGGTAAGTTCTCTTAGTTTTGCTTCCCAACCTTCTAAAAGAAGGGGAAGCCATTAAACCTATCACACATTTTTTTATCCAATGCCAATGTTTCATAACCTAAAGATCCCAAACATAAAAAAATAGTGTGTGTATGGACGTGCTCATTTCTTGTAAATATGCTACTGCTAAAATGGCTTATCCGATGTTATACTTAAAACTTGGCTTGAAAATTAAATCGTACAAGAGAGAGAATTTATTAGATTTTGGGTTAATCCAACACAGTGTATCAAAACGGAATCACTTTAAACTTAAAAAACAGGTACAGGGTACCTCAGAACTTTGCCTCACCACATCAGATTCTCAACGCTCATCCTCCCTACTTTCGACTTGCTTCGCTCCTCCTCAGAATATAAAAAAAAACCTAATTTTTAATGGCAACATGTCTTCGGACTTGCTTTGCTCATCCTCACATAGAGTATATTTGTTTTATTCCCAGCGGTCAGCCATCCAGGAAATGACTTTGTCAATGCTGCTGTATATCTCAATGCTCCAAACAAATCCGTAGATATACTTGTTATATTGAAGCGATACTTATTCATTGTGTAAAAGGACACAGGACACACTTGTACTAAAATTCAATTCCATTGAATTATTTTTTTACGCTATCTCTCTTGAACGGAATAATATTTTTGAATCAAACTTTAAAAATTAATTTTTGAGTAGGGCATTGTTTTTAATGTTTCTTAAGGTGCTGAATTCAATAAAACTGGAGTCGATTAGACTACATAAAGCTAGGGTTCCCAGGTTCGAATCTTGGTACCGGCACTAATTTTTTATAGTATTTAAGATTGTTTCTTCAAAATAATTCTGTGGTGAAGGTTGGAACACAAGACAGTTGAATTTTCCTTGAAAGGCACACTTTCTTGCTTATCAATCCAATTTTTGTTTCTTTTTCCAGTATATATTTAATAACCTGAGCAAAAGAGCCACAACTTGTTATTTATTTTTTATTGATTTTTTTAAAAAAAAAATGTGCTAAAAAGTTGCATAAAATGAGCTTCAAATGAGTGCAAATAATGCCATGCTGTGTAGTGTTTAATCTATGGGATAAATACTTGCATTCTCTTTGAAAAAATTCCAAAAAAAAATAATAATAAGTTGTGACGCTACTGCTCAGGTTATTAAACATACACTGACAAAAGGAGCAAAAATTGAATTGATAAGCAAGAAAGAAGGCATTTCAAAGAAAATTTGCATGGCTTGCATATTTTCACACCAGATTTTTTTATTATTTTTGTTTCCTTAAATTTATTCTTTCACTGAAGTTGTTTAAAGATGAATTTTAGTTGCAATAGATAATAAAGAGCATTATTGCTTGTTGCAGTTTCTACATCAAGCTATATTTCTCTCTTTTAAATTTTTTAAAACATGTTTTGATTGCAGCTACTTTAGATGGATCTATTGGATACCTTTTACCTCTACCAGAAAGAACTTATAGAAGACTTCTTATGCTTCAAAATATTCTAGTAACTTATATACCTCATATAGCTGGTCTCAATCCTAGGGCTTTCAGGTAATTATTATTGTGTTGTCTATTAGTATTATTAATTTAACAGGGACTCTCAATCTGCGTGGTGTCCAACTGTAATAGAGACACGAATTGGTATCTTCCATGAACATTTTCAAATTTTGAATTAGTTTTTAAATATTTGATTTACTGGGATCTCAGTCTTGGTAGTAAGGTGACTAATGATTTTCCAGCCAGCAATGCCTTAGGCAGTATTTCTTAAAGTTATCTTGGTTGCTAGTTTAAATAATTTGTTGAAGGAAGTTATTTGAGAGAACAAGAGATTCTTATCTCTTATACTATCCTAATCATAAATTTTGGTTGGCTGTCTCATATACCGCTTAAACACAAACATGCTAAGTGTATACTGACTCAATGTTTTTAGTATTCACTCAAATATGTCCCTATTAGACTTAATGGCTTGAAAGTTTGTGTAAGTGCTTAATAAAGTATTCAGAAGAGATGTTTTTAGATTATTGATATGCTTAAGAATCCAATTAAAGCAAAAAGTGGCTAATGAGATGGCTCATGCTGTAAGGGGGGAGGGCGCCCGGGAGCATTTCCAAAATCGGTTTTTAATTCAAAAAGTTAATTAAAAAATTAAGTTTTTAATTTAAAAAGGGATTTAATTCAGAGATGCTAAACCACAAAAAATACATTTTTTAAAACTTTATATATATATAAAGTATACTATATACAGGGTGGTACATTTCATATAATCACCGACTAACTCAGCTTCTAAATGAGCCAATCGCCGTAAATTATTATCTACCACTAAATCGACTACTAGAGTTTAAATAAGCAATCATATTTTGGTAAATAGTTTGCAAGTATGGTAATCAGATTGCCTATTTGTGTTTTTGTCGATAACTTATAATTTCAAATTGGAGCACACTTGATATGGACTTTTTCTAAAAGTACACTACAAGCAAAACAATTTGGTATCCCTACCACAAAATTCCGGCAATTCGTCATAGAGCTATCGTTTGACATACACAACTACTTTTACTTATTCTTGATTTCCGAAATTTGGTACACCGAGAATACATCACTGGACTAACTCAGCTTCTAATGGAGCAATCGCGTAAAATTGGTATCTACCCCACTAAATCGACTACTAGGCGTTTAAATAGCAATCATATTTTTGGTAATCGTCTTGCAAGTATGGTAATCAGATTGCCTATTTGTGTTTTTTGTCGATAACTTTTGAATTTCAAATTGGAGCATACCATGATATGGACTTTTTCTAAAAGAACACTACAAGCAAAACAATTTGGTATCCCTACCACAAAATTCCGGCAATTCGTCATAGAGCTATCGTTTGACATACAAACTACTTTTACTTATTCTTGATTTCCGAAATTTGGTACACCAGAATACATCACCTGGACAAATAACTCAGCTTCTAATGGAGCAATCGCCGTAAAATTGGTATCTACCCCCACTAAATCGACTTCTAGGAGTTTAAATAAGCAATCATATTTTTGGTAATCGTCTTGCAAGTATGGTAATCAGATTGCCTATTTGTGTTTTTTGTCGTATAACCTTTTGAATTTTAAATTGGAGCATACCATGATATAGACTTTTTCTAAAATTACACTACAAGCAAAACAATTTGGTACCCATACCACAAAATTCCGGCAATTCGTCATAGAGCTATCGTTTGACATACACAACTACTTTTACTTATTCTTGATTTTCGAAATTTGGTACACCAGAATACATCACCCCGACTAACTCAGCTTCTAATGGAGCAATCGCCGTAAAATTGGTATCTACCCCCACTAAATCGACTACTAGGAGTTTAAATAAGCAATCATATTTTTGGTAATCGTCTTGCAAGTATGGTAATCAGATTGCCTATTTGTGTTTTTTGTCGATAACTTTTGAATTTTCAAATTGGAGCATACCATGATATGGACTTTTTCTAAAAGAACCTACAAGCAAAACAATTTGGTATCCCTACCACAAAATTCCGGCAATTCGTCATAGAGCTATGTTTGACATAACACACTTTTTACTTATCTTGATTTCCGAAATTTGGTACACCAGAATACATCACCTGGACAAATAACTCAGCTTCTAATGGAGCAATCGCCGTAAAATTGGTATCTACCCCCACTAAATCGACTACTAGGAGTTTAAATAAGCATCATATTTTTGGTAATCGTCTTGCAAGTAGGTAATCAGATTGCCTATTTGTGTTTTTTGTCGATAACTTTTGAATTTCAAATTGGAGCACACCTTGATATGGACTTTTTCTAAAAGTACACTACAAGCAAAACAATTTAGTATCCCTACCACAAAATTCCGGCAATTTGTCATAGAGCTATCGTTTGACATACACATACTTTTACTTATTCTTGATTTCCGAAATTTGGTACACCAGAATACATCACCCCGACTAACTCAGCTTCTAATAGAGCAATCGCCGTAAAATTGGTATCTACCCCCACTAAATCGACTACTAGGCGTTTAAATAAGCAATCATATTTTTGGTAATCGTCTTGCAAGTATGGTAATCAGATTGCCTATTTGTGTTTTGTCGATAACTTTGAATTTCAAATTGGAGCATACCTTGATATGGACTTTTTCTAAAAGTGCACTACAAGCAAAACATTTGTACCCATACAAAAATTCCGGGAAATTCGTCATAGAGCTATCGTTTGACATACACAACTACTTTACTTATTCTTGATTCCGAAATTTGGTACACCAGAATACATCACCTGGACTAACTCAGCTTCTAATGGAGCAATCGCCGTAAAATTGGTATCTACCCCACTAAATCGACTCTAGGAGTTTAAATAAGCAATCATATTTTTGGTAATCGTCTTGCAATATGGTAATCAGATTGCCTATTTGTGTTTTTGTCGATAACTTTTGAATTTTAAATTGGAGCATACCCATGATATAGACTTTTTCTAAAATTACCTACAAACAAAACAATTTGGTACCCATACCACAAAATTCCGGCAATTCCGTCATAGAGCTATCGTGACATACACAACTACTTTTACTTATTCTTGATTTTCGAAATTTGGTACACCAGAATACATCACCCCGACTAACTCAGCTTCTTATGGAGCAATCGCCGTAAAATTGGTATCTACCCCCACTAAATCGACTACTAGGAGTTTAAATAAGCAATCATATTTTTGGTAATCGTCTTGCAAGTATGGTAATCAGATTGCCTATTTGTGTTTTTTGTCGATAACTTTTGAATTTCAAATTGGAGCATACCATGATATGGACTTTTTCTAAAAAACACTACAACAAAACAATTTGGTATCCCTACCACAAATTTCCGGCAATTCGTCATAGAGTATCTTTGACATACACAACTACTTTTACTTATTCTTGATTTCCGAAAATTTGGTACACCAGAATACATCACTGGACTAACTCAGCTTCTAATGGAGCAATCGCCGTAAAATTGGTATCTACCCCACTAAATCGACTACTAGGAGTTTAAATAAGCAATCATATTTTTTGGTAATCGTCTTGCAAGTATGGTAATCAGATTGCCTATTTGTGTTTTTTGTCGATAACTTTTGAATTTCAAATTGGAGCATACCTTGATATGACTTTTTCTAAAAGTACACTACAGCAAAAAACAATTTAGTATCCCATACCACAAAATTCCGGCATTTGTCATAGAGCTATCGTTTGAACAACAAACTACTTTTACTTATTCTTGATTTCCGAAATTTGGTACACCAGAATACATCACCCCGACTAACTCAGCTTCTAATAGAGCAATCGCCGTAAAATTGGTATCTACCCCCACTAAATCGACTAAGGCGTTTAATAAGCAATCATATTTTGGTAATCGTCTTGCAGTATGGTAATCAGATTGCTATTTGTGTTTTTTGTCGATTAACTTTTGATTCATTGGAGCATACTTGATATGACTTTTTCTAAAAGTGCACTACAAGCAAAACAATTTGGTACCCATACCACAAAATTCCGGCAATTCGTCATAGAGCTATCGTTTGACATACACAACTACTTTTAACTTATTCTTGATTTCCGAAATTTGGTACACCAGAATACATCACCTGGACTAACTCAGCTTCTAATGGAGCAATTCGGTAAAATTGTATCCTACCCACTAATCGACTTCTAGGAGTTTAAATAAGCAATATAATTTTTGGTAATCTCTTGCAAGTATGGTAATCAGATTGCCTTTTTGTGTTTTTTGTCGATAACTTTGAATTTTTAATTGGAGCATACCATGATATAGACTTTTTCTAAAATTACACTACAAAAAAACAATTTGGTACCCATACCAAAATTCCGCAATTCTCATGAGCTTGTTTGACATACACAACTACTTTTACTTATTCCTTGATTTCTTCGAATTTGGTACACCAGAATCATCACCCGACTAACTCACTTCTATGGAGCAATCGCCGTTAAAATTGGTATCTCCCCACTAAATCGACTACTAGGAGTTTAAATAAGCATCTATTTTGGTAATCGTCTTGCAAGTTATGGTATCAGATTGCCTATTTGTGTTTTTTGTCATAACTTTTGAATTTCAAATTGAGCATACCTTGATATGGACTTTTTCTAAAAGTGGCACTACAAGCAAACATTTGGTACCATATCACAAAATTTCGCAATTCGTCATAGAGCTTCGTTTGAACATACAACTACTTTTACTTATTCTTGATTTCCGAAATTTTGGTACAAGAATACATCACCCCGACTAACTAGCTTCTAATAGAGCAATCGCCGTAAATTGGTATCTACCTCCAAATCGACTACTAGGAGTTTAAATAAGCAATCATATTTTTGGTAATCGTTTGCAAGTATGGTAATCGATTGCCTATTGTGTTTTTTGTCGATAACTTTTGATTTCAAATTGGAGCATACTTGATATGGACTTTTTCTAAAAGTGCTACAACAAAACAATTTGGTACCCATATCACAAAATTCCGGCAATTCGTCATAGAGCTATCGTTTGACATACACAACTACTTTTACTTATTCTTGATTTCCGAAATTTGGTACACCAGAAATACATCACCCCGACTAACTCACTTCTAATGGAGCAAATCGCCGTAAAATTGGTAACCCTCATAAATCGACTACCAGGAGTTTAAATAATTAATCATCTTTTTGGTCGTCTTTCAAGTATGGTATTAGATTGCTAAAACTGTATTTTACGGCGATAACTTTTTTAATATCATATTTGAGTACTTTGATAGACCTTTCTGCACTACAACAACTTTGTTACCAATTCACATTGCTAGGGCACTTACCGTCACTTTTAAAAGTTGATTTATCAGTCCACAAGACTTGCTATTAAAAAATGATGAGGTTTGAACATCATTTCCTCGGTCCATCGGCAAAACTTTATCTTCTTATAAACCTGAGCAGTCAGAGCTTGATGTAATTGATCCTAAAAGGATGAAAAACGGTTGTCCCACGAATCCGTAAAACATAACATGGTTGGTACCACACACTGGCAATTTTGCGAATCACTTGCGTTGGAAGAACATCAATGTAGGTCAGCTCAGCAATAATGAGTTGTTCAGTTCTGACTGGGCGTGGCCTATTGTCGTTTCTATGAGCAGGGAAATTACCATGATCTTCCGCCCTGAAATAAAGCCGCTAGAAAATCTGATATGAGGATGACACCTCAGGATACCTCTTTCCGATACACAGCCGAGCAGCAGCCCCAAAAATACAGCCTAGCTTCTCCAAAAATCTTTAGCACATCACGATACTCTCTTCATTGGTGTAAATTATTACCCAAAAAGTTTATAAAAAACTACGGTAGTAGATAAGAAAAAGTAAAAAAGTTTTAACCTGAGAAACGAAAATCATCACAAGAAAACACTTCTTTAACAAAACACGATAAAGGGATGAATAATTTTTCTTTGAATTATTAAATTAATAATATTTTTTTATTGTTTAATGTATTAAAAGGAAGGGATATGCTAACGACTTAAAAATAACTAATAAATAGATATACAATTTATGTTCATTTATTTTTTCAGTAGCAAATGTTTCATAGGAATAAAGAGACTGTTATCTAATAATATTACTTTGTTTTCTTATAAATTAAACATCAACTTAGTACACAATAGTAACATAAATAACATGTTGTGCTTAATTCACACAACAAACAAGTTATAAAAACTAAAATTATTTAAATCAAATAATTTTTACATAAAACAGCCTGGGAAAGCAATATTGGTTGAATAAAAAGACACAGTTGTAGTACTAAGTCAAACATAAAAAAAAAGATTCGAACAAGACACTTTGCTAGTGAAACAAAACAACAACAAATAACATAAATTGTATTGTATAAATATTTGTAATAAATTACATGTTTCTATTACTATAAATTATTTTATAAGTATTTCAAGTATTGTGTGTATCAAACAATAGCTCTGTCAAAAAATTCAGGAATTTCAAACATCGTATAATAAAAATAAAAGAACTCAAATTTATAATTTAAAACAATAAAAAAATTAACATAATTTATATTAATTTTTATACAAGATAATAATATTAATTAGTACATTATTAAATAAATTAATTACATTAAAAATTTTCATAGCCGTATAAGCTATGCTTGTGCACGGCAAAAATAAGTAAATATTGTTAAGAATGAATTGCATTTTAAAAAAGGAATCAGGAGGGATACTTTAAGGTTTAATTAAAGACAATACCAATTTTACGGCGATTGCTCCATTAGAAGCTGAGTTAGTCCAGGTAATGTATTCTGGTGTACCAAATTTCGAAAATCAAGAATAAGTAAAAGTAGTTGTGTATGTCAAACGATAGCTCTATGACGAATTGGCCGGAATTTTGTGGTATGGATATCAATTGTTTTGCTTGTAGTGTACTTTTTAGAAAAAGTCCATATCAAGGTATGCTCCAATTTGAAATTCAAGTTATCGACAAAAACACAAATAGGCAATCTGATTACCATACTTGCAAGACGATTACCAAAATATGATTGCTTATTTAAACTCCTAGTAGTCGATTTAGTGGGGGTAGATACCAATTTTACGGCGATCGCTCCATTAGAAGCTGAGTTAGTCCAGGTGATGTATTCTGGTGTACCAAATTTCGGAAATCAAGAATAAGTAAAAGTAGTTGTGTATGTCAAACGATAGCTCTATGAGAATTGCCGGAATTTTGTGGTATGGGTACCAAATTGTTTTGTTTGTAGTGTACTTTTAGAAAAAGTCCATATCATGGTATGCTCCAATTTGAAATTCAAAAGGTTATCGACAAAACACAAATAGGCAATCTGATTACCATACTTGCAAGACTATTACCAAATTATGATTGCTTATTTAAACTCCTAGTAGTCGATTTAGTGGGGGTAGATGCCAATTTTACGGCGATTGCTCTATTAGAAGCTGAGTTAGTCCAGGTGATGTATCTGGTGTACCAAATTTCGGAAATCAAGAATAAGTAAAAGTGTTGTGTATGTCAAACGATAGCTCTATGACGAAATTGCCGGAATTTTGTGGTATGGGTACCAATTGTTTTGTTGTAGTGCACTTTTAGAAAAAGTCATAATCAAGGTATGCTCAAATTTGAAACCAAAAGTTATCGACAAAAAACACAAGTAGGCAATCTGATTACCATACTTGCAAGACGATTACCAAAATATGATTGCTTATTAAACTCCTAGTAGTCGATTTAGTGGGGTAATACAATTTTACGGGCGATTGCTCATTAGAAACTGAGTTAGTCCAGGTGATGTATTCTGGTGTACCAAATTTCGGAAATCAAGAATAAGTAAAAGTAGTTGTGTATGTCAAACGATAGCTCTATGACGAATTGCCGGAATTTTGTGATATGGGTACCAAATTGTTTTGCTTGTAGTGCACTTTTAGAAAAAGTCCATATCAAGGTATGCTCCAATTTGAAATTCAAAAAGTTATCGACAAAACACAAATAGGCAATCTGATTACCATACTTGCAAGACTATTACCAAAATATGATTGCTTATTTAAACTCCTAGTAGTCAATTTAGTGGGGGTAGATACCAATTTTACGGCGATTGCTCTATTAGAAGCTGAGTTAGTCGGGGTGATATTCTGGTGTACCAAATTTCGGAAATCAAGATAAGTAAAAGTAGTTGTGTATGTCAAACGATAGCTCTATGACGATTGCCGGAATTTTGTGGTATGGGTACCAAATTGTTTTGTTTGTAGTGTTCTTTAGAAAAAGTCCATATATGGTATGCTCCAATTTGAAATTCAAAAGTTATCGACAAAAAAACAAATAGGCAATCTGATTACCATACTTGCAAGACGATTACAAAATAGATTGCTTATTTAAACTCCTAGTAGTCAATTTAGTGGGGTAGATACCAATTTTACGGCGATTGTCTATTAAGCTGAGTTAGTCAGGGTGATGTATTCTGGTATACCAAATTTCGGAAAATCAAGAATAAGTAAAAGTAGTTGTGTATGTCAACGATAGCTCTATGACGAATTGCCGGAATTTTGTGGTATGGGTACAAATTGTTTTGCATGTAGTGCACTTTTAGAAAAAGTCCATATCAAGGTATGCTCAATTTGAAATTCAAAAGTATCGACAAAAAACACAAATAGGCAATCTGATTACCATACTTGCATGACGATACAAAAATAGATTGCTTTATTTAACTCCTAGTAGTCGATTTAGGGGGTAGATACCAATTTTTACGGCGATTGTCCATTAGAAGCTGAGTTAGTCCCAGGTGATGTATTCTCGTGTACAAATTTCGGAATCAACACCACAACACATCATATATTATATATTATATATATATATATATATAATTATATTATTAATATATATATT
The DNA here is from genome assembly GCA_018340805.1 of Microvelia longipes. Classification (NCBI taxonomy): domain Eukaryota; kingdom Metazoa; phylum Arthropoda; class Insecta; order Hemiptera; family Veliidae; genus Microvelia; species Microvelia longipes. The sequence goes on along the minus strand of JACMZG010001863.1, from coordinate 40,732,974 downwards.
ATATTATAATATATATTGTATGTGTGTGTGTGTGTGTGTGGTGTGTGTGTTTGTGTGCATGTGTGTTTCTAGTGGATTTTTGTAAACACGCTAACTTGTGAATGGATAAATATTTTGTTATCAAACTTGGTACAAGAATCAATCTTGGGAAGGACACAATCCCTAGAAAAACTAGGTTGTTGACATCATTAACAACTCCGTTTGCTGCAAAAAAGGTCCTTGTTTTCTGGGGTTCTGATTCGAATGAACCTGGTCCGGAGTCAATACCACCACTATAAGTCACAAAAAAGTTAAAAAAACTGAAAAAAATAACAGGAAACCAAAATAACTGTTGGAAAAACAGTTTTTTTTTAGAGTAGGGTGTCATTGTCGGTGTTTCTCGGGGTTCTGAATCTAAAAAACTGGTCCACATTCAGTCGATAAGACTACTCAAAGTTTGGGTTCCCAGGTTCAAATTTTGATACCGGCACTAATTTTTTATTATCTTATTTACAGTATTATGTTTATAACTTATAATTCTGGCATGGAGGTCCGCAAGCTGGGCAAATTTTCTTTAAAACATGAACTTTCTTAGATATTAATTCAATTTTGGCTTAACTGAATAACCTGAGCAGTAGCGTCACAATTTGATTTTTTTAAGTAAATGAGCTAAAAATTTACATAAACTGAGTTTTAAATTAGTGCAAATAATGCTGTTCCATGTAGTGTATAACCTATGGGATAAATATGCACATATTCTTTAAAAAATTTAACAAAAATTAAATAACAAGTTGTGATGATTTTGCTCAGGTTATTAAATATATACCGAAAAAGAAACAAAAATTGAATTGAAAGGCAAGAAATGGCTTGGGAATCTCTGCGCCAGAATTTTTGTCTTCATGTAAAATAAATCTATTTCTGAGGGATTTAATTTATAGACTTCCTATTAAAATTGTGGCCATAGCATTTTTAAATTATAAAAATTAAAATGTTTGACATCACTCACTATGCCAGTATAATCTTGTAAAAACTGGATAATATAACAAGCTTGACATTTCAAAGCCAATTCAGAAACAAATAACTGCACATTGATAATAAACAAATTCATTTTAGTGGTAACACACCTTCGTGGAATAATATAAATCATTATCACAATTTATTGTAAATAATTGGTTTTAGCTTACTGTACTGCTATGGCCTTATTTTTTATTTAAATTCTTTTTTAAGTTTGAATGAATTGATTACTTGTTTATTAAAATTAAAACAATTCTGTTATAGGTTGTATAAAAGTTGTATCAAGCTAAATGCAAATCCATGTAGAGGTATTATAGATGGCGAGCTTGTTTGGATGTTTTTAAAACTCTCTCTACCTGATAGGCAAGAAGTGGCAAAAAAGATTGGCACTAGGGTTGGCGAAATTCTTGAAGATTTGTTTGACATTGAGACGCTCACTGCTAATTTTTAGGTTTCAGTTTTCTGCAAGGAATAAGATAAATGTTCGCATTTGTTATATGCCTTAACCCAAGATAGCATTAATAGTTCATATTTTGGGTTGGTCTTCATGCAAAAAAAGCTTTATCATAAGTCTAAAATATCCACTTTTTAATTGCATGATATTTGTCAGTTATATTTTGTGACAAATGAGTATGTTAGTGAAGCGAAGTCTAAAACCCATTGTTTTAACCAGAATTATAATTTTTCCTTACAAATTTGTTACGTTTAGGGTATCTACCTCCCTTGCAGACAAATGAAATTATTTTTTATATTTTTTTTTCTTTTGTATAATATTTTTTTTTATTGTGATTAATGTTGTTAATTTAAGTTGTAAGTGATAAAATTTTGTATATAAATGTAAAAAAGAAAAACAACTCCTTTAAACCTTGTACCTACAAAAAAAATATGTTTAAATTATACAACTTAGTATACCAGCAGTATGGATGAAGAGAACAACCCAGTCTTTGATTTAGCTTGTGTTGAGGGGCAGCGAGAAGCTTGAAGAAGAAAACTTTTTCTAAGAAATTGTAAATTTCACTTTTATTTGGCTAAGGAAGCCAAGGTACTTTTGCTTTGTCATGAATTTTTTTTTTTTTTTTTTAATTTTCTCCTATACCATTAATCCCTAATCAATAAAAGTGTTCCATTCCTATAATAATATAACCCTTAATCTGATAATCTGCTTGAACTGATAATTGATAACACTTGATAATCTGACTTGTTATGCCTCCTTTAAATACCCATCCGTTTGCAACAGATATAATGACTACTAGAACCGGCGCTAGGCTGCTAATAATTTGAGACAAAGTGAGTGACACCAATCCTATCTCAATTAATTTTCGAATGTACCTTGGAAATAAAGTTTGATTTTTTATTTATTTTTAAGATATTGGGGTTTATCTAAATCTTAATTTCTATCACCTGTAAAGGTTGTAGAATAATAGTGTATCTCAACTTGGTAATATCCCTCCCTTTGTATTAAGTGAAATTCAACCTGAATAAATTAGTTTTTTAGGAAGCTTAATGAAGTAATTGTGTGGATCAGGGATGTCATGCATAGCAAATATGTCACTCATGAAGAAAAAATCGACCATCACATGTATCTATGTGGTTAACCTATTAAATTGATTGTTAAAAATTATCCATTATTTGAGGAATATTTTAATTAATAGGATGATTCAGCATTAATTGCTTGTATATATCCTTGTGGATAGTGTTCACAAAAAAGTACCATACATTCAGTCTTCCTATGCATCTGCTGCTCCATGGATGAAGGGTATTTTACATCATAATTTTCTTCTGGTTATAATTTGGTTGGATGCACGAAATTGATAAAATACCATCTTGACCCAATATATATTCAGTCTAATAAGAGTGAAAATATTGAGTTAAAACAGACATAAAAAATAAACTACTACTTCTGTAATCCGTGGTTTAAAGAAGCCATTTAACAAGGATTTATTTTTTGTGTCGATTTCTCACAGATTAAACAGACCCTCTGCTGTTAAAAGAATTTATGTGAAATATGCAAAAACGCAATGCCTAGTTAGTTTTAGGCATTGTAAGTGCTTATTTTTTAATACTTCCACTTTGTCATGTGTCTTAAAATTATAGGCAAACATTCTGTTTTTCAAATAGTAAGTAATTCATTAGACTTTTAAAATGAAGTCTTACATGTCACTTTGGGAGTACATAGACACTGTTAACCCTGACTGCAACACCTCTTGTAATGCCACTACCCGCTGGGTAACAAATCATTGTCCTGAGTATGGCTATCATACCTAGGTAAAGCCCACCTAATTAGATTATCAAAATATAGTCTTCTACGATAATAAATGTTGAGTATACCTTTCTATGGATGATATCTATAATTGCATCTCTGTATATTTTACCAATATGACCAAATTTTGATGATTTATCATAGAGTTATCATTGACATACTTAATTACTGTTCATTTAGCTAAGTTTAATTTACTCTCATTTGATTTTACACCGCCTAATTCTCCACATCACATTCGCTATCCTCCCAGCTTCGCTCATCCTCAGAATATACAGTTCAAAAATTCATATTGCACATGTCTTCAGACTTGCTTCGCTCGTCCTCAGATAGTAAATCCATCGGTTCCATTCTCAGCGGTCGAAACTTAGTGTACTTATTTAATAAGTAAAGGTATACACTGTACTAAATTTCAACTCAATTAAATAATTTTCTGATTTATTATTTTTTTAAAAAAAACATACACAAGTCATTCAATAAAAATGTAAATAATGCTGATAATGAGATGAAACTTGTCACATATGTTATTCTTATTCATGGTTACATACGTGCCAAATATTATTCCGATCGCATAATTTTTTGAAATTATTGCGGGTTAATGACGTCATAAAAAAGTATTTCCGAATAGCATAACTACAGCGATAGACTGATTTTTGTAGGAAGTTTCAACTCTAGCATTATTACACTGGGTGCTACGATGATTACAGACAGCCAACTTTGTGAAAACCGCTCAGGAGGCCTTTAAAACACCTGGAACGGATAATTCCGGTTTCGGATTTTTTTTCAAACAATACTTTTCCTATATACCTCCGGTATAAATGAGGATAAGAAAAAATACATGAACAATTTTATAGCTGAGGTCAGGGTTCGCCATTTATGAAATTGATACAAGGTTATTTAATCATTTTATGAAACTCAGCTAAAGAATCCTAATTTAATAACATAAAATAATTTAAAACACGGCGCTTGTAATTTATTCAAGTTAAAGGCAACATTTCACAAATATAAATATTTCTCCGAAGTGGCTTCATTGAGCATTATCTTATTTTCGCCATCATCGAACTTTCAAGGAAATTCGCTGCGAAATGCGTATTTGATAAATCTAGAAAAAGTTCTCAACATTTTATTATCCCGACTATAAAATCGGAACCGTAACCAAGTTTTAAGTATAAACCAAAATAAGTAATGAAATAAAATATTTTTATTTATTACATTCAAAGATAATTAATTATGACTTTATTTTTCCTACTTTTAATAATTTTAGTTAGCATGCCCATCAATATAATCTACTTTTTTTAGATTAATTTTACTTAAAAGTTACATAGGAAGATAAGTAATACTGGTAAATAAACAACGAAAATATTGGAGTAGATCTTATTAAAAAACAGTATTTTATATGTATAGTAAAGGGACTAAGCCCCTCCAAGATTTTTTCCTAGAATCGCCTATGCTTCAACCTATTGTTGAGATTTAAAAGTATGTATATGAATTAATTCCTAGACTTTCTTATTTTTGTTTCACAATGACTTGTTAAAAGAAACTTGGTTCAGAATCATTCATAAACGTACATAACTAACCCATTGTTCATGAATGTATGACGGTATTTATGAACCCCACAATCATGACTCAGCAAAACATTAGTTTTGAGTTAGATTCGAGGCTTGGCATTAATTATTTTACGTAAAGGAATCGGGGGATTTGTCTTAAAATATGGAAATTCGATTATACTGTGTGTCACTTACAAAAACTTGTAATATGACGAACGGGTGCAAAAAAACCAACTCTACATATGAGTGCATTGTAACACTTACAAATTTGAAATCTTTGCTTAGATGAATATTATATAGCTATTGTTGGGGAAGATTGGCAGCACTTATTCTTAAAATGATTCAGTTAAATCCATGTCCGTTTAGTTCAAAACGACATGGTCATGGTCATTAACGACATAAGTCTTCTGTTCAGTTCTGCTCTTTTACCTTCTCAACGAAGATAACACTTTTACTCAGGTATGTAATCCATTAGTGTATATTGTTTAGGATTCGTTCTATAATATTTTAAATAAATGTCGAAGAGCCCAATAGCATAAAACTGCGTCATTTTTTAAGAACCCATATTACATCTTAAAAAATTACCTGTTGTTTGGGGCAGGAGTCCAGGGGCGGACTGGACATTTAGGGCGGCGGCCCTCAGCCAGAAATAAACTTGAAGAAAAACAATGAAAATTTCATAAAATTATTAACATATTCATAACTAGAGTCAAAGAGGCCCTATACTCTAAGGTAGGGCCCAAAGAGCTCCTAGAGACAAATGTGAAGTACTTAAAAATATTCTCAATTTGTTTTTGTAAATTTAGATCCTTTAAGGCCCCCATTTTTTTATAATTGGACCTTTAAAGGTCCTAAACGGAAGACTAGGGACTCGAGGGGCCCTTAACATACTTGATCAGGGCCTTAGAGTACTACAAAAGACCACTTTAGATTAAACACAAAATAGTTAAGATAAAAATGTAATTTATAAATTAATAAACTTAAGTTTATTTTGTACTTAGGTTTTTATTTATTAATATAATAGTAGACCCATCTGAGAATCATTATAGACCCCCCTCTATTGGGCTCTTTTAGGCCAAACCCTCCTCGGGCCTTTTTGGCTCAGTCCGTCACTGAAGAGGTCCTTTAGAATCACTAATATATATGTCCGTGACCCTCTGACGTGGAGGCAGTTGGGGTAGTCAGAGACAATGAAGCATAAACGGTATCCTCTACCTCTTGCTAGAGTGCCTGTTACATAGGCAGTCTACCTCTTGCTATTTACGCCCTAGTTAGTCTACTATATACACTAGACAATGAGTACAAAAGCTTTCATTTGAGCTAAGAGGTAGGCCTGCTAAATAGTATTCTATAAGACGTGGACATTCGGTCAAAAAAGAGTCTGGTTTGAGCGCAATGGGCAAAAACTAAATTAAGACGTCATCTTACTTATATTAAGGGTTTCTACTATACGTAAAATAATTTTCTTACGTATTAAAAGTATTACGTTTAATACTTTCTGAAATCAAATATCGGCGAGATGTAGGGAGGAAATTATGGAGCTGTTGGTGTAAAATTTATGGATACATGAACCCAATTTATATATTAGGTTCGAATCTCTGATTCGAACCCAGGTATCCTGGCCTTGAGTGCTCGTATCGACTTCGAACCACTCTTATTCAACTCACAGGCCCAAAAATATCAAAAACGACTCTCCAATTAAAATATGTGATTTACCGGACGTATTTTAGGTGTTCTGGTAATTGATCACCGATCTTTCGACTTTTTGGTCACATAAAGTGGTAAGACCGACTTCAGACTGCTTTGTCAAAGATTTTTAAACATTTTCCTGACTCAACTAACCGGGTCACAAAAACCTGGTTTTTAATAGGGTTTGTGTCCTCTCCAATGTTGATTTTTGTACCGTGTTTGATTTAAAAATATCAATTCGTTCAAAAGATTATATATACATAAAGTCTTGCAAAACCTATTTTTTGTCATCAAGGACCTCTGAAATGGATTTGTGTCGTGGTCCGAGGTTCGACTCTCGCCATGACGCCTATCCTATTAACGATTTCTTATCCATGGAAATTTGCTAAAAAACTGGGCTGCCAAATATGATCACGTCTTTTATAAATTCGCAAATATAATATAAAAGTATAACCCTTGTTATTTTAATGAATGCCTATCTACCGTATTATTTTCCAAGATTTTATTAACCCAACACAATAACACCCTAGATATTTGATTACCTAATAATTCTAAGGTCGAGCGTATAATGTGGCCCGAAGTAATACCTCCCTCTCTAGGCTTTGGATAACCAGTTCATTTTTAGGTCGAGCACAGTGAGACCGAAGTAATACCAACTATAGAGTGCCTGTATCATGATTATACAGGCACTCTAGTTTGGGGTTAAGAGGAACTATCCTACCCCTGATGAGTATATAAAGTAATTCCTAACTTGGTTTTAGTGATTTTTGGCATGTTTTAAGATTAACAAACAGTAAAAAGTTTTTAAATACCCGGGTATTTAAAATTGTAGGCCTTTATGGCGACTTCTCAAAACAATATTCCTGAAGATACACTAATACATACTCTGCATATTGTTACTATATGCAGATATTAAGCATATAGAAACAAAATATATTATGAACCTATGAAGTTTATCAAAAAAATAAAATATTTATAAATATGGTTATAGAATAAAATAATATATATATATATATATATATATATAAATATATATATATATTATATTATAATATGGTATGCACTTTAGTTTCTTTTGACGAATTTCACCCGCGACTCCCCACTTTCGATCGGGCTCGGTGCTTTTTTTCGACAGTGAGGCATGGTGGGCATAAGATTTTTTTGGCGTTAAAGATTCGATTTATTTTTGACATACGAAAAGAGAAATAAGAAGAATTAAACAGAAGTGTTTAAATATATAAATGTGTTTATATATATTCAGTCTCGAGTTGGTTCGTTAGTTTTCTTTTATTCGAATTTATTATACAGTTTTAATCAATAATATTTGAATCAGTACCAAGAGCAATGTCTGTTGAAGAGGAGCATTTAATATCATGGGAGGAAGAAGCTCAGGGAGTTATAAACGATGTTAAAGAGTTTGTTAAAACCATAACCATTTCATCATCTCTGGAGCAGAGTGAGAGACGCGTATATCTTAATGTGCAGACACTTGAAGGAAAAGAGTTATGTGTAGAGTTGTCCAGCCTCGGTTTCAGGGTTGTAGGTGAGAAATTTGATGTGGCTGAATTGGCTAACGATAATTATTTTGATACTCCTTACTCTCTTCTGTCTTCGATAAGCCCAGGTTATGAATCTCAGTTTGCATCTTCCCTGGCAGCTAAATTAAATGAAATAGCAGATGAGTAAAATTATCTTTTTCAGAGTATAACTTTCCTCTCATGCTTCCATTTGAAGTTAGTTTTGTGTGGAGTCATTTTGAGAGGAGGGGAAATGGAAGCGAATTCTAGTCAATCTCAAGAAATGTGGATTTGAACTATAGTGGACCATAATTAACGAGTGACTTTACTCTTGGGTAAAGTGATGTAGAAATTCATACAGTAGGGGTGGGGGCGCGGGACACAGTGGTCTAACTCCCCTGAAATAAGCTGCATTAGATGGACCTGCCCTAAGTTCACCTTTCTCCGCTAGTGGCAGGTCGGTTCACCTTGTACCCCATGTATAAAATATTTTTCAATTCCAAGATTAAAATTATTTAAAAGGGTCTTTAACAATGTTAAAATTGTATTAATTATTTTAAAGGTATAATTATCATAAACGCCTAATCCCTGTTTTTTTCGGAACCACCTAAAACCAGGGTTAGACCACTGTGTCCCCGCCCCACCCCTACTGTATGAATTTTTCTACATCACTTTACTCTTGGGCTTTGGATATAACTGGAAATGTCAAAAGAAGAAAAGTTTGGCCACTAGAGCTACTTTTAGCAACAATTGTAGAGTGGATTATACCTAATGTCATGTTGCCTGTCAATGATAAAGGTTGCAGTGACAAAAATACGTTCAAAATATTTTTTTTTATTTTTTCGGCTCAAATAAAACAACACGGAGGGTTTGTTTACCCAATATTATGACATTTTAAAATCTGACATTCAGTCAGTTTACGGCAGGGGGGGTTAACTTAAATGAGGAAAGTTTGGATTCCATTATCGCAAGCTACTAAAATAGCGCTGCGGCGGACCGGTGCGGACAACTTATGAACTAACCCAATAGCTTTCCAAAGATGACTGATTTATTTTTTTTATTAAAAATTTATGAATACATGACAATTCTTGGTTATGACAGCTACATTTATTATTATTATAAAATTGACTGCATGTATTTTTCACAAAAACGGTTTGCCGTTGCATGTTCTGTACTTCCAAAATTCAGAAACTAAAAGTAAATAGAAACCTTTTTAAAATTTCCAGAGAACGCTAATGATGGCAGATAAGTATATTTCATTTAATTAATTTATTGATTTAGTCGATTTTATCAGGTAATTACATTTAATCACATGTGCGCATTTCGCCGATGTAATTAAATACAGGCTGCATTAAATGCCAAAAGCTATCTTTTAGCACGTGTAAAACTTTAGCCACTTTTATTATTACCTGATTGAATCAATTAAATTAATAAATTACTTAAATGAAAAACTTAAAAATAATCAAAAGTGTTCTGTGTAAGATTAAAGTGGTAGGGTTAGTTAGAAAATCTGACAACCCAGATTGTTGTTTTGTTTTTGTCTTTGTATAATTATACAAAGTATAAAAATTAAATTTCAAACTGACTGTGGGCATAAAGCGGGAAATTAAGACACGCCCACTCAATTGTAAGGTAGGTCCGCCGCAGCGCTAGCGTCGTCCGGAATCAAATTTCCCACCATTGAGTCGACAGTCTTACTGTTTAAGTATCTATAGTCTCTGGTTTACGGAGTGTGTTAATATTTTTTAAAGTGTGTTTACATTGTTAGAATATCAAAAACACTCGATTCTTTTTATAAATCGATTTTTCGGAACTCTTTATAGTTTTTTTAAGGGAGTCTGTTCAGTTGTTATTCTATTCCACTATAATGTAAACCTACAGTCCAAAGTTCAACTATTGTTCACATTCACATTTCATTTATTTTTTACCAGCCTGTCAAATGTTTTCTAACTTGGTGTTGTTGAAACTGTCTTAAGAAAAAAATATATGAAGAAACAAGTAAAACACAGATCATGGATATATGAATTCTAAATATCATATCATATCACCATTTATTGCAAATTGATTTTACTTATTAAAATTTACATATTCTTTTTTCAAAGCATCCATGCAAATCAGCATTGAGCTATGGTTCCTAATTCTAAATATAGTGGAATATAATTAACAAGAGTCTTTACTCTTGTATTGCAGGCTTTTGATATAACTGGAAATGTCAAAAGAGGAAAATTTTGGCCGCTAGCGCTACTTTTAGCGACTATTGTAGTAGAGGAGGTTATGCCTAATGTCCTATTGGCTCTCATTGATAAAGGGGTACTTATTTACTTGGTTCCCAACATAAAGTTGGGACCCAATTAAATATGGCGATATAGGGCAATTATTCACTTGGGTACCGACAAAAGCAATGGGGTTGAGAAGGGGGAAAAAGAAAAGATTGATAGTCAAGTAAATAAGATGATATAGTGCAAAAGTACCCTTGGTTACCAACATAAAATCGGGACCAAAGTAAATTAGGCAATTTACTTGGAAGGAAAATTACAAAAAACTTGGGATTTCTTAAAGTCTTAACTCCATTACAAATTGAAACTAAGAGATTTTAATGGAGATTAGGCAGACCTCCTACTTCCTATACCCAAATCCACTCGATTTTTTCAGATAAATTGAGGTTGGGAACCAAGTAAATAAGTGCCGATAAAGGTTGCATTAAACTTCAAAAATTATTAAAAAACAATTACATACAATTTTTTTAGGGGGGCAAATAATAACAACACATTTAAATAATAATGCATTTGACATACTTCTGCCAATTACTGAGTGGCAGCCATTTTTAAAAATATTGAGAAAACTTGATTATTTTTTTTAAATATTGAGTAAGTTCTATTCTTTGTTATAAATATTAAGACAGCTAGATATTTTTTTTAAAAAAACTTGCACTTGTTTTTTTTGGAGAGTTGGTTCACTTGTTATTCTATTCTAGTATAATTCTAAAATACAATTTTGGATTTCTTTTTTTTTTATTTAATAAATCAAACACGTTCTTAGGTACAAAAATTCCCCTAATAAAAATAATCAGATATTTAATCTTGATATTTAATTTAATTGATACAGAAAATCACTGTAATAAAGACGGAAAATTAAATTCTATAAAAATAGTGTGAGCATTTTTCTAAAAGTTATGCTCACGTGAAAAATAAATTGGTCCCTTTTTTTTAAAAAAAAACAGGATCCCTATAGAGTGAATAGATATCCCCGTCTACTATTTTCCTCCCTCTTAAATGACATCAGTTATGTGTCTAATGCAATATAGTATGTGTTTCTATTCAGTTCTTATACACTGTCTTTAGTAGTTTGGCATCTATCTGACATGTTACTATATACATGCATTATAAGGATCCATCTAAATTTAAGTTAAAAGTGGAGCCAGAAAAGGCCAGATTTTTCCAAAAATAATTGTATTATTTAGTATCTCAACTTAATAATTATAGATGTATATGAGGTGCTGCTTTAAGTATTGTGGTCAGTAGGAAGTGTCCTGTTATAATTTATGATATGTTGTTATTGATCTGATATAAAAATTCTTATTGATTTTTTGAAACTCAAGTTTTACTTGGGAGTGCATGGTAAGCAATAAAATTAAAAAAAAATAAAATATTGGTTCAATTCCATGGATAATCTACAGTTTCTGCACTAATAGCATTTTCATTAATTTACTATTTTAGAAAATTTTTTAAATAGTGAGTAGCACTCTTCCTTAAATTCCCCCCTCTACAAATGAGTTTAGTTTACTTAACATTTGATTATAATCAAATGTTTGTTTGTTTTCTTTTTTTTTAAGTATAAGTCTTACTCAGACTTAAGATTTATTTAGAATATTAAACTTATAGAATATCTATTGCGGACCTCCATCTCCCAAGTACAAGGAGCCACTTTATTTTAAAGTTTACTGAAATAATACCTTTTATATAATAAATAAAACACTATAATTTTTTTTTAAAATTAATACTTGGTCAAATATCACAATAAAATAAATCAGACGCATTTCGGGAAATATCCCATCATCAGTGTACATTTAAACTAAACTTAAATTTATTATTGCTATGTATAGGTGGTATAGTTAGAAGAGTGGGAGACTTCACCTACACATTGGAATAATAAATTTAACTTTATATGTACACTGTAGATGGGATACTTCCCGAAACTTGTCTGATTTATTTTATTGCGATATTACACCAAGTATTATTAAAACATTTTTTTTAAATTATAGTGTTTCATTTATTATATAAAATGTGCGATTATCACAAAAACTCGGTCAAAACAACTAATTTTGAAATAATACCATTAGGCAAAAGAATAAAACCATTACTGATGCCTATTTTGTATTGCCTAAATATTACTTTTTTGTAGTAATTAACCTACAAATTTTTAAAACACCATTACTGTTACTAGTCAATATAGTGTAGTTGTAGTATTTATAGTTATAAATTTAGTATATTGATAAGATTTTTTTTATTTATATTGTAAATAGTTATTTTGTTTTTGATTAGAGTACCTCTGTTATCATTGTCTTATAAGTATCTTATAAGGGAATCTAGCGTTTTACTGGTCCTTGGGTTGGGGTTGAAGTGGACCAATACAATGTCTTTCCTCTCTGATTTTTAAAACCTCCTAAGTAGTGTTTACTATTTAGTGTAATAAATCATAAAAAATATTTAAAAAACTAATAAAAATTTGCCTTGTACTTAAATTTAAATTTGTTGCGATGGTTTTACTGGATCTTTGTTGTCTACACTCTATGGTCTACACATCTAGTGGCTTGTTGCAAAATGCTGAATCTTATGCTTATATATAAGCACCAAATCTTACAGAGGTGGCTCAATTAATACAATATATGAATTATTACATTCACCTTAATATTTAAAATATTAATTTGATCTAACTTTTACCTTAATTGGACTATATGGTTTTATAAGTATTAGTTTTTAATTAACTTAAACACTTATAATTTTATTAAAGTTTGGAGAAAGTGTTGGTCTAAAATGTTAAAATATACTGTTAAAAAGACAGTCATCGTCAATATTCATTGACTTTATAAAAATAATTATGTCTGTTTAGAGTGTTGCATGTTTTCCAAACTCTCATTAGGATAAGACTGATATTTATTTATAGTATTTTGTAATGACTATTTAAAAAATTGTATAATCATTTCATGAGTGTTTGTCTATACCATACAATATTCTTTAATTGTCTCTTTTATCCATGATTTTACCTATCAATCTATTCTTACTGAAATAGTAATTAAAACTCAAGATGCATTATTAATACCTTTTTATAAGCCCGTAAGAAACTTTATATATATATATTTTTTTTTTAATTAAATTCCGGAGGAAATAATTTCCTAGGTACTTAGACCACGTATGTGGGTCCATTGTACCTGAACTTTATATTTACTAGCACAAAGTTAAGTGCTTATTGTTGAGTGATGTACTAAATGTAAACAACAGTCTCTCTGGGTAATATTAAAATATATTTGCAGACCTGACTGTTATCAGCCATCATTAGTGTCTACCAACAGTTTAAGACAATAATTAGAAACAAAAATAACAATGCAAATCATAAAACAAAGATAAATAAATATTAATAAGTCAAATAGGTAATTAACAGAAGTACCAAAAATTATTTTATAAAAAGAAAGAAATTATTCAGGCTGGATTTGAGACAGAGGTTGCAATTTGATTGAATTAATTTGCTAGCGTGTGCATAACTGCAGACTCCATCCCATTTCCTGTTTTTTTAAGAAGCTTGTATCCTAGTTCTTTTTTGTTGGCAGTCATGTGCACACTAGCTAAATTTTGTAGACCTTCAGTCAGGTTTCAACATCAGTCTCAAATTAAACCTGAATAATTATTTTCTTTTAATTCTTCTTAAAATAGCTTTATACTGTCGTCTAAAACAAAAGAGCAGTATGTGACAGCAGTAAAAGGTCTTACTGCCTTTTTAATTTAGTATACTTATGATTATTTTTTAGCTAGTTTAATTTGTATCTCTTTGACTTCGTATTATTTCTTTATCTTTGTTTTATTTTATTTTCATTTCATATTTTTTCACACTTTTGGTTGGCACTGAAGATGTTAACATTCGAAAGCCAGATCTATAAATATATTTAGCTAATACGTTGTGAAACTGTTGTTTTATTTATTTGTTATCTCAACTGTTCAGCTTTAAGTTAAATATATTTTTTTAAATCTTATTTCATTATTTTTTCTTTAACCCGGGTTTTTTTCTTTTAAATGGCATATCTAGACATGAAATGATTATATTTTCATTAATTTTAATACTAGTTTGTTTTAGTGTGTGTGTGAAACCTGTACTGAAAATAAATAAGCTTTATTGGAATACAAAATATTTCTGATTATACCTAATAATTAGGTATAAATTATTTTATATTGAAATTTTGTGATTGAATAAAAATATTAAAATATAAAATACATGATCTTTGTTTAGCATTTCTTTATCTTGAACCAGTTAGATCAGTGTTGATCAATTACTTAAGAGTACCTCTACAGTACTTCTATTTTGAACAAGAGAACTTTATGTACTCATTATACTCGGTTCCCTTCTTTAGGACACTTCCAATAATTATTAGCTGATTGGTAGAATTTAATTTAAATTCATTAAAAATCAAAGTAAAAACATAAAGAAATGTAAAAAGGGAAATTAAATTTTACTAATTTTTAATTAAAACTTTAATGAACAGTATGTATTTGGTACAATTTTAAGAGTAATGTCATATTATTATTTTAACAAGATTATAATAATATTTTTTTGTTTGATTATTTTACTCAGGAACTGGCTCAAGAATTGTTGTAAGCTTAAATAGTTTAGAAAATGTGACCAAACCAGTGCTTAATTTTACTCCATGTTCCTGAAAAATAAAATGTTTAAATTACTTAATTTAATTTAAATAATATGATGAGGTATTAGTATTTCACCCAATTATTTCAAAAAACGTAGCTTATTTTTTGTGTATTTTTTTAAAGTTTTTACAACTTTAGAGGTTTTTTATAGACATCAAAAATTACTTTGTTAATGTAAGATTTTCTCTTTTAAACTGTTGGTTACATGATAATGGTAAAAAGGGGAGATATGAGAACCACAAGTTCTAAAATCTTGCAACCATGTCTTTTGCAGACTTTTTAGTAACTCAGTACGCTATTTAGTGTAAAAACCAAGTGAAGAGATTTCCTTAATACAAATGGAAAGCTTGATATCTGGCTGTGCTTTCCATGATTGATTAGAATCCAAAATTATCCCCAGCGTTTATATTTGCTTCAAGTTAGGGGCTGAAGATTAGGGTTCAAGCAAAAATTATGTAGTATACCTTAATAATATACTAAATAACTTTGTTAATTACTTAATAATCTTTGGGTTTAAGTCTTATGTTTGTTAGACTCAAACCTTAAAACTAAGCTATCAGTGGGTCACCCCTCTTCTCTATTCTGTGTTAATTAAAATACCATTTCTTGATGGAAAATGGAAAAAATAGATGAATTTCAAAAAGTGTGCATCTATATAAGCTGTTAAAACATGTGAAAATAAGAACTGATTATCTTAGCGAGTACCTTCAGGTTTAGGAGTTGGAGCTGATGTTTTTGCGTTGGTTTGAACATTAGCTTTGACTGGAGCAGGAGTTACAACTGGTGCAGGAGTTGGATTGGCTTTGGTCGGGACTGGAGTTACTGTTGGCGCAGGAGTTGGATTAGCTTTGGTTGGCACAGGTGTTACTGTTGGTGCAGGAGTTGGATTGGCTTTGGTTGGCACTGGAGTTACTGTTGGCGCAGGAGTTGGATTGGCTTTGGTTGGCACTGGAGTTACTGTTGGCGCAGGAGTTTAGCTTTGGTTGGCACTGGAGTTACTGTTGGTGCAGGAGTTGGACCAGATGTGGCTTTGGTAGGTGTTGGGGAAGTTGAGGGGGCTTCAGTTGTTGGTGCTGGAGTGGTAGGTTTTGGCCATGGCGAGGCAGGTGCAGAACAGTTGACCCGCCAGCAGTAATCACATTCTAATGTAACTGGATTAAAAGCTCTGAAAAAATTAATAATAAAAATTATTTGAGAAGTAATATAAACTAAAAAGTTATAACTACACAAATATCGTTTAAATCTAAATTTCTAAAATAGGGTAAAACATTTTTGTAATTAGGAGGCCGACGATATCTCATTCTAAGAAAATCATAAATGCTGCTTATTACATAACTGCTCACTTTAAAAATGCTGTGCATGATTCTTGTGTTTGCTTTCCATCATTACACTGTATGAAATCCCTGCATCCAGTTGGTGATTTAGTTTTGTACAGACCCTGTGGCGGACAAGTCACATCAGCGAAGGCTACAGCACAGAGAGCACTCACAACAAGACCTGAAACCATTTTAAAATTTCATGATTCTATTTAAAAAGAATAATATATGAAGGATATAGGGTACTTTAGAACTTTTATTTTCCAAATGGTATTTGTCATACTCATCCTCACTACTTTGGACTCACTTCGCTTGTCCTCAGACAGCGAATATTTTATTCCCAGAGGTCACCCATCCAGGCAATGACATGGCTTGATGCTTCTTTACTTTTAGGATCGAACTAAAACCATAGATATACTTGCTATATTTTAAAGGGATACATGTGCCAAATTTTAAATTAAGTAGATTATTTTTGGATTCTTTTATATTTTTTTTTTTTTAAAAAACATACAGTTATAATATACAGTAGTTCTAGTTGGTAATGAATTTTAAAACCACCAAGTTATCGAAATTCATTACCTACTAACATGTCTGAATTTCTTAAGGGTGACGAACAAAATGTGTGAATACTACCTCCATCAAGCTGATCTTATTACCAACCTTTAAACTGAATACTTTTTTACTACCCATCTACTTAATATTGTTTATTATTTTATACTTTAAAATCATCTATATCCACTTACACCTTGCTTAAGAACCTCAATATTATTATTTCTTTAATCAAAAACTTCCTTATTTAATTAAACATTAATGGAGGAAAATAACCCAGCAGTTGACCTCCAAAAAAACTGTATACAAGTCATTAGATAAAAGTTGAACTAATGCTAAAAATGAGGTTTTGCTGAGTAATTTTTACCAGTTTATGACAACTAGACCTTGAGATTGATTTTCGTACCAAGTTTCAACTGTTTAGCATAAATACACTGGGAGCTACAATGATAACAGACACACACACATAAATCTTAGTAAAACTTCTCCAGAGGTCTTAAAAACACCTGAAACGGATAATTCATGTGAAATCCTGGTTTTGGATTTTTAATGCAAACACAAAATGGATCCAAAATTTGTTGTTGTTATGTAAGTTACACATTAAGTATGTTATACGTGTGCTTAATTTTAAATTGATCAAAACATTTTCCTACGTTTTATATATTTTCGTGAAATCCATTTAATAAACCAGTAAGTCAACAGTTAATGTGACATCATAAAATAAATATTTTCTGGATAGCACAACTTAACCAGAATATTGATTTTGCACCAAGTCAAGTTCAACTCTCTAGCATGAATATACTGAGCTATGATGAATAGTTTATATATAATATATATATATATATAATATATATTATATATATATATATATATTATATATTATATTATAATATATATATATATATATATATATATATATATATATATATATATATATATATATATATATTATATATATATATATATATATATATATATATATATATTTGTGTGTGTGTGTGTCTATCAACAACACAATACTTATTTATTGTAAGTTTTGATATCTGGCGATATGTCAAGACATTGAAAAAATGTTAATTTATGCCGTCAATTAAATTTTTGATGACTCAGTAACATATGTTATTGTAGACACACACAGACAGCATGATGAAAACCACTCAGGATGTCATGAAAATGCCTGAAACGGATAATTAAGATGAAACCTCAGTTTTGGATTTTTAGGGTGACACAATACTTTTCCTTATACCTACAGTTTTTGGTAAGGAAAAGTAATGGATTATTTTTTTAATCTAAGACCTGTTTCTTAAATCTTCTAAAATAACTAAAGTTAAGAAACTTACCAAATTTCAACATGATGGTGAATATGATTGAGAGAGAACAATCACTGTGAATACTCAGTAATATATTAAATTTACTTATCTCTTAAAATACTTCTTGAATTCTCTATCTCAAGTACTTTAAACATTAATTATCATTATTAATTTAATTAAAATGTTAACATCAATTAAATAATTATGAATTTAACAAAGAACATATTGCGCTGAGATAATATATTCAATTATTTTGATTAAGTGGAAGATTATTAGAAAATTCTTTATTTTAATTATGAAAAATATGTATAGTTTTATAACTTTTTTAATCAATGTAATTGATTAGTTAATTTATATAAAATAAAATATTTTTTCACAACATTATTTTAATTGATCAGAGGTCAGAGGCACTGGCTTTATGTAGCAGCAGGCATTTTTAATAAGTTGCCTCAAAATATAAAAAACGCCAACACCATTAATATATTCACCAAATCCGTAAAGCAATTATTCATTGAAAAGTATTAACTGTTACTTTAAGCTTCTTTATAAATATTTACATTTTTTTATTTTTTAATACAAGGAAATATTAATTTGTTATATGTTAAGCTAAGATAGTATATAAAACACTCCTCCCCACAGCACAGAGCTTTTTGGTTCTCTTGTGGGGAGTAGTCCTATACATCTCAATTATAATTAACATAATATCAACTTGTTGCTTATTTAGGAATGGTAAATGCCTAAAATCCTTTATGAAAAAGAGCTCAAAAACATGATATTAATATTGATTTCATGGTGCTTACACTTAAATCTAGTAAATTGCTAACTCTTTAGGGTGCAAGAGTGATTAAATTAATTGTTAGATTAGATTAATCTTTAGTAAACTCTTAATTAATTGTGGAATAAGGAGCCAACAAATAAAAGATGAACTAGGCCAAGAATGCTAAATTGGTTTTTTTAAGCATTGACATTGTTAGGTTCGGTACTATACTGTATCAGTTTTAATGGTAATATTCAGATACACTTAAAATCTAACAGCTACCTTAACTTAGTCTAAAGTTAGTTACCTTCATGTGAAAAATTATGAATTAGTTGAGCTTCTAAGAAAGACTTCAACAATAGGCTTAAGCTGTTCTTTAAACAATAATTATTTTACAGACGAGTTGAATAAGGCCTTCATTTTGAGAATAACATGGGTTTAAAGAAGTGTTGTCCTTCTTCCATTGCAATCTGTCTCATACTATTGTATATTGTATTCAGTAAGCTTTAATAAAGCTAACTTTACGTAATAAGATACAGAACTTTAAATTTAATTCAGCATACTGTAAAAAAGTCGAACTAAAATGAAGACTAACGATATAAATATATCTACAATAATATTATGGTTTTAATCAGTTGACAGTCTGCCACAAATAAAAATAATCTAAAACAGTATTTGCTCAATTTTTTTATGAAATTATCTTTAAGTTCGTCATATAAAAGAACATCCTGTAAAATATTAGAATGAAAAAATTATACATTTGAAGATGCAGCAATAAAACAAAAATATATTCAAATATGTTCTTTTTGTGGGAAAACGGCCTCAACTGCTTGTGTGACGTCAGAGGTATGAATACCGCCATATAGTACAATAGTCACTAGACCAGCACTCATAAGAGTACTGTTGAGTATTCTATACTGTCAACAAGATGATCACACAAACTGAAGGCATTATATTACCTGGATCACAGAATTGTATTATCAGTCTTCTTTACATTCTATTGAACTGTCAGCAACTGTTGACCTTACGATATTTCTAACTAAAACTCCCATCTGCAACTTAAACAACCCTACGTTTAGAACTTTCCGTTTTCATCCCACTCTCTCACCCATTTCCCCTCTCCTCTTCTTTAAATGCTTATTTCAACCATTTAAAATTAAATTAATTATTTTTTACAGCTTATTATATTTTTTAAACACATTTAATCTTTTTAAGAGCAATTTTTTTCGGGGAAAAATGCAAATAGTCTATTGTCTGTGAACTAGAAGGCATCCTATGGTTCATTCTGAACCCAGCCCTTGGAGGTACCAGCAGCAAATACCACAATAGCATTCATTCCCTCACAGAGTTTTGGTGAGCTGTCACCTGATCAACACTAATACAATACTTGACTGACATTAACTGATAAAGTATTTTTTGAAATGAATTGAAAAGGAACATAAAAACGCGTCATTAATTAAAAGAATAAGATAAAAATTTAATTAATAAAATAACAATAAAGTTATAATCATGTTTGCTTATCATTATTATCTTTCTTTTTCTTTGTCTTCAATATTTTTAGTTTAGGTTTGTTTTTGGCAGATTTGACAATGTCTACAGCTGATTCAGAACTGAGAGATATTGGTTGCATTAAAAGAGCTTCTAAATGTTTCTTGGCAACAATAACTGCTTTCTTTTTCATTTTTTCCTCATGGCTGTCTTTTTCTTCCAATCTGAAAAAATTTATACAATACTAATCATATAATGATAGTAAAACTGGCTTTCAACCAAATAAAGGTCAACCTCAGTAATGATGAGAAGAAATTATTTGCTCCTTTTGAGTCAAGAAGTTGTTACATTTTAGACTGAATGTAGACACATACATTAGAGACTGAATGCAAACAGTCTGCATTCAGTCTCTAATGTAATAAATTCTAAACTCAAAAAGAACAAATAAATTCTTCTCACCGGTACTGAGGATGACCTTTATTTGGTTGAAAGCCGGTTTTACTATCATTATATGCTTAAAACTATATTTGTGGATAGACCTTTATTTGAATCCTTATAATATGAAATCCACTGACGCTAACGTCTCTCACAGTATAAACTAAATTAATAAATAAAAACACAGGGCCTAGTACAGGGACTAGAACAAAACAAAATTCCAGGTTTCTAAGGATTAATATGAAAAAGACCAATAATATATACTTTGCTAATCAATTGAACGAACCCTAAAACTTGGTTACACTCCTCAGTAAAATAAGCAAGGGAGATGGGTCAAGGGGTTTAACTGAACCCCTCTGACCTGAAATGACCTTTCCCCTAAAATGATAAAAAAAAGGTGTATTGAAGTATAGGAGGAAAAGGAAACATTTGGAAACACTTAATTTTTTTTGGTAACAACCAAAGTCTTAGCTCACATAAATTCAATAGATAACAAATCCTTACTGTAAAGATTCATCTAATATTATGTCAGCCTCCTCAGCTGCTTTTTCCAACCAAGATCTTTTATCTGAATCTCTTTTCTTTCTAAGCAATAACAAATCTAACTGTCTAGCAGCTTTAACTCTCTCTATACTGATCCTAAGAATATTGTCTCTGATAGGAAAGTCTTGCATTTCTCCATCTCGGTTTAATGTTAGCAGGTTTCTAGTGTAAGAAGATACTTCTTCAGGTGAAACAAGCAGCACAGTTAAACCTAAACATTAAAAAATATATGTTTATAAAACAAAATTGTTAACTTGGATCTCTAAAATATTAAGACTGTAGTAGAAGTTTTTAACTTAAGTTTTCTTAAATCATGCATGCATCATAGAGGAATGTGTAGTACAGTGGCATGCATATAATATTTATCCCATTTCACAAGCTTACTTAAAGTCTAAAATAATTTAGACACCAATGCAATCAAGTTTTGACAAAATGACAGGTCTCTCAAACAACCAAGCCAATTAAAAAATAAACGAATCTATTTCGTTTTTTATTTTTACTTCCTATATAAATAAATATTTAAAAAATATAAATTAATAAATAAAAATATACAAAGTAAGAAAATTACTCCTACTTTTCCTCATTTATACTGTAGTTATATAGGAAAAGTATTGTGTTTGTACTAAAAATCCAAAACCCAGATTTTACCTTTTGAGTGGTTTCAGAAAAAGTTGTGTGTCTGTTATCATCTAACTTCCTGTATATTTAGACTAGAGAGTTGAAACTTGGTTCAAAAATCAATCTTTTGGTCTTATGCTATTCAGTTTTATTTATATTTGAATAAAGGTGATTAAATAATGTACATAATGTATATTGTGATGATTTCTAATTCTATTACTGTATGTAAAGCTAAAGGAATGAAATTGATTTCATTTTATTTTTAAGTTTTAAAAACATTTGTAGAATTTTGCAAATTATAATGTGTTTGCTCTTTACTACCTTAAGAACAGAGTGTCTATTTAAATTTTTAAGAAAAACATAAGATATCTTTAAGATCTTTAGCCATCCATATTTTGGGTGGAGGCAGGTTCATCATTGTCTGCTGTTTTATCTGATGACTTGTCATTCAAGATATCCTGTAAAGGTTTTGATTGTTGTGATGTCTTAATAAAAACTATTCTAAATAATAATTATCAAAGAAAGATAAAAGGACAAAGTATTGTAATGACCTGGTCGAGAAGCCCGTGCAGTTCTTCCACTCCTATGTACATAACTCTCAGTTGTTTTGGGTATTTGATAATGAATAACATGCTCCGTGGCAGGAATGTCAAGTCCTCTGGCAGCTACATCTGTAGCTAGTAGTACACCATTGCCAGCACTGAACCTGTTATCAAATTAAAGACATAATCAAACATATCAAAATAAATGTAGAATAGGTTAAAAAATAAATAAAATAATAGCTATATATACATACACACACACACACACACACACACACACACACATATATATATATATTATATATATATATATATATATATATATAATATATATAATATATGTGTGTGTGTGTGTGTGTGTTATGAGATTTGTTTCCAAACATTTCTTAAAAACTTCCAAACCCTAATTTGAATCCAAATGGAATTGGACACAAATATTGATATTATAAATGTTCATAACCCTATTTTTATAAAAATTGTATGACATCATTTACCCACAATAATGACTCAGCGAAAATTGAAAAATTCATCAAACCACAAAAAGTCATTTGATTAGACTACAATTTAATGATTTTTATACTTGATACTAATTACTTTTCCTAACCTACTATCGTAGTTGTTTATTATTACTTATTATTCCTTTATGTATTTCAATTAAAAAGAAGAATTTAAAGAAAATATTAGAGTCTAACGAAGAAGTTAAAACAGAGGAAAATGTTAAAACACTTGTTGATTCCATTATCGTAATTCTGAGTACCGCTAAAGTCAGTACAGTCAGTCACTTCAGTCTATTTTCTTGGCAGATTTGTCAATTGAAATCTAAATATTATACTTAAAACACTTAAATTAATTTTTCTCGAAGAAATTACTGTACTAAGAAACATCAACAAACTCCTATTTTTTAGTGCATAGTCGCCTGTAGATATTGTAGTATTTCACTTCATCTCATTGTTTCAAAACGATATAAACTGTTACAAGGAAAATAATAAATATGGTTAACATATAAATAACAATAAACACTGCCAACTGAATGCTCTTTAAAAATGAAATAAGTGTAAAAGAAACAATTATTACCTTTCTAAGTTCTTCAGCCTTTGTTTTTGTATCATATTTGAATGAAGAGGTAAGGCTCTAACCTGTAGTAAATTAAGAAGGGATGAGAGGCGTTTAACACTCTCAATAGAGTTGAGGAAAACTAAAGTCCTGCCAGGGTGAATCAGAAGGAAATAGTAGAGATAAAAATCTTTCTCTTCAAATTTACACAGGATTCTGGCTTCTGAAAGTGTGCTTGCAAGACCTAAATAAAATAAAACAATTATTGTGATGTAATCAAAATTTAGTAAAGAAGTTTAGTTGAATGACTTATCTTCAAACAGAAGAAACAACAGGAGCTAAAAAGCAAATAATCTATAAAGTGTAATTTATTTGCATGAAGTATTGCTGATTACGAGAACATTAAGAAAATAAGCTCAATCAACAAAGTGATTTTGGCATTACTGCCACTCTCTCCTTTTCAGTGATACTCGGCATTAAGGAGAACAAATCCTGGTGCGGTAGTCCACATGCCAGGCGAATGTCTTTTGGAATGCGTGTTTCCCTGTTTAGCAATCCATTTATTGCTTAAGGTTCCAGTTTATGTTTAAAACTTGAGCAGTTACTCAACTATCAAGCACTACTTGCAACTCATTTTTTCTGTAGGTTTGAAAATAAATGTGTATATTTATCTAATTGATTATATACAACTGTGCCTCCTAAACTGACAGTGCACACCATTATTTGCACTAGTTAGCTCATTTATTGCTTATCATTAAAGGTTTTAGCGCATTTCATTGACCCCTGTCATGACACCTATCACATTAGAGAATTTCTGCCAAAGAAAATTCACTAAAAGAACAAGATTCATTTATTTGGTTACCTGTTTTGTTGGTAATGTCAACTGTTTTTGGATCAGTAATCCCTAGAAGTTTAATAACTGATTCCAACTTTTGAGAAGGAGTCAAAGTTATCTTATTTAAGGGCTTTTTCCACCTTTCTGAAAAAAATACATATTTTAATTCAATCTAATATGAATTGGAAAATGGTGTTTAAGAGAAATTAAAACTTCCATGCACCTATAACATAATCTAGTTTTTTAAATTTTCTGTAACACAGATATCCTGAAATTTCTCAAAAAAGATATTTTGTGGTCTGGTATACCAACATATTATACCTCAGATGCTATAAAATAAGGTATTGATAATTTTAAGGCTTTGAAGAACATAATCAATTGTCCTAAACACAAAAATGATAAAATCATTATAACCCTGAAGATGTTTTTAACACAAGAAACAAAACGTTGAGAACTTTATTATCATCATTTTAATGATGGAGTTAGAATGTCAATGAAAGTGAACTTCACAAGCATCATAATAAATTTAAATACCATAGATAAAACAAGTTAATGTTATAGCCTATTTATTGTTGACTGGAAGAAAAATACGAAGAAAATTATAAAAAAAAGTGTAACTTAATTTAAATAAATGGAAACAAGATTAAGAATTAGCTTACTTTTAACAATATAATTAGGAGGTTGATGTACCAAGGTAAGAGTGGCAGAGAAGACAAAGTTTTGCCTCGCTTTCTTAGCTTCCCCATCAGTATTGATCCTTTCAAGAAGTGATCTCAACTCAGGAAAATGATTTGCCTCAAGCATTCTGTCAGTTTCATCTATGACGAGGTATCTAAAAAACATATTTGATGCAAATAAATTAACATTTTTATTGAGTACAATAACAGTTTGAAGAGACATCCTTACACCTATTTATAAAATAATTCTGATGCGGAGGTCCGCAAGCTGGGCGCCACAACTTGTTATTTAATTTTTTCAACTTTTTCAAAGAAAATCCGTATATTTATCCCATAGATTATACTACACAACACATTTGCACTCGTTTGATGCTCAATGCTACTTTTTTTTTAGTGCATTTTCTTTGAAAAATTAAATAACAGTGTTTTTTTACTCCACTTTATGGTCCTGTAATCCTATGACAAATTGGTTCAGAAGTCTCATGACATAGAAAATTTATTCAGTACAAATGGATCAAATGTGTGGTAAAAAGAACGTTAATATAATTACTTTAATTTTTCAATATTTTTAAAGTGAGGTTCTCCAACTTGAACCAAGTCCCACAATCGGCCAGGAGTTGCTACTACTACATGAGGCTGCTGACTCAGGATTCTAGACTGCTTCTCAGAGGACATACCACCAACAATGACTGCCACCTGAAATAGTCAAAAAATTATTTTAATGATCAGAAGTTAAAATAAGTGGATTGCCTCTCCCAATTTAAATACTTTCATCAGGACTACTTCATGAGCATATTATTTTAGGCAACCAAATTAGTAGATCTACATATATATTCTGGATACCTAATTACTCAAAATGGGATACAATGGATCCTTAAAAGTCTAATTGCCTCCATATGGAATTGACAATGGTTTATTTATTTTACATCGTGACAAACAAGTAGTCACAGAAGTTTTTTAATCACACATGTTAAGACAAACAATTCCTGAGATGATTTCTTAATAGAAGAGGGCCATAAAACAAATGTTTTGAAAACATAAATCCAAGACAAACTCTAAAACTGTAACTTTTTATGTTGTTTGAAAACATTCATAATATCATTTGAAGATCTGATTACCTGCAATGGTGTATACTTAGTTACAACTTCTAAATGATCTTTAATTTGAACAGCAAGTTCACGAGTTGGAGTTAAAATAAGAGCCCATAAACCTTGCTCACTTAATTTTACAGGATCTGAAAATACAGATTAAACAATTTTTATATAACTACTCATTAACATTATTTGCAAGAACATTTAAATCAAATCTGAGTGCATCCTCACTACTTCTGATCGCTTCGCTTGTCCTCAGAGTACAAAAATCACCGAATATATACTTCAAACTGTTTTTGGACTCACTCCGCTCATCCTCAGACAGTAAATACATTTGTTTTTTCCAGTGATCACCCATGCTTAACTTTTATGATCCAACAAAAATCAAAGTGTACTTGCTATATTGATACATCTCAAGAAAGTTGTAAATCTGTTTTCAAAAAATTAAAAATACTGACTGTTCCTTCATTGTATATTCTTGAAAATATCAAATTAGCTAGATTAAATTTGCATAAATATTCAAAGCATGAGACTATACATACATACATCACAAGGAACAAGAATAAAATAGTAGTTAAAAAGCAAAAAAGTAATTTTTATAAAAATACTACAGAGTATAATAGTTCTGTTTTATACAATAGTCAAGCTGAAAACATAAAAGAAATAAAAAAAGGTACACAATTTATTAAAAATACCAGAGAATTATTAATCTCTTTCACTCTTTACACCGTTAAAGAGTTTTTTTAAAAGTAATTTTTTGTTTATCTTTTAATTTTTGTAATTGAAAACAGATATTTATATGATTTTATTAATTTTCTTAACTGTAATTATTTATTTATTTTATTTTAAGTTATTTATATAATTTTTGACGCATGCTTGTACTACTATGTTTAAAAGCAAATAAAAGTTTTTTCTGATTCTGAATGTAGGTTTTAGATTATTAGTTGAAACGCAATACTTTTCCTATATACCTAGGGTGTAAATAAAAAAAAGTAAAAAAGCTAAATAGAAAAAAATAAAAGCTTATAATTAATCAATCAAAGCTCCCTTAAAAAGTAAAGTTTAATAAAGATAATAGTTATTTATGCACGAAGGGAGTAAAGAGTGCTATTATTTCCCTGAGCAGTTAGTTAGTTCCTAAGGTGTAAGCCGAGGGAACCAACAACCATTTAACTCCTGAGGCGAAGCCGTAGGATTTATGTGTTAAACTCCCGAGGCAAAGCCGAGGGAGTTATGACTATTAACTCCCAAGACGAAGCCGAGGGAGGTAATAGTGAGGGGAAAAATAGCATTTTACTCCCAATGTGCATACAAGATTTTATCTCCAGATGTTGAATTTATTTTAGCACGTTTTGTCGTATTTTATTCTAATTTTTTGGGTCGGACCCTTTTACAAATTTTGGGGGTGCTGCCCCCCAACATTTTTTTTTCTTTAAAAAACTTCTTTTGATCTGAAACGGATTTTGAGCCAATAAAATAATTTTTTGATGGGGCCCCCATTATAAATTTGGGGGTGCCACTCCTGGGAAAAATAAAAAAATCGTTTGGTCACCTGTATAAATTTGGCTCTAATAACCCAATAATAGGAAACACTTTTTATTCCCAAGGGAGAAAAAGTTACTTTTTACTCCCAAGGGAGAAACTGATACTTTTTACTCCCAAGGGAGTGAAAAGTAACTTTTTCTCCCTTGGGAGTGAAAAGTGCTTCTTTAGTTCCCAAAAACTATTCAATAAACTTTACATTATACACTGTTTGGAGATAAAACATGTTTATTTTAAATAAGATATCATAGCTTAAATATAAAAAGAAGAATGACACTTATCTGACAGTAATTGGTTCCAAAACTTAAAAATAACCTTAATAGTGTAGGACATATTCATTAACTCTTTCAGGATGGGGTAGATGAGTGAGCCAGGCCCAGGGTCTAATGAACCTTAGAACACTCACCGCCCATCTTTATTGATTTTTTGTGTGCTTTTTTAAAGTAAAGTTGAAAATACTTTAACTTTTATATTTTAGGAATCTACACAACTGACAGTTTATATAAATTTACTTTTCTTAATATATACCGGAGATAATAGAAAAAGTTAAGTGTTGACAACTAAAAATCCAGAACGGGGATTCAACCTGAATCACATGTTTTAAGATCTTTTGAGTAGCTTTATTAAGTTGTCACATATGTATGAGTATTTGTGTGTCTGTTATCAATGTAGCTCCAAATAATTGGATTATTTTCAGATTTTTAAATTTTTTATTAAACATAAACAAGTTATTTGATAAAAATTGAAATAATGCTGATAATGAGATGAAACTTAGTACACATAATAATCTTATACATATCTACATGCATTCCAAATCTCAAACAGATTGCAACATTTTTCCGCGTTTTTATATTTCAAAATTGAAACAAATGAACTAAAGAGTAGCAACAAATACTTAAATACAGCTTAACAAAGTTAATAAAGGCACAATACTTTTAATCAATTCAGTGTGAACAATAATTCCTTCTCAAGCCTTACCATTGGATAATTTCTCTAGATTTTTTAGAATTCCATAAATTAAAGGGATCCCAAAAGCCAAAGTTTTACCACTTCCAGTTTCAGCAGCACCTAATATATCTCTCCTTCCCTTTATAGCAGCTGGGATTGAGAGTCTCTGCAAAAAAAATACTTAGGGTACAAACAGTGTTTACCAAATGATAAGAAGGTAGTTACAAGTGCAAAATAAATATGCTATTAACTTGCATTGGAAACAGTTACTACGTACACACAGTGTATTTAACAGGCGATCGTATTGGATACGTATGCAATACGGTCAACTAACTTCACGGTTCTTACAGTGTCTTTGTTTAGTTGAACGAGTGAGATTACGTGATAACTCATCCCGCCAAAACATCGTGTCTATTATAGCGAAGGTTCACTTTTCACTGTGATAAGGAAGTTTAAAACAAATAATATATTTAATTAAATTGTGATTTCTTTGCACAATAATAAAGTTACACAAGAAAAAATTATATTCCAAAAGTTATTTGATCAAAAACGGTAATATTAAAGTGAAATAAACGTTCGATGAAAAGGTTTTCCGTTAAATACAATCGTCTCTTAAGGTACATACCGCGTATCAAGGGATTCATTTAGATACCATCTCCCTAGTTTTGGCTTATGCAATCGGATCCCCTCTGCATGGTTCATACAGCTAATATTACCGTATTGAGACATCGTATACAATACAATCCGCGGATCTAGAAGTTTGTGTTAACGTACTAAGTGATTTCATAAACTAACATGATCATTATAGTCAACATTTAAATGGTGTACACATAAAGTAGATTAGTAAGAGGTTGTCCCTCTTACTAAAAGGCCAGTCATTGATACCACTCTAAAAATATTCCCTCATCGTATTTAATATCGCTTACAATTTTTATATTGTTGGTCCTGGATGTTAAACCACACTGACCATTTCATATCAGGCCACCCCTCCTCAACACTATTTTTACACGCTGTTGACCGATTTTAACAGTGTGTCATACTATAAAACATAGTCACCTGAATTTCTGTCGGTTGATTAAACCCTTTTTCTATTAGAGCTTTGGTAATGACATCAGGTACAAATATATTGGACCAGGGCAGGTACAATTCTTTGTCAACTTCTCTGTTTTCTATATATTCTTCGTCGCTGTTTTCAGCATTTGTTACGGTGAAGACGTTCTTAGTTACTCTAGCAACTTTACTAGGTGTTCCTCCATTGTCTTGAACTGGTTTTCTTTTCTTTGGACGCTTCTTTTTCTTAGTTTTAGATGAAACGACGTTACCTCTACTATCTTCCAAATTGTAATCGGTCAATTCTTCAATAGCTAACAGATTTTCAACACCTTCGATGTTGGCATTCTCATTTATTTTAACAGGCACCCACCCTTTAAATTTTGGAATAATTTTATGCATATTAACACAAATTTCAATAAATAATATACGAACTTAAATTCTAATAGAAATTCGAACCAAAACACAAGATGAAAACATGGCACATAACCTTAAGAAGGTTTCAAGTCGTCTAAATTGAGAACTAGAATGTATTTTCTTGATCTTATTTTAATTTTTTTATGAAAAACAAGTTCGCCAACTTTAAAGTTTGAAAATGCTTTTTCATTCATTGCCGTGATTTTTTTAGAGTTGTTAGTCGTTTCGCTAATTCGCTTAATTTCTTAAAATGATAATGTGTAATTCTAAATTAGTTATTGTGAAAGTTTATTTATTAATTATTTCACGTACCTCATATACAAGATTATATTAACAAATGCTCTATTCCTTTGAGGTAAGATAATAATAATAGAATCAGTTTCAAATTGAAGCCAGAGTAAAATAAGAATTAACTTTTTACTTATCCTCATTTATATCGTACGTATATAGAAAAAGTAATGTGCTAGTACTTAAAATCTGAAACCGAGATTCATTCTAAATTATTTTTTTTAGGTGTTTTATTACATTTGAGTGGTTTAACACGTTGACTGTCTACTGTATATCACTTCGTTCACACGCGGGGTTTTGCAGGGGGTTTCACCCTGTGTTCTACCCCCTTGGGGTTTCAACCCCTAACTGTTCACACGGTATTTTTTATCGTGTAAAATGAGTTTCAGAGTTGAACCCCTCGTTTAATCCCGTCAACACGACAACTGCTGAGAGGTTGAATCCCCTAGGAAGTTAAAGACTGGGTTCAACACTCTGTGAACCCCGCTTGAGTTCAACACATAGCTCCCAGTGTAGCTCGAGTCCCCCATTCCAAAATATCAACCCCCCACCCCTACCCTCACCATGATCCCAACTTTATAAGATTATTTTTTCTTCGAAAAAATACATTCGCTACAAATACATACACAATCTACATACAAATCTTGGGAATAACGATACACGATACACTAAATATGAATAAAATAATAATAAGGATGAATAAAAAGTTGAGAATAATATGTAACAATATAGACACTTAAGTAAAAATATATGTAAAAAACTAAAAATTTTAAATTATTGTTTATTGGTGCCAGAAAGATGACGGGATTTCAGGATGAGATGGTAGGCAAGTTTCGATGAGCAGGAGTGGATGTGTTGTCAGGATGTTTTCTGATGATTTGGGCTCTATGTAGGTCATTAAAGAAAGAGGAATGGTGGGATCTTGCGTTCACTGTAACTTATAAATCACTCCTGTGGTCACAACACGAAGTGTTGTGTATCACAACACCACAACACTGTCTGTGGTTTTTTAAACGTAGATTGCAGGGAGTAGACGTTTTCCCCTACAATGCTCAATCACAATGCTCGCATTCAAGGCAATATACCAAGTGCAGGTTGAGGAAGAAGAAATACGACTGGGAAGTACTAGTATAGCAGGTCAAACAGCGTCTTCTCTTACAAGGATGATCTCCATCCTACAAATAATAGGTACCCATCTTGGGTACCTAGAGGAAGGGGTGGCGTTGAAGTATATATTAGAGGACTGAAACCCCCTTCAAAAAATTTACTTAGGTGCTAATAGCATCTGCCACGAGTGCTGGCCACACTGAACACGATACACGATGTATATTCAGGAAGCTGGTGGCTGGCCTAGTTCTTTATTTTTGGGGGGGGAGCGAAAAGATTCGAGTCGTGGGTATAGACGCTGGATAGTAAAACTTATAAGATATAGCCTAAACAGTTAACTTTTTACCATTATAATGGCAACTGTCATTTGTTGAGAGCTAGTGTCTAAGAGCGCAATTATATGTTTCTTTCTTTAAAAGCTCAAAAGCTGATTTTTTCCGTTTTCTACCTATAAACGAAATTGGGACGACACGACCCCAACATTTTTAACACCTTCGTAAAATAAGTTTACTTAATAAATCACAAAATTGTTTGTTCTAGGTTCAAGAAAAATACAACTAGGTGAAAGAGTAAGTATTCAGTATTTTTATTTTTAAAAATACTTTTTTATTTTTTATTATTTTCTTTTATTTTTATATCAGTATTTTTATTATTCAGAACAACTTTTATTTACAAGGTTTGTTGAGTTTTCAAACTTACTTTCGTATAAAATTATATTACATATTAACAAAAAGTAAATATGTCCCTTTTTTTCACGAGATTACTCTAATGTTATTAAGGTCAAGCTTCTTCCATGGAAGTTTGTTACAGAGCCTACTACTAGTAATAATGTTTACTCGCTGACGACACCTTATTACTTAATCTATTATGTTTTTAGTAGGCATTGGTTAACACAATTTAATACCATTGTATTATAGACTCCCATCAATATGATATCGTTTTGTAATTAACTACAAGCATAAATCGATAATTTACAATTCACATCAAACATTACTTGACGAAACATTGAAAACTAACTTTAATAGGTTATAAAAATACTATTATTCAGGAGGTCTTAAATTAATAGGAGGCGGGAAATCTATATAGGTGTATTTACTGAGGACATAATTCAAAGAAAAATCTGATATGGTAAAATTGTTCACCCAAACTTCAGCCGATTCTTGATCTGACTCAGCTGACTCGAACCCATCGAAGGCAGGCTCTTCCATACAATTGTGCAAAGAATCAACTGCATCTACTGATCTATTCTTTGATATGAATGCTGATAATTCAGCCAAATCACTTTCCGATGCAGATTCTTCTTGGTGACTTATAGATTTATGTAATTGTTTATTTTTTATGTCTTCCTCTTCCGTGAGTTTATTAGGGCAATCTTCAATCCTCAATGTATTTACTATTTCTTTTGGGTTCTCTAAACTTATATCTTTATTAATCAAATTCGCGGCTGTCTCATTAATTTCCAATTTTTTGTCTAAAGCCTCTAATATCACTCTTTTTAGGTAATCGTGTGCCCTTAAATTCTTGGCAAACCTCATTTCACAATAATAGTTTGATTCAATATCAATTGATTTGGATTCCATGATGTCACTTTTAGAATCAGATTTACCTTCATCATATTTTGAATTACCTATAAATCCTACTCCACTGTCCACGTCATTTAATTCATTTTGAGAGTAAAGGACATCATTAAGATAATTAAAAACTTGTACATTTTTAACGTCATTGTTTCGACTGTCTGAGTGATTCGATAAATCGGACGATACATGATATTCGTTTTCACTAAAATCATCAATGCTAGCTCGCGTAGAGAATGTTGAATGTGATCCTGTCAATGAAAATCCTGAATTAGCATCACTGATCATATTCTTTACTCCTGGGTGGCTAAGAATGTCTTCAGCATTTGACGATACTGATCTTTTTTCACTGGAGCTATAAATGCTGGATGTACTGACGGAACATAAATCTCCTTGGAAATCTTCTGAATTGTAACTATCGTTGCCATCAATGTCTTTCATCTTTTCTGATTTTTGAAACTCGACTGAATCGTGGAAGGATACAGATTTCCTTATTTTTATGCCTTCCTCCGGTAAGTTCATTTCTCCGTTATCATTTTCAAAAGGGATTTCGTAAAATGAAACCTTTTTACCAGACTTATCGAACGAAGGATCTAACACATTTTCTGTAGAATGAACAAAAGATGTTATAAAAGATACCTTTTTATGAGATCCACTTTTTTGTGATTGTGTACTGATTTGGCTCAGGCTTTCTTTAGAACTTTTTGATAGTTTAATACCAAATGATACTTTTTTATTTTGATTATTTTCATCATCATTGTTTGTATTGATAAGAACGTTTCCTAAACACTGAGCAACATCTTGTAGGCTAATTCTGCCCTGAGCATTTTCATCCAGAACAGTTACAACGATATCTTGGTCTGCTTGAGTCGGCAACTTTCCAATTTCAATTTGAAGAGAACTTGTCCATCGAGATTCGTTTTTCCTCCATATTCTGTTAACCTACAATATAAAATTATAAAATCATACATTCAAAGCAACAAATTAAATGTTTTTTCTGATACAAGAATTTAAATGAAAAGGGAATTCAATTAAAGACATCGCGGTACATTTCAGTTGCACCAACATTAAACCTTTAAAAATAATAAGGAATCATTATTCCTTAATACTTGACCATTTATTATTAATAATATACTATTATTTATATTTATTATTATTATTATTGAGACCATTTTTGAAAGTCTCAGACCATTGTCCGAGACTTTCAAAAATGGTGTCAACTACCAGCAGCAAATTGACTCTTCCAACTCATATATAGTATAATTTTGTTACCACTTATGGTACTATCGATTTTTAATGTCAATATTTGTATATGTTTGTACACGATTTAAGTATAATTTAGTACAAATAATGTACTATCAGGGACTATTTTAAGTTAAAATAGGGACTGTTCTAAGTAATCCGTGGGGGTACTATTTCTAAAGAATCAGGCATGGAATATTTCGGAACATTTCCTTTTAAGTTAAGATTAGCTTCGCCCATTCTCACATTAGATTTGCTTAGCTTGTCTTTACAATAAGAGGGCTGAGGAATCAACTTAAAGTCATTGAGTTTACACTTGACACTTATTGACACTTAGTCAGTTTGGCGGCTAGCAATGAAATTAAACTTGGGAATCTGTTGGATATAGGAATGGGTGAATTTCTAAAAAAGTAACATTTTTATTTATTATTAATGTAGCTTTTTAGTAGTTTAATATCTTTCCTGAAGATGATCCAAATGGATTGAAATATATTGTTCCTGTAAAAAAACATTGTAGAATTAAAGTTGTTCTTTTCCTAACAGTAATTTAACATGATTAGTATAATTCTCTATAATGGATTAGACAAAACATCTTTATTTTGTGATATAGCTAGTTTAAGAATATAGTTTTATAAAAAATTATGTAAGTCATATTTTTTTAAATAACTAGTTACTTCATGAAATAACGGATTTTATGCTTTAACGGTAACACACAAACAAAGCCCCAAAGAAGCCCTACGACAACTAACTTTAAAATTGCAAATTGTTTCCCTCTTGTTAACGGACAAAAGTTATAAGGGTGCTCTCTCAAAAAAATTGAAAAATAATAAGACAACCTATTAGTGATTAAGAAAATGCTCTAGCATAAAACATAATTTATTTTAACTTCAAACAAGAGGCCTTCGGCTTCAGACGCTAAGCAGCGTCGGACCTGGGGGCCGCTTCGCGTCCCTGTGGCCAATTCGTGGCTATATAGCCGTTGTTCTATAACAGCTTGTCATATTAATAGTTTATATATGTGGCATACTGGCACAATAAAAGCGGATTTTAGAATGTACTAGTCACAAATCGTAATCTACAGTCGGACCTCTATATAACGAACTTAAAGGTTCAAGTGAAAAAATTCGTTATATAGAAATTTCGTTGTATAGAAATTGAAAAAATAAATAACTGTACTATTTTATGATATTTTAATGGATATATAGGATGAATAATAGCCTCGCAGTTGCATATTCAGCAGCTTTTTCTTTTATTAGCGGTCCTGTCACAGGCATATTTTTGTCCTTTAACATTGTCACCCACTGTAAAATTGCGTCATCAATGTCCTTGCATACTCGATAACTTATTTTAAATCGCCACTAGTTTCGTATAACCTAAGTATAGATTCCCGATTTTTTAAAATTGTTGATATAGAACTAGGAGCGATTTTATACTTCAGAGACAAGTCTTTGTTTTTGACTCCATCGTCAGAATCTTTTAATAAATTAATTTTTTCAGAAAGGGACAGCGATTTCCGTTTTGACATTTTAATAAACTCGATTTACAAACAAATAAAAAGTTTCACAAACGAACTGGTCAGACCGAATACCAAATTAAAACTGAAAGATTTTTAGTTCTATGCTGTGTTAATCCTAATTTCATAG
Organism: Microvelia longipes; assembly: GCA_018340805.1. Taxonomy (NCBI): domain Eukaryota; kingdom Metazoa; phylum Arthropoda; class Insecta; order Hemiptera; family Veliidae; genus Microvelia; species Microvelia longipes. Next base: position 40,697,035 of record JACMZG010001863.1, on the reverse strand, counting down.
AAAATTGTAAAAAAGAGTTCGCAAAATTAAATAAGGCAGGGCGAGAATCAATAAATAATTGTTCTGGGAAATTACAGAAAAACAGAAGTGCCGTTTTGGTCAATTCCTTGAAAGTTTGCGGGTCTTGTCTTTATCTTTATTTCTGGAAATTTTGTTCGTTATATAGAAATTTTTTTCGTTAAATAGAAACACTTTTAAACACAAAATTCAAGGGAACGTAAAAAAATTCGTTACATAGAGACTTTCGTTGTATAGAAGTTCGTTATATGGAGGTCCGACGTATTTACATTATGTTATATATGTCGATCAATAAAACCGCAACTAACGCTGATAATAAAATGTAACTTCGTATTTTTGTTAACTATACACATTTTAAACTTACTTAAAAAAATTTTTGCTTGACCTAAAAACATTTTAAAGATTTGTGATTTTTCGAAATGTTTAGTGTGTTATATATTATATATATATATATATATATATATATATATATATATATATATATATATATATATATATATATATATATATATATATATATATATATATATATATATATATATATATATATATATATATATATATATATACAGTCGGACCTCCATATAACGAACTTCTATACAACGAAAGTCTCTATGTAACGAATTTTTTAACGTTCCCTTGAATTTTGTGTTTAAAAGTGTTTCTATTTAACAAAAAAAATGTCTATATACCGAACAAAATTTCCAGAAATAAAGATAAAGACAAGACCCGCAAACTTTCAGGGAATTGACCGAATCGGCACTTCTGTTTTTCTGTAATTTCCCAGAACAATTATTTATTGATTCTCGCCCTGCCTTAATTTTGCGGACTCTTTTTTTACAATTTTCTATGAAATTAGGATTTACACAGCATAGAACTAAAAATCTTTCAGTTTTAATTTGGTATTCGGTTTGACCAGTTCGTTTGTGAAACTTTTTATTTGTTTGTAAATCGAGTTTATTAAAATGTCAAAACGGAAATCGCTGTCCCTTTCTGAAAAAAATCAATTTATTAAAAGATTCTGACGATGGAGTCAAAAACAAAGACTTGTCTCTGAAGTATAAAATCGCTCCTAGTTCTATATCAACAATTTTAAAAAATCGGGAATCTATACTTAGGTTATACGAAACGAGTGGCGATTTAAAAAAAGTTCTCGAGTATGCCAGAACGAAGACATTGATGACGCAATTTTACAGTGGGTGACAATGTTAAAGGTCAAAAATATGCCTGTGACAGGACCGCTAATAAAAGAAAAAGTTGCTAAATATGCAACTGCGAGGTTATTATTCATCCTATAAATCCATTAAAATATCATAAAGTAGTACAGAGTTATTTATTTTTTCAATTTCTATACAACGAAATTTCTATATAACGAATTTTTTCACTTGAACCTTTAAGTTGGTTATATAGAGGTCCGACTGTAGATTACGATTTGTGACTAGTACATTCTAAAATCCGCTTTTATCGTGCCAGTATGCCACATATATAAACTATTAATATGACAAGCTGTTATAGAACAACGGCTATATAGCCACGAATTGGCCACAGGGACGCGAAGCGGTGGTCCGACTATATATATATATATATATATATATATATATATATATATATATATATATATATAATATATATATTATATATATATATATATATATATATATATATATATATATATATATATAATATATATAATATATATATATATATATATATATATATATATATATATATATATATATATATATTCTTAATCAGTGTGTCTCTCCCTTCCAAAACACTCTCCACTACTACTCCCTTTCATTACTCCAATCTCATGAGCTTTTTTTCTTTGAAAATTCCCTAAAAAAACAAAATGCAAAAAAAGTTTTGTTATACGGTTCTAAAATTAAAAGCGGGAGAAGACTTTGGACCACCTTCTGCATAGTGATATACGACAGAAATACCTTCTATCTACGACAGAAATGTTGCAACCCCGATGAAAAAGTAATTTATAATATAAATATGATAAAATGACTGAAATAACCTCTTGATCATCTTCAGTAGAGAAATCCCAATCGCTATATTTAGTACCAGAAGACTGGATACTTTTAGTCGATGTTGCTAAGACTTCAAGGCTGTCCTTGACTTCTAGAAACCTTCCTTTGACATCTTCTCCTTCGAAAGAATCCATATCAACCAACCCATGATCTTCCTCAAGCATACTTAGAGTAAATTTTGAATTTGACTTTTTTACATCTAAACCCTCAATGAACTTAACTAGTTTACTTTGAACGATTTCATCTTCTGACCAAACTACCTGAAATAAATAATAAACAAATTCTGGTGAATGAAATGCCAGGACTAACTAATAGGTTTATTTTAGATTTTATGGAGTACATTTGATCTTTAGATCTAAATTGATCAAGACAATGAATTTTTTTTGTAAAGTTAGTTCTAAGTCTTACATTTATAATACATAAAAATTAGAATAAAATACAGAAAAACGTATGCAAATAAGAATATAACAATGATAATGACGTCAACATATAATTGAGGAGATAAAATGCTATTTATCCCCTTCAATAATTACCAGTCTTAACTCTCTTGGATTTCCTCGGAAGTCAAATGCTTTGGTTCCTTCGGCTTTCGCCTGAGGAACCAACAAACTGCTCAAAGAAAATTCCATTCATTACCCCATTGGTGCATAAATTATTATTAAACTTACCTGCATAATCTTTTCTTCTTCATTATTGGTTGACTTTTCACTACTTCTGTCCGAAAACACATCTTTCATTTCACAAGGTATCATCTCATTCAAAGTTGTTTTCTTTAAATAAAATTTCTTAGATCTTGCCACATCTTTGAGTAACGAAAACTCGTCGGCAATAAAACAATAATCATCATCGCTGCCCGACTAAAAACAAAAACGAAGTCGGAATAATTTCTTTTCTCAATAGCTAATTAAATAATTAAGTATGTCCAATTTTAAAAGAGAAGTATGTGAGCCCTATAAAGTGTATAAAAAACCTAACCAATATTATATTATGCATAATATATTATTATTATGCATAACCTTATAATATTATTAACCTAAATAAAAGCTTAGTATTAACATTATATTAAGTATATGTATAAGCTGTATATGTATAAGCTGTAAGTATATGTTTTTATTTTATATATAAATGTTTTGAACGCCCTTTGTATAAGACATTGTCTTTTGAAACAAATATATTTCTTTCATAAAACCTAACCCTGTATTGGAAATTCTTGTCGTAAAATCGTAAAACCATCCCATTATTAACTCTATTCCATTATTAAACTATTCTATACCACGAACAGCATTTTGATCTATCATTTTATCTTTTATTCATCTATCATCTGCCTATCTATCTGTTTATCGACTACATCTCAACGTTCTTGGGAAAACAGATAAAGAGGCTTCATCACAAATTAAATTATGCAATATTACACGTTATAAGAAAACAAATTGTTATAACTTTTAAAACGCTTTAAGAGTTTCATGAGAACTTAAGCTAGGCAACATAAGTAGATAATGTTGCATATTGTTGGATATTATTTCAAGCAAAAACTATAATTAATATTGTTCCTAAAATGTTATGGATTTTTACTTTTTCTCATTTATACCGTAGCTATTTAGAAAAAGTATCGTTTGCAAAAAAATCTGAATCCGGGATGTCACCAGGATTATCCGTTTCAGGTATTTTTAAGGCCTCCTAAATGGTTTTCACAAAGTTATCTATCTGTATGAGTGGGAGGGTGTTGTGTGTTTGTGTTATCATCGTAGCGCCTAGTGTATTTATGCTAGAGAGTTGAAACTTTGTACAAAAATCAGGCTACCACTGTAGTTGTGCTATAGTTTAAATTCGGTACAAGTGTATACTAGTATACGTAATAAATAAGTACACCAAGTTTTGTTATAATATGACAAATATATCTATGACTTTTGTTGTATTAAAAAAAATAAGTACCATCGAGCATGGTCAGTGCCTGGATGGGTGACCGTAGAGGATGTAGCCAATGTGTTTACTATCAGAGGACGGAGTAAAGCAGTATCCTAAAAATAGTTTTGCAGTATGAATTTGACGATCAAATCGAGTCCGAAGTAGGAAGAATGAGCGTAGTGAATCCGATGTAATGAGGAAAATTTCTGAGGTACCCCGTACCCGATTTTTTAAATTTATTGTGACTATCTTCTAAAGATGCTATGCATGGTTTTCTTATTCACTCTAACCAGTGCTTCGTTTTTTAGTACTAGGTTTGTACCAAATTTTATCCGAATCTGTTAAGGGACCGTTTGGCCCATAGAGTTTACACGAATATTGCCTATGCAAGTATAATACATTCACACATCCTGGCATAAACACATAAACATTCAAACTACTTTTGATTTTTGAGATCTATAGATGGTGCTGAAACTTGGACATATTCATATAAGCAAGCGTATAAATATAATATATACTTTGCAATCACAATACTTCTTTGTATCATAAGAGATAGGGATCAATAAAATATAAATTTTAAAAATTAGAATAACAATAATTAAACATGGGAAAAATACCTGCAAATCATCTACATCAGTAAAACAGTTGCCTCTCAGCGTTCTTTCTTCGCTCATTTTCATGCTTGCCATTTTACCTACAAAAGGAACAATAAGCAAGAAAATTATAGTTGACTTAAACTATTGCCAGCAAGATTCCATGCGTATAATAAGCCTCATATCCACCGAGTTTCCCCTATCAGGAAAACAAGGTAAAATTCGAGATTAAAAGTAACACTCAAATTTAGTGAGTTCCAGTTATAACCTTGGGTTTAACTCAAAGTTATGAAAAAATTAAAGCTCATACTTTATGAACTATGCTTCAAAACTTGATGCATTTAGTTAATTGATTCTTTTTATTATTTTAGGTTTAGAACTGTCGCGAATACCTATAGGCATAACAGACCATAGAGGGTATAATGGGGGAGCCAAATGGCTCCAGATAAAACCTATCCAGGTGAATTGGTTCCAGGCTAGGATTCACGGAGGGAATTTTAGTACTATCCAGACAGACCCTGAGCCCAACACTGCAACATACGGACTTGGTAGGCAAATGCATTTCTGTCTTCTTTTGATAAATTTCGTCAATGGTACATATGGTAACCATATGGTACCTGAAATACTACTCTCAACTGTTTGTTTTTCATTCATTCTTTTAATAACTGCCGTACGGTTAACGTTCTGGGATCCAAATAGAAAGTCCTCCAGTTTCCTGTAGAATACATAGGTTCTTGATTCATTCGCTTAGACAACTTCACATCTCATAGACGGGACACTCACTGAGGAATTACACTACAAATTTAACTTTTACAAACTAAAAGATTACGTAAGTCATTACTATGACATTTATCTTTACGTTGACATTAAAGTCATTTTGACAGGGGGAGAGGGATAGGAAGTCTACTCCACAGATAACATAACATCCCTGTACGGCAAGATTGTCGACTCCCCTCATATTCTACCTTTATTTTACCTTACACTTTACTAGCGCTGGTCCCCTGACTTTGCGGTGAAAAATGGAAACACAAGTGACTACCTCCCATCTTTTTACAAATAATTTTTACTTATTTTTTTGGAAATTAGCTTATAGAAGCTTTTCGAGCTGTAGGGCACCTAAACGGCACAGAGTACCTTAATTTCTGCTTTATTTTCCAGTAATAAAAAATGTGCTAAAGGAAAATTGGCAGTTAATAAACTCGGTGGTCAGCTGTATTAAAAAATAAATTGTATGAATTTATGTAACACAAATAATTAGATCATGTACTTGTGTCTCATTGAATTAAAAGTAAAACTTTTGTACTTGTGTCTCATTAATAAGTAAAATTAAAAGGAATTTAGCAAAAGAAAAATTTTCAATCAAACCTACACACAAAGTTAACAACAAATTGTCAACGAATGTCAAAATATTAAAAATAAATTGTGTAACTCGAGTTTTCCTGCAACCCCGGAAGTACACGAGTCTCGTATTTTTCCGCTACCTTGGAGGACTAGCGCTGCCACGGAATAACAAAATCCCTCAAGCTGGACCCCTCCCCCCCCCTGGTCTACTCACTCTCAAAAAAACATGGGGCCAAACAAAACACTATCGAGCAGATAATATAACCCTATAGGGCTAGATTGCCAAATTCTCTCTTCTTCTACCTTTGACAAACTACTAGCGCTGATCCCGCAAAATAGTGGTAAAAAATGGAATCACAGTGAACTCCCTTCCGCCTTTTTACAAATCTTTACTTGATATTTTGAAAACTGACGCATACAATCTCTTTGAGCTGTTTGGGTATTGTGTTCTCCACCTTAGAGGATCGGCGCTGCTACGAAACAACTAAATCGCTGATGCATGACCCCCCTGATATAGCCCATCTTTCGAACATCGGAGCCCCAAGTTATAGTACTGCTATATCTTTTAATTATAAATTCGATCCCATTAGAGATTCGTATATATCTAACATTAAATATTAAGTCGCGGGGCCCTCACTTCAGAGTTAAGATATATATCTTTTTCATGTAAAATGGAGGGTTATATTTTAACTTTATGAAGTCGCGGCGCCTCCACTCAGAGTTATGATATATCTTTTACATAAAAAATGGGCCCCATTAGAGCTTTATACTCGATATCTTTAAAGCATCAAGTCGCGGGGCCCCTGGTGGCAGTTTTTCTGTATATTTTACTTATAAATGGGACCAATCAGAGCTTTGCACAGTCTATATCTTAACTTCAATTAGTTGCTAATACAAATAACTTCAATTAGTTGCGGTACCGCCTGTCAAAGTTGAGCAATAACCTTCACCTATTGAATGGGGCCAAATTAGAGCTTAGTATTCTCTATCTTAACATCATCAAGTCGCAGGTTCCCCAGGTAGAGTTATGGTATATCTTTGTCTTATAAATTGGGTTCCCACAGAACTTAGTTAGATCTATCTTAACATCCTCAAATCCAGGGGTATCCAGTAATACTTATGCTATATCTTTTACCTATGAAAAGGGGCCCTCTTAGAGCTATAAAGCTAATCTAAGCTATAAAGTATATCTAAGCATCCTCAAGTGCGGGGGCCTTCAGTGATAGTTATGCTATAACTTTTATCTAGTTATAATATATAGTTATATAGCTATATAACTTTTATATAGTTAAATTTGGTGATAGTTATGCTATTGTTTTAATTCTAGTGTTTTTTTTATTAAACATGATGGTGAGTTTATACCACAAAATTTCCGTCAAAACAACTAATGATTTAAAATCAATATAAATTAAATTGTATTCAGTAACAGTATAATCCATTGATAGTTATTAGCATTAAACATATTTGTCTCTGTTATGCATTGCATATATTTATGCATCTAACTAAATATAATTTTAAAAAAAAATGAAAGAAACATTTTCTACACGATTTGTTGTCAGCAAAATGTGAAAAATCTGTAAAATTGAATTACATTTTTTATCACCACAAATAATTTATATTTTTTTGGATGCTTAATTGAATAATACTCTGTGACAGAAATAACGGGAGACCCTATAATACATATGTAATACGAAAAATTGAATTATTTCATATTATATTATTTTATGACACTAAGTCAAATAAAACTGGTCCAGAGTTAATACGAAGCTTTAAATTTGGAGACCTGGGTTCGAAGCTTGGCACCAGCGATACTTTTTTATCGTTGTATTTTTATCAATGTATAAACTCTATATTTTTTACGCTATATACGTTTAAAAACACGAAATAATTTTATAGCGAGGGGACCGAAACTGGACGAACTTTCCTCTTGCTTCCATGCTTATTTTACGCTGATTTGCAATGAATATCAAATATATAGCTGCATATTTCATAAGCAATAAAACAGTGCCATTATTTGCTCTAGTTTAAAGCTCAGTTAGTGTTTACCTCTTGAGCTATTATTTCTTAGACAAATATAGTTATAAAGCATAAACCGGAACCTTGGGCTTCGAGTACTTTTGAGTGCTCATATCGACCATTTTCATTCAACTCACAGGCCCAATAAACATCGAAAACGGTTCCTTACGTAAAATATGTTGTTTTCCGGCCGTATTTCGAGGTTTCCGGTAAAGGTACATTTTTTTCGACTTTTTGGTAATTTCTAGTAGTCCCAAAAACACTGATTAAGGTGTCCTACTCAAAATTTAGTTTTCAGGGCCGTAATTTTGGTTTCCGGTGGTTCACCATGTTGTTTTCGACTTTAGGTTCTTTTAGGGTGGTCCTATAGACCTCGGACCGGTTTCATTCAATTCAGCACCCCAAAAATCATGTGTTACCTTTATTGCGAAAAAAATATTACCCTTAAATTTGACCGATTTTTGACATTTTTTATACTCAGCAAACCGGATTACTGACATCATAGCAATCTGGTTTTTAATTAGGTTCATGTCCTCTCGGATACAAGAAGGGGGATGTAACCCCCCCCCCAAGATCTAAAATATGGATGAAAAATTAAAAAAAAAGGAAATAGCTTAAGCAGCGCCGGTTAATTTTTTTTAAATTTATAAAAAAAAATCAATTAAAATGAACAAAATTGTCTTAGGCTTGCTTTGCTCACATGATTTGTTATTCATTAAATTTAAAAAAAATCTGTTATTTTGTATAATTAGTACTAAAAATATTTAATGAATTCGCTCCTACCGCAATGGGGCGCATCAGGAAAGAAAAGTTATATACTCACACCCGTTTTAAGATTAAGCTCGATGGCAGATGGTCCCCTTGGCTGGAGTTTTGGGGATAATATAAATAACCAAGTTATTTTAATTTATCCCTGGTTATAAAAGACAGAGTTTGGATTTAATTTTGGTCTTATTAAAAATGCCAAGCCCCAAGCCCATAAGATAAACGATCCTATTGGTCCTCGGACCTATAGGATGGCTCCTATAGGTCCTTTTTCAAATCCTTTTTGACGCGATTGATAAGCGTAAATCTTAATACAAGGCCTGTAGTTAAACGTTAATTAGACGTACAGATGGGGAGGTAGGGTGTAAGCTAGTTTGTGGATGGGACACGCAATGTATTAGCGTGAACTAAAATAAAGCTCTACTTTATGTGTGAGTTCGAATATTTAATAATTATAACACTATTATTAACACCATGCACTATACTGTAAGATGAATCACAGATTCAGATTCTTTTACATAGGACACTTCACGTTGATTGGCTTGGAAAAGTAAAATAAAAAAACAGGTACGGGGTACTTCGGAACTTTTCCTCATCAATCGGTTTCGCTACGGTCATCCACCCTACTTCGGACTCGCTTCGCTCGTCCTCAGATAGTAAATATATTCGTTTCATCCTTAGCGGTCACCCATTCAGGCACTGACCATGCTCGGTGCTTCTTAACTTTTATGATTCAGTAAAAACCATAGATAATAATAATAATAATAATAATAAATTCTTTATTCACATCTTTAAAACTTGTACAGATAATATTATACATCGGTCTATATTATAAAATTATATACCAAAAACAAGAAAAAAATACAGACGTTTGATGTGATGAGCCCTCTTAAGTAGAAACTACTTGAGTGAGGGCTCAGCTCTTCCTCTCTTCAATTATAAAATATTAAATGAAAATTAAGACTTAAAAAAATGAAAAAAAAAAACAAATTAAATAAATGAGTCTACTCCGACTTACAACTTATTTTTGTTTATATAATATTTAAGAATATTGCTTATTATTATTGATCTTTAGTGCTATAAATATTTATTAGCTAAGGTCACATTATTAATTGTTGAAATTTTAGCACTATCAGCTATATCATAAGCAGATCAGATATACATATCATATTAAAACGAAACTGTGTACTTATTTATTTCATAATGGTATATACTTATACCAAATTTCAACTTGATTGGATTATTTACTGATTTTTTTACAATGTTTAAAGAAATGTACACAAGTCATTCGATAAAAATTGAACTAATGCTGATAATGAGATGAAACTTGGCACATATGTTAGTCTTATATGTGGCTACTTGCATGCCAAATTTTATCAAAATTATAAATATATAAAAATAATATATTTTTTATGATCCGATCGCATGCATCATTTTTCCGTGTTTTATAATTTTTCGAAATTTGTGCTGTCATTATTTTGGGTTAATGACGTCATAAAAAATATTTTCCAAATAGCACAACCACAGCGGTAGACTGATTTAAAAAAAAAATTCAACTATCTAGCATGAATATACACTGGGCGCTAAGATGATAATAGGCACACAAACACGCACACACACACACACACAGACAACCTTCCGAAACTACTCAGGAGGCCTATAAAACACCTGAAACGGATTATACATGTATCATCCCGGTCTCGGTTTTTTTTTTGCAAACACAATACTTTTCCTATATACCTACGGTATAAATGAGGAAAAGTAAAAATGTAAAGAAAATTCGTTTAAAGAATAGGTCATTGACCAATTATTTAAGGTAGCCAAACTTTAAGAGGTTATCCTGCAAATATTTACTTATCATTCATGACGAAAGTGTTGATAGTGGTTAAGTATTAAAATGCATAGAGAATAGTAAAGTACGTGGAAGGTAGCGGCATCTGTTAGGAGTGTTTGTTATGGTTACATCCACCAGGTAGAGCCAGTTGCTTTTACCTTCTAACTAAGCCTTCAGTCGTTCGTGACCGGTCATTGTAACCAGTTCTTCGCTAGCTCTCCGTCTCTTTTGTTTTAATTTAACTTAATATTTTTTTTTGATAAAAAGACTTCTAGTTTGTTTAACTTTGAGTGGTTAAATGGATAATCCTTCCTGATAATAATCCATCCTTCAGGATTGGGTGAGTTTATTTAGTATAAATTTTATAAAAAAAGATCCTTAAAAGGTACGAAGACAGGTGGAGGGCATTGCACCTCGTACCGTCTCCGATACCTTATTATCTCTTATTATCCGTTTTATTTTTCGAACACTTTTTACATATTTTCGTCTATTATCTTTGCTCCTACATTCTTAAACTTTTACAAAACAAAAATTCTCGAAAATCTTTCCTCGTTAGAGGGTATCCGCTTGAAACCGGTATCTTCCTGAGTCCCAACCTACTTTTATTTCTGATTTTTTCTCACTTTAATATTTTATTGATTTCAATTTTTAAGTAGTAAGTCTGTTTCTATTTAGTACATCGATCTGACTATTATTCTATCAAATTACTGAACCCTTTACCAAATTTTATAAATTTTCATCTTTTTAAATTCAAACTTATTAGGTTGAATTAATCAGCTTTTTATAAATTTCATTAATTTTATAAAACTTAATTATAATATATAAATTTCATTAATGCGTCTCATTGATATTTGTTGATTCGAGAGGTTTGCCAGCTTTATCAGTTAATTAACTTTAGTAGTGTAAATTATATTGTGATAGTAAATTTATTTATTTCAGAATACCTAGGTTTAAGATTTTAGTATTTGTGAAAAAGTGTTAAGTATGCTATTTAAACAACTGTTATTGTCTACTAAAGAGCGAATCACCCTTTTCGAAATGCCGGCACGGCGCAAGTGTTGCTTGTTTTTGCTGAGTCATTATCGAGAGACATCATTAAAAATAAAGATAGATAAGATAAAGATATAAATGAGACGCCGCTACGCAACGTCGGCGCTCGGGGCCGCTTCACGGACCCCAAGCCTTAGTTTGCAGCAACCAAATGGTTGCTGTCCTATATCAGTTTGTCATATTTCTAGTTTATATAAGTCATAGAGATATATACTAGAAGGGGGCCTATCTTATTACATTGAGAGGCCTGAAACATCTTTTTGGGGCTCTCAGGGGGCCTTAACTCACTCCTTCAAGAGTGAGTTAAGGTAATAATAAATAAATTTAAAATTCTGCTTGTTGTGGACTGTAGTTTAAGTTTTGAGAAATGGGCGAACAGGGATAAGTTTTTTAATTATTCATTAATTAATTTGTAAAACAACCGGCACGGCTTGTAGTTGTTCCGTTCATTTATTCATTAATATAACTTGTATCACCTTAAACTTATTTTAGTGGTTATAAAGGTATCAAGTTATTTTTTCTTGATACTAAAAGACATTTTAAATCAAACATTGTACAAAAATCAACCTTGGTGAGGACTAGAACCCTGTTTAAAACAGGGTTCTAGTCCTGGTTGTTGTGACGCCATAAACCCGGTTTGCTAAGTGAGCAAAATTGTCGAAAATTCGGTAAAATTATGGGTAAAAGTATTTTGCCCAGAAAAAGGACTTTATGTACTCTTTATTACAAATGGATGTTGTCCTATATCAGTTTGCCATGTTTATATAAGTGGCATAATGCCTCGATATAAGTGGACTTCCAAATATATTAGTTAAAAACGTGAATTGATTACATAATGTTATAAATGTCAATCGATCAAATCATAACTAATGGTGATGACAATATTTAATTTCGCTTATTTGTTTAAAATATATATTAGTGTATTTATATAGTATAGTATATAAGTATACTATATAAATACCGATAATACAGTATATAATATAAGTATATAAGTAAGTATTATATAGTATATAATATAGTATATTCATTGTACTATATAGTATATATACTATACTATATAGTATAGTATATAGTATATACTATATACTATTCCGATCAAAAAAATTTCTTGGTTTTGGGATTTTTGAAATGTTTTTGAGTCATTATTGTAGGTTATTGATGTCGTACACAGATCCGTTCAGATCCGGAAAAGCTTTCAAAATTTATCGTGTGCTATAGAAACGTCTAGGAAGAAATATATATTATATATATATATATTATATATATATATATATATATATATACATATATTATATATATATATATATATATATATATATTATATATATATATTATATATATATATATATATATATATATATATATATATATATATATATATATATATATATATATATTATATATATATATATATATATATATATATATATATATATATTATATATATTCTTGATTAGTGTGTCCCCTTTCATAAAGAGAAGTTTTTTTCAAGGGTGAATCATGCGCTTTTAATAAAAAACCTAGGAATAAATTTCGACAAAAAAGTTGCAATCTACTGGACAGAGTATGCTGCATAAGTAGACCACAGCTTTATAAATTTGTAATTGTTCCAGCTTACATAGTGTTTATATTTGCCAGCATTACTACAACGTGCATTACTTTTGTAAATAAGTATTCATTGTAAATTATATATTCCTTTATTAACTTGATCAGTGGTTCTTAAACTTTTTTGACCGCGACCCCTGTCTGAAAATAACCACTTTTATTGACCCTCCCTATACATGCATATATATATATATATATATATATATATATATATATATATATATATATATATATATATATATATATATATAATATATATAGTAATATAATATTATCATATTATAATATGATAATAATATAATATTATTATCATTATTATTATTTTTTTCAACGGGTCCTTATCTAAAATCACATTTTTAACGTATTTTCAAAAGAAAAATTGACTTAATAAGGTTGAGGTCAGGGGGTAAATAAATATAAATACGTTTCCATGAAACACTACAACTTAGTCGAAAATGAAACTTGATATAAAATGTATCCTTATCAATGTTCCTATCCTAAACGCTTATAAAATGTAAAGAGACCTAATAACTTCATTTAAAAATTCACTCCTGCACTGTATGTACCCTATATTCACTTGTAGACTATATTCACTTCTATATTCAGTACTACTATATTCACTACGTAGACGTTCAGTCTACGTAGAATACAGGTATCTTACTGCGCAGCTGTTGTGTTCTTCAACTTCTAAAGTGTTTCTTATTTTTTCTTATTCTTAAATTTCTTATTTTATTTTATTGTTGATTTTGTTTTTTCTTTGGTCCCATTTTACGGTTGTTCTTTTTAAAGGGTTGTTAGCGTATCGAAGTAACATGACTGTGAGGCGGTGCGGTCTCGGGTGGTAAAACACAGTGGGATGACCAAGGAAGAAGAAAGTCTCGTCCTCGTTTCCTCAAGTAGGTTGCCATCCTAATCCTCTCCTTGTTTTAGTCTTTAATTGATCCTTTCACCCTTTTTCTTTAATTTGATAATTTAAAAAACAATATTTTATGCTCGTTTCCGTTTCGAATTGATTTTTTGTTTATCCTATGAAATATAGTCGGAATATTTTAATGAATTAGGTCATGATGTTTTCCTTTTTTAGCTATAGAAATTGTATTTGTTAGGGTTATTAAGTTATTTTGAACTAGAACTCAGAACGTTAGAGTTCATGTGACTTGTAGTACACTTCCGTATATCTTTTAGACATTGAGATATACGTTTAGTACACAAAGTATGAGTACCGTCACGCAAAGTCGGTACTTGATGCACTTAGCGGGCTTGTGGGTCCCTTTGGCCACTTGTTTGTTGTCCTGTAGCAGTTTGTGATAAAAGTGGTTCTGTAAGTGACATACTGCCAAGATATAAGCGAATTTCCAAATGTATTAGTCGAACAAAGGGATTTCTTTACATAGATAAAGTTCTTGTAGTTTAGGATAGCCAGCTCTTGTGGTAGATGCCACCATTAGCTGCCTAGTGACTAATTTTGAACACTCTTCTGTAAATACTTATTATTACCATCTAATTTTCGTGTTTATGTGCGTTAAACATTGTAATAAAACTTTAATAAGCGTCAACTTTATTAAGCGTCTGTCCACTAATTCTTAACTTTATTAAACAAAGCCGGCTTTCGGCACCAATTAAATTTACAGTGTTTTGGTAAATTGTTGAGTCTGTCAATTCTTAGGATCTGAGTCAGAATACTTAGACATGGAATCAACATTTCACAACAGCACTGTAGTAGTACATTAGACAACCAGTGTGGAAAACGTAACTTAGCGTGCGAGTGTGGATTTGCAGCGCGAGCGAAGCGAGGGTTGTAACACCACACGAGCTTGACATGACTGCGTTAATACCTTACAAAGATGTTTTACATTGCTCCCGCGCCTTCGTGTGGCCAAATAGTTGTTGCTCTATATAAATTTGTCATATTACTAGTTTATATAAGTGGCATAGTGCCAAGATATATAAGCGTATTTCTAAATATGATAATTAAAAACGTCATTTGTTTACATTATATTATTTGGTTTCATTAGTCATGATTTTATTGATACGTCAATCAATAAAATCAAAACCAATGCTGATAATATATAATAAAAATATATTAATTTTTAATATTCATAGCGTGTATGAACGTTTAGTCCGATGAGACAACTTTTTGTGATTTTTTGTAAGTTTGCTAAGTCATTATTGTGGATTAATGACGTCACAAATATGTCATAAACAATAGGGTTTGGGACAGTAGTAGGGACTATTTTGTACCACGTATCATTTTTATCTGAGGAACTGTTTGAAAGTTGTCGTGTCCCATAAAAGAGGCCAGGAGCAAGAATCTTGTACATACACACACACACCATATATATAATATATATATATATATATATATATATATATATATATATATATATATATATATATATTATATATATATATATATATATATTATATATATATATATATATATATTATATTATATATATAATATATATATATATATATATATATATGTGTGTGTGTGTATGTACAAGATTCTTGTTCCTGGCCTCTTTAATGGGCCATATATATATATATATTATATATATATATATATATATATATATATATATATATATATATATATATATATATATATATTATATATATATATATATTATAATGTGTTGTGTGTAAAGTTTTTCAAATCCTCTGAAATGGATTTTGGTCTCGCCCTCTTCTTTTCCTGCCAAATGAGCGAATTTCTTTTAAGTAAATTCGCTAAAAATGGATTTATGTTAAAGAAAATTTAATGATAATATAAAATTATTGTTAAACTTATTATATTATCCTTTGCCATATTTAGAGGATTTGTACTACAGAAACGCAAGCGCTAACATTTCATTTTAATACACTTGTTGATGTTACACTTGTTTTATTGATTAAATATTTCCTCTCCGAGTAACAATGACTGCGGAGATGAAGATAAATCGGTATTTCTGACCGATTCCATCTATTACATGGAAGGGATATAAATGTCAGCCCATTAATTCTCCATCCGGTGAAATAGAGTTAATATCAATGTTATTTGAAGTTAAGTGCATTTTGATTGATATTAATGATTCATGTTCCTGGTGTTATAGCTTAAGAGTACTTTTACCGGCGAAGAAGTCTTCTTTGATGTTAGTATAACTTAATGTAGTTGACGATGTTTTTAATTTTAACTTTTCTTCATTGGGTAATGCAACAACAACTATGCTTTTTGAAGTATTAGAGTTGTGTTTCTAATACTTCTTATACTTCACAATTTTAGTGGCTTGATAGGGAAACAATTCAGTGATTTTGCTCAGACGCTATCTCAACTTTAAAGTTAAAATATCAAGTTTTAATTATTAATTAATTTTAAATAAAAATAATGTTTCTACTCAATCTAAAATCTCTATCAAATAGTTGCATTTTATAATTTATAATTAGCACTTAATGGTGTGCTGGCACTAAGAGAAAAAGTTGGGTACGGGTACCTTGGAACTTTTCCTTATTACATCGGATTCGATATGGTCATCATCCCTTCTTCGGACTCGCTTCGCTCGTCCTAAGAATATTCAAGTCAATAAATTTACACTGTAACAAGTCTTTGGGCATGCAAGGCTCTTTTCCAGCGGTCGACCAGTACAATCCAACAATCTAGGCACTGACCACGCTCAATGATACTTAACTTTATTATCCA
This sequence comes from Microvelia longipes, assembly GCA_018340805.1. Lineage (NCBI taxonomy): Eukaryota > Metazoa > Arthropoda > Insecta > Hemiptera > Veliidae > Microvelia > Microvelia longipes. Next base: position 40,680,193 of record JACMZG010001863.1, on the reverse strand, counting down.
AAAAACATGGATATACTTCTCGTATTGAAACAATACTTAATGCCTTTATTTAGTACGTAAAGGTATACACTCGTATCAAATTTCAATTTAATTATATTATTTCCCGATTTTTTAAATTTTTTTTTAAAAAACGTACACAAGGTATCTCATAACAATTGAACTATTGCTGATAAAGAGAAAAATCTTGGCACATATATTAGTCTTATATGTAGCTGCATGCGTGCCCAATTTTAAAATGATCGCACCATTGCTCTGCGTTTGATGACATTTGGCATTTTTGTTACGTCGATAATGTGGGTCAATGACGTCATAACACAATTATTTTTCGGATTGCACTACTACACCTATAGACTGATTTTTGTACAAAAATTCAACTCTAGCATAAATACACTCACATACAGATACAACTTTGTGAAAATCATTTAAAAGGGCCTTAGAAATGCCCAAAACTGATAATTCCGATGACATCCTGGTTTCGGATTTTTTGCAGACGCAATACTTTTCCTATATACTTACAGTATGATTGAGGAAAATTAAAAAAAAACTACTTAAAATGGGTGCTTATTTTTTAAACTGACTTTGGATCATCAAGTTCGTTATCTTATCATATTTTTTATTAATAATGTTTACTTATAAACCCAGTTACGTTACACAGCCTTATTTTATTACCCCAAAAATTTAATTATTTTCCCTAAACTGCTTTAATTTTTATGAGAATCGCACCAAATTTGGTATACTCATTATTTAAACCCATAGAATGAATCCCTAGGGCATAGTTTTTTTCAAGAAAAACAAAATGCGTTTCTAAGCATGGTATTAAAAATTAATTAAAGAGCAATTTATCTAAATAATTTGTAATAGCACATATAAACAATTTTTAGTCTTTAACTCAACTTGCGACGGAGCAGTTTAGGAATACGAAAAACATAAAACAAAAAAGCATCAGTACACCCTTAATTATTTTTAGATCCTATTTATCGTTTTTGAAAAGTTTCTTTCTCGAAGTAACATATTTATATTGCTTTTATAAATAAAAAAAACGAGTGTAAAACTATAAGTTTTTTATACCACCAAAAAAATCCATTTTTGTTAAATTAGTGAATTGTATTTTTCCTTTGAGATGTACTGCTTTACCTGGGGTATCTCTGGTCTGTAGCCAAGGTTTCACGCATCCTTGCTTACCATCTTCAAGGACCTTTTCCTTCTACAGCTGTTATATCCTTTTAAATAGAATTTCTTATACTCAGTTCAGTTTTGATGTGATATTTTAATTTACTTATTTGTTTAATATGTTTTCTGTGGCACATTTACCATCTAAACTGCAATGCTGAAGCCTAGAATGTACAATTATTGAGTGAGGGAATTAGAATAATTTACAAAAGGTTGCAGGTTACTGGTGGAGAATAATATTCCTCACAATATTTTTAAAAACGTATATCAGTCAGTTGATAAAAATTAAACTAATGCTAATAATGTGATGGAACTTAGCACATATGTTGGTCCTGTACATAGCTACATGCATACATAAATAGTACGTGTCTTATACAAATCTCAAACCGATAAACAAATTTTACCACGTTTAATTAATTTTTGATATTTTTCTGAGTTATTATTGCGGGTTAATGACGTTATAAAATGATTTTCCCGGAGAGGACAACTAAAGCGCAATATTGATTTTTGTAGCAAGTTTCAACTCAAATATAAATATTCTGGGAGATAAGATAATAACAGACACACACACACACAGACTTGCAACTTTATGTAAACCACTTAGGAAGGCTTAAAAACACCTGAAACGGATAATTCCGCTGAAGTCTCGATTTCAATTTTTTGCTAACACTATAATTTCTATATACCTATACGGAAAAAATAAGCAAAAAGAAAACACCGTCTAAAGCTATAAAACTCTCCATCCTCCTCTAAAGCCTAAGGTAGCATTTCTTAGGATTCCTAAGGTCGACCTCATATGATGTCTTGAATATGAAGATGAACTACTTAAGGTTATAAACTGTAATCATACTTTACAGTCTTAATTTTGCAAATAGTTTTTTTTTACATAAAACATATGTATACAATAAATTTTTACTTTTTTTCATTTATACCAGAAGTATATAGGTATAAAAGTATTGTGTTTGCAAAAAACACAATTTCGAAACTAAGATATCACCGGGATTATCAGTTATAGGGATTTTTGAGGCCTTCTAAGTGGTATTTACAAAGTAGTCAGTCTGTATGTGAGTGTGTGTGTGAATGTGTTTTTGTGTGTCTGTTATCATCGTAGGTCCCATTGATTTTTGCTATAGAGTTAAAACTTTGTACAAAAATTAGATTATAGGTGTAGTTGTATTATAAAAAAAATATTTATGACGTCATTAACCCGCAAAAATGACTCAACAAAAATGTCAAAAAACCATAAAACGCGGAAAAATGATGTAATTGTTTTGAGATTGGGCACGCATGTAGCCTCGTATAAGACTAACATGTGTGCCAAGTTTCATCTCATTAACAGCATTAGTTCAATTTTTATTATATGACTTGTGTACGTTGTGTGATAGAGAGTTGATACTTAGTACAACAATTAATCTTTAAGTCTATTTGTGCTATTCAGATTTTTTTATGTTTCCTATAAAAAATAGACCACGCCACATGGCTGGAGAAATAGATTCAAATCTATAATTGCCGTATAATTCTATTTTTACTTTTGCTCATTTATACCGTAGGTATATAGAAAAAGTATTGTGTTTGCAAAAAAAAAATCCGAAACCGGGATGTCACCGAAATTATCCGTTTTAGGCGTTTTTAAGGCCTGCTGAGTGGTTTTTGCAAAATTATCTGTCTGCATGTGAGTGTGTGTATGTATGTATGTGTGTGTCTGTTATCATCGTAGCGCCCAGTGTATTTATGCTAGAGAGTTGAAATTGTGTACAAAAATCACTCTACCGCTGTAGTTGTGCTTTTCGGAATTTTTTTTTTATGATGTCATTAACCTACAATAATGACTCGATAAAATGATGCGATCTGATTGAAATATGTGCTAAGTTGCAACTAATTATCAGCATTAGTTCAATTTTTATCGAATGATTTGTTCATGTTTTTTTTAAATTGTGAAAAATCGGAAAGTAATCCAATTGAGTTGAAATTTGGTACAAGTGTATCCCTTGACTTAATAAATAAATGTACTTAGTTTCGTTATAATACAAAAAGTTTATCCATGATTTTTGGTGGATCATAAAAGTTAAGCAGCATCGAGCGTGGTCAGTGCCTGGATAAATGACCATTGGGAATAAAACGAATGTATTTACTATCTGAGGACGAGCTTAGCGAGTCTGAAGACGTGTTGCAGTATAAATAAAACGACTTGTATTTCTGAGGAGGAGCGAAGCCAGTCCGAAACTGGGAGGATGAGCGTAGCAAATCCGATGTGACGAGGAAAAGTTCCGAGGTACCCCGTACCCGATTTAATCCTTTAAAACCTTTATATATTTAAAAATTCACTAGTGAATAAAGTATATCTTGATATTTGAAAAGTGTTGTAAGTACTTTTTTATTCACTTATAGTTTTATGAGTTAACGCTATTTTATGACACTTTCTCGATAGTGTTTATTGCTTTATTACTTCAACCAATAAAGCAACTGGCTTGACAGTTGATAACCAATGAGAATGGAAAATAAAAATGATAATTCTTTCTTTAAACAGCAATAATTTCTTTTATAAAATTTTTAGTATTATAAGTCTATACTAAGATTTATATCTAAACTCTATGAAATTAATCTGTATTACTGGTATCCACTAGAAACTTCCGTAGAACTTCATTTGCTAGATAGCCGTAACTACTATAAATGGTAAGAATGAGTTTGTATAGTCTATGTCTATATGAAATGTTCTTTAAGATTTAATACTTAATCTAACATCTAGAGAAAATTTATATTTTATTTGTAATTTTATAAGTTTATACCTAATTCGTGAGATGATTAGGCAAAGTAAGTCATCATTTTCTTTATATAATGTATACTATACTATAGAGTATATAGATAGGTATTTGGTTAGACGATGTAGTGATGAAGCCGGTTGTTGGGTGGGGCGGCTCGCTAATTAGCCGAGAACGGTACCTGCCCGCTACCTGTCTCAGCTGACCTCCTATCTTCAACCAGCTACAGATAATATCCCAATAGCCTTTCTTTTTCTCTCACTTATTCGGTTCCACTTTAATATTTAGGGGGTTTTATGGTTCTGACCTAAAGAAGAACTTGATCTCTCGGGTGAAAATATATCTCATTATTTTATTATTTTGAAAGTAGTTTAATAAAATTTAAATTACTTTTGTGTTTAGTTATAATAAAGTAAGTAACATTATGTTTGAAGTATAAATGTGTCTCATAAAATTACAATAATACTTTAATTTAGTAACATAATTATTATTTATTGTATTTCACATCGAAATAAAGACGAGATGCCTGCTTAAAAAATAATTATGTGGCTGGCTCTGGATCCAATATTTTTTTTCAACTAAATATTATTGACAAACGCTTTGCGCCTCAGCTGTTACGCGGCATCAGCACTGGAGAACGCTTCACCGGTACATTGATATTGTCCTGTACATTGTTTGTAATTGTTTTTATAAGTAACATATTCCTATAACATTTGCGAATTTCCGAATTCATTATTAAAAAAACGTTTTTCCTTCACATAAAATTATATATGTCCAACAATAAAATCAGACTTAATAAAAACTTAATTAAAAAAATAAAATCAAACTAATATCATTAAGTTTAGACTTTTTATTAGCCATTTATTGCGGTATATTTTTATCAAACTTTTCCTGTATACGACAAGTTTTAGATTTTTGTTTTAGATTTCTAGCGTTCGAAAGTAATATATATATATATATATATATATTATATATATATATATATATATATATATATATATATATATAATGGCGTTGGCTAAGTAATACATTTATTTTATACTGAGACCGATTACCAAAGTTGAGTGAGGTGTATGATCTGTATATATATATATATATATATATATATATATATATAATATATTTTAGGTTGAATACCAGCTGATTATGCGAGTAAAAACAATGAACCTGTGTTTAATAAAGACTTGAGGATTTTAATATTTTTAGTGTAAATCTAATTTACCCTTATCAAGAGCCAAAACATTTGAATTGTACATAGGTCCTTTAAAGTGATTTTAGTTTTGTGGCATTTAATATCAAACTAATGCTGCTTGATGATTAATCAAAAATTTTAATGCTATAGTCAAATATTTGATCACATTTGATCTAAGATTAGTGTATAAAGTTTAAAGCACCTTTTTCATTTTAGTATCAGCTTCGGTTCCTTTTTTATTGGTTGACATGTATAACTTTATGTTAACAAATCACTTTTATTATACATTTGAAAATTCTGATATATCGTGGTTGTATGCCACTTAAAAAGTTACTAATACGACAAACTTATACGTGCTAAGCGACCCTTAGCGCTTCATGGTGGGGAATTTTGCCGCTAAGCTTCGAAATTCCCAAAAACGTTTGCAGCTCTGCATTCTGTTATTTCTATTATTTGCCATTACGTCATTACTATTCAAATATTTGTTAAGCTTAATCATATAGTTGTTTTATATTATTACTGATAAAATTTTCTTTTTTCTTTCATTACTAATAAAGTATTACTTTTCTTGAGTTGAATCATAAAGTTGTTTCTATTATTACTGATGAAGTTTTACAGCTGAATCATGACGTTGTTTCTCTCATTACTAATAAAGTATTGCTTTTCTTCAGTTGAATCATAAAGTTTTTTCTATTATAACTATTGGAATGTTTTTGTTTTTTACTCCTTACTTATTTGTCATTACTATTGTTAAACAGCTGAATCATTGTTATACAGCTGAATCAAGAAGTTGTTTAAGATTCAATTAATTTGTTTCTGGTTCTGTAAGTGAGGTGTGAAGGTTCCAGTTGGCCTGTTCGTCTCGGGTTCGGTACGATACCGTCTCGTTCTCCGACATCAAATCTCTTCATCTGATTTAATTTTTTTTCTTTTGTAGTCCCTGTTTCTTATATTTAATTTTAGGTTAATATAGCTTTTTTCAAATTAAATGTTTCTTCTGCTTATTTTATACTTTTATTCCTGTTCAAACTATTTTTTTTACAATTTATACTTTTTTGAACAATTGATGAATTACTTTTTATAACAATCATCAAGATTAAATAATTTTGTATGAAAGTATAAAAAGAATCCTTTTTAAATCATAGAATTTTATAGGAAGAGAAGCCAAATTGTTAGGGTGGCGAAGGCTAGGTCTACCTTTAAAGTTTGATTATTGTTTGTATAATAATGCTCGTTATTATTTTGCATAATTTTATAAATCGCGTTTAACCCGTTCGATTCTAGTCAAATGTGTTTTAAGATGAAGTTGAACTAATTACGTTAATTAAACTAATTACAGTAAATATAATTGACCTTTCTGACTTTGGTTAATAGTCTGATTGGTGAATGGTATAGGGACTTTTAAGCGAATTTCCAATAGATGAGCTTCTAATGAGCTTATTGGCGTTCATTATTAATTGATTTGATTTTGATGTTAGAACTAGCTAAAATGTATCATCAAAATTGCTAACTTAAGTATAGTACTGTTCGCGACTTGTGAATAAAAGGCGTCCGCAAAATATGAGGTATTTGCAGTTCGAGTGTAGCCTCCTTTAAACCCGCACGCAAAGGGTTGCTTTCTTTCAAAACAAGCCGATTTGATTTTAGGTTTTATTCACGTAACTGGTATATTGAACCAAAAATTATTCCCAGAAGTTTTAAGAAACGTAAAATAAATAAAATGGTTTTTTATTCTTCTGAATTGTTCTTTTTGAAGTTCTCGACTTTTTCATAACGTTTTAGAGTATTTGTTTTGTATATTATTTCATTTAATTTTCTTTTAAGTTAACTTAATTCTTCTTTTTGGTTTTATCTTACCAGATAGGTGGATATAACCACTAACCGAATGCTTCATATTACTAGTGTATGATTTTATTAAACCTATATACAATATACATCTGTTTTTACTCTCCCACCTGTTGCGTGTTTTAGGTTTTAATTTTAATTACAAAGCAATGTAATAGTGTATAGCCTTGGTTTGGCTAGTCAGGAAATAGACAGCACGACCCTCCCATATTGTTCCGTCGAGTTTTCCATTATTTTCTTTTCATTCTAATACGGTCTGGTTCCTGACAACCATTTATTAAAGTCAGTCGAATGAATAACAAAAGTCAAAATGCTGTTTTTTTGTCCCGTTCACCTGATCAATTATACTGATGTTAATTGACGTATTCATTGGCGGTATTAAAATAAATTTGACAAACCTGGTTTTTTATTTAAAATGTATGATTAATGCCAATATTAATGGATTCATCTATAAAATACGAATTAAATTAAATTTATTTTTGATAAAAGGTTTGTGTTTCTAATATTATTTTAAAAGGTAAAAATATGAAAGATTTGTGTTATAATTTATATGAAGGTAAAAAGGACCTCTAAATGTGTCTGCTATCAAGTTCCTAAAATGTCTTAGTTTTCTGCCTCAATTTACTAATCTCGTTCTGCTCTGCTACTATATGACTTATAAATTAAAATATTGAAGCGACAAGATAATTATGGTATACTTTTATTATAAATCGATCCATCACATTGAAATTATGACCATAGACTATTTTTACTTTTCCTCACCTTCTTATACAGAAGGTATATAGAGGAAAAGTATTGGTTTCACCCAAAACATTTTAGCCCGAGATTTCACTTGAATTATCCATTTTAGGTTTTTTTAGGACCATCTGAACCGATTTCAGCTTGATGTCTGTCTGTGTGTGTGTGTGTGTGTGTGTGTGTCTGTGTCACGCATAACTCCCACTGCGTTAATGCTAGATAGTTGTAACTTAGTACAAAAATCAGTCTTTGGGTCTAGTTGTGCTGCCTTGAATATCAAAATTTTATGTCACCATTAACCCTATTTGCTTAGTCAGCAAAAATTTTAAAAAATCTTAAAAAATCTAAAAATGACCTGATGAACTTGAAATTCGACCGGAATATACCTCTCAATATGACAAACAAATCTTCCGAATTTCGTTTTGATATTGGCCGCCATTTTGAAATTATTCACTTTTGAAATTTAAAATTTTGACGCTTAATAATACCAAAAGTATATACGTGTTTTTGACATATAACACGTCGTTGGAACCGCAAAAAAATAGGAACAAATATAAAAAATTCCGATCAAGATCTACTAATTAGTTAAAAAGTTATAAGCGAACTTACTTATTAATTAGTGCGACACTTTTGATAAACGTAAAAGTTTGTTCTGTACAAATTTCCGCCAAAAATTTAAATAATTTAATAAAACCGAGTAAAAATCGGAACCTTTTCTCATTTAAGATTATGCGAAGTTTAACGTTCTTGTATGCTTTTTTATACGGGTACGGGGTATTTCGGAAGTTTAAAAACCCAAGGCCATTGGTAACTATCCTTTTCTGAGGACGAGCGAAGCGAGTTCGAAGTACATAAACTTTAGGCCACTGGTAACCATCCTATTCTGAGGACGAGCGAAGCGAGTCCGAAGGGTCAGGAAAAGTTCCGAGGTACTCCGTACCCGTTTTTTTAATACTTCGTGGCATAGAGACATATAGTAGAGGGGGCATAGCCTAACTAAATACATTGTGGGGCTCTCGGGGGGGAGGGGGTGTTGCTCCATGATTAAGTTAGTGTTATGATAAAAAAAAATATTCGGTTTCCAGCACATTGTTTTGTATTTTTGTACTGATTATCAGATTATATTAATAAGCAAAGGTAGTCAGTTTACTTTCCTGATGTTTCAAAGTTTAACCTCTAGTAATAATATCTCTACGCTCCGTGGTATGACAGCCATAGAGCAATGTTGTCATAGAGCAGTCGTTTTGGTAAATATTATGAAGCTCTTCTTTTTGCTAAATCTAGTTTTAAAATAGTTCGTGTTAATGACAATTTTGACTTTAACAGTTTCTTTTGGTTTTATATTTAATAAAAGCCTGAATCTATACTAAGAGGTATTTTAGTGACTAAAACTATTGTTTTGTAGTTTTTAATTACAAACTAAAAATAACAGTTAGACAACAACGTTGGTTTGTTACTATGGCATGTAACTGGATACTCTGTACTTGTATAGATCTCTTCTATGTAAATATTAACACCCGTGTATGTTGACTTCCAGTGTTGTTAAGGAAAGGATTTATGTCATAAAGATGAATAAATTACCTTATTTAACTCTAATTAATGCTGAGGCACAACTTGGTTCTTCCTCGTTGTACATGTTTCTATTCATTTTCTTTATTATATTACTTCTTTTATTAGATTATTTTATATTATTGTATTATTTTAATAACTTCCTGACGGTTTTAACGTAGTATCAATGAATATACAGGGTGGACGAAAAGTCTCCCCCTCTTAAATTTCAAACAATTTGACATAAATTACTAAAATCGATCAAAAAATTTGTCCGTGTTTTATGAATTTTCAAAAAGGTTTGCTGTCATTATTCCTGGATATAAAAATTACGTCGTAAATAGTATATTATGCTACTAGGCAGCAAAATGGAATTTTGCAGACGAGTTTTATAAATTTGCCCCCGAGCCAAAGGCGAGGGCAGGCTATGGAAATGACCTGCAAAGGCGTAAGCCGAGGCAGGTAATTAATTGCACGAGTTGCACGAGTCTGCAATGTTTCCTTTGCTGCATAGTAGCATATACTATTTTATCTACTTATGGCAGAAAAAATACACAAGAGATTATTTTAAATACTTGCTGCGAGATTTTACAGGCAGTAAAGACGCTTGAAGAAGATGCAACGCTGACAATATCAGGTGGAGTGTGGGCCAATAACTCGTCAATGTCAACAATGTTTGTATCTTTATTCACTTTATTGTTGTTCTCACTCATTATGTTTTAGTAACTTAACTTTAGTTTACAGATTTAGTTTTTGATAACGTTCTATTTTTGTAACTTTATATACTAAAACTAAATATAACAACATGAAATACAAAATCTAACGACTTAAACATAAAAAATCTGTCGATTCATAAACAGCTGGTAAATAATTTAATTTAATGCCAAAATTATCCGTGAGTAGATAAAATTATTTTATCTACTCACGGCAGCAAAATTAGCCATTACTGAACTGTTTTTAAGCTGCAAAATGTCATTTTACCTACACTGTCAACAATACGGGAAATATTTAAAACTGTACGCAAATGTTTCAAAACAGTACGTAAAATGTTTTGGTAATGAAAAAAGTACTAGGGCGTTGTGGCTCATTTAAATAACATGGGAAACAAGTCAAAACTCCCTAGGCGGGAAAATGAATGAGCGGAGGTTATTATTTACAATATTTATTGCGTGAATTTCGGTATTTTTATTTTGTAGCTATGATTTATTCTGGCTTCTAGCTTGTCTAGTATGCAACTTCTTTATTGTTACTTAAAATTACAATTTATTATTAAATGTTTAACATTTAACATTTGTTAATAATCATAAGTGTTTTGGAAAACAAATTGGCAACACTGATAATTTGGCATTAAAAACTTATTACCAGCTGTTTTGAAATCGACAGATTTTTAATGTTTAAGTCGTCAGATTTTGTATTTATGTTGTTATATTTAGTTTAAGTATATAAGTTATAAAAATTAGAACGTTATCAAAAACTAAATCTGTAAACTAAAAGTTAAGTTACTAAAACATAATGTGTGAGAACAACAGAAGTGAATAAAGATACAAACATTGTTGACATTGACGAGTTATTGGACCACACTTCACCTGATATTGTCAGCGTTGCATCTTCTTCAAAGGCAGTCTTTACTGCCTGTAAATCTCGCAGCAAGTATTTAAAATAATCTCTTGTGTATTTTTTCTGCCGTTAGTAGATAAAATAGTATATGCTACTATGCAGCAAAGGAAACATTTCAGACTCGTGCAATTAATTAACTGCCTCGGCTTACGCCTTTGCAGGTCATTTCCATAGCCCACCCTCGCCTTCGGCTCGGGGGCAAATTTATAAAACTCGTCTGCAAAATTCCATTTTGCTGCCTAGTAGCATAATATACTATTCCGAGTAGCATAACTAGGCCTAAGCTTGATTTTTGTACCTAGTTTCAACTCTCTTGTATAAACACACTGAAAGCTACGATGATAGCAGATACAAACACACATATAGACAGACAACTTTAAAAAAAAATATGTTGGAGGTTTTAAAAACACCTGAAACTAACTCAGGTGAAATCCCGGTTTCGGTTTAAACGCAATACTCTTCGTATATACCTACCATTAAAATATATAAACCAAGTAGGAAAACTCCTATACTAACCTGTGTAAAAAAAAAATGCAGACATGCGTGATCAGCAAGCAAGCTGATAGTCGGTTCATAAATAAGAAATAGCTAAAATTCGAATAATTGCGTATGAGCCTTTTAGGATTTACGTTTTTTTTACTTAATTTTATCGGCAACCCTGATAACATAAAGTGAGTTTTACTTTTTATCGTGTTTTCTTACTTTAATATGTACGTGATAATGTAATGATTTTGTTTTAAATTCTGTTAAATAGTTGTTACAATAATTTAGTTAAGGAAAAGAGAAACTATAGTAAAGGTAATCCACATGTTTTTATTAAGATTTTGAAGAACAAACAGACGACAGTTTATTGTCTTATATATAACTTATATTCCGATTGCTTTTATTATATTCAAAACTTTTAGGTTAAAGTTGTTAAATTACTAATTACAATTAATATTTGAAGGGGAAAAACAAATATCATTTGCAAAAATGTTCTAAGTTAAGTAGTGCACACAAAAAAAGGTTCTATCAGCCGTTCGTTTTAAGTGATTTAAACAAGCGTTTTAAGTATTTAAAGATTCGCACTTAAACCTCTATTGAATGTGACAAAACGTATTTCTTACACAAATTATTAACATTCTATACTAAAATATTCTAAGAAATGCAATCAAAACAATAACGTTGAGTACCGCAAATAGTTTGTTTACATTTACATGTGTTAAACAAAATGGCCGCGCCCATAGGAAAAACTCCCTGGTGGACAAAATGTGAACTATATGCCAGGTCTGACAAAAATCGCATTTGTTTTCCTACTTAATTTATATATTACATACTACCGTATAAGTGATAAGAGCTCTTAGTAGGCGTAGAACACTTAGACCGAGGACTCTTTTGATTGCTTGAGTAAAATAAACTTAATATAAAATTATTTATTTATGTGCCATATATTCATATGCATTACTGCTTTATCCGAAGTAAAGGACATCAGACACATTTAGTATACAATTGTTGTGCTTAAGTTTAGCGTAAAGGGTCTTTTGTCAAACGAGTTTAATATTAAGATCCGTATTCAGGTATTTTTAGCTAGGGTATATTTATTTATCCCGCCTTACGGATCTTATGCGCCACTCAGCTCTTACAAATCCCTTCTCTCCCACTATTGTTTTCATATTCCTTATTGTGGGGAATAATTGACTGACTGATGTACAATAACTCTAAAAGCAGGATATAGGGGAGCCACTGAGGACCATGAAATATTTTGAGAACTAAAGCTAAGTTTGGACTTTAAAGGCTGCGAGAGTTCCGATGCGCCGACGTGTATAATCTTATAAGAGATTTTTAAGTTTTAGGCAATTAGTTGGTGTAACGAAAACTAATCTGAACAGCTATATTTTTAAAGACTAAATTTATTTGTCCATAATCAAAAGTTATATATTTTTTCTTTTGTAAACAGGAAATTAACTAAAACTCTAATTGTTATTAAAAACGTATAAAAATTCTATGTATAAATAAGAATGTTAAAAAAAAATTAAATTAAGAAGTTTTTCTCAAAAATTTTGTTTTAACTACCTATTTGTATAATTTATTTAAAGTACAGAATAGATAGTATTTGCTTAATTGGTACTTAGTTCTTATTGTTACTTAAACTTAATTAGTACTTAATTTTTATTGATTTTAATCAAAACCAAGAAAAAAACTAATATGAGTTATGGAAGTAAAAGCTTTTATAACTCATTGTGATATTTGATGTGATATTTTTCTAAGAAATGTTTATAATGAGACTGTACACTGTACAAGGTCGCTTTTCCTTTACTGGTGTTTCAAGGATAATTCTATTTTTCTTGGTTGGTTGTTTTCCTTATTGATACCTTTATCACAGGTAGACAATCTGAACATTACACTTATATATTTTTTTATGAAAAATTCTGAGATTATTAAAATATGATAATAGTAAGTAAAGAATATTATTTTAAAGGCAAATATATTTTTTGTTTTTAAATTAACTATACCTACATTGTTATAAAATATAAATTTTGATATAATCATTAAAGAAACATCTGCTTTGGTTTTTTTTATTTGACCTGTTAAGTTCTGATTTAACTCATCCTTTTCTAATAATAACATGGTCTTAGTTTTATTACTTCGATAAATACTATGGGACATAGGAATATAATAAAATATTCTTTAGATATTTTTATTGTTTAGTTTAGTTTTCATCTCATCCTCTTCTAATAATAACATGGTCTTATTTTTATTACTTCGGTAAATACAATGGGACATAGGAATATAATAAAATATTCTTTAGATATCTTTATTGTTTTATTTAGTCTCCATCTAAACCTCTTCTAATAATAACATAATATTATTTGTATTACTTCAGTAAATTTTATGGGACACATTAAAAGATAATTATATCCAAAATTTTAAATGGTGACCTTTGCATTTCCTTTATTTGAAGTACCACGCATGTAGTAGTTTACCAATTAATACCAATGGTGTCTAGTTTTAATTATTCACTTACTTATTTAATGTTTAATAAAAAATGTCAAACAACATATTTCTTTAAAAAGAAATTCCTTTATTTTCTAACTTTTACAATTTTTAATCCCTATATGTGTTTGATGTAGGTGTTACATACTTCCTTATTTCTTATAAGTTCTTATTAATTAAGATTATAAAAATAAGACGTTCAAGTGATACTACATCATTTTCAGTATTGCAATTTATTAATAAAAATTTTTATCTTGATAGTTTTACATCAGGAAATTTGTTTTAAAACTTGAAGACGTATAAAATATGTTATGTATAATTTAAATTGTAAAAGAACTTGTTGTTTAGAAATTTAATAAATTTACTGTTTTTAAGTGAGAATTTTAGTTTTATAAATTGATAATTCAGGTTTTATATAGAAATGTTAGACTAGCTTTACAGTTTGACGCTTGTCTGTGATCAAGAAAAATCAGAAAACTGGTTTTCTCCTGCTAGTTTTGCAACTTTAATAAAAAGTTTTTTATACTTACTGCTAAAACAAAAAACTAGTTTATTTGTTATTTCCTGGTTAATGAGGATAGATTTTTTTATATTTAATTTTCTTCGCAAAACTGCCATTTCTAGATTTGGTCTTATCATCATCGTTACGGAATCTTAAACATGGAAAGAACTTTCTGCATCATATATTACACATTAAACTACCTTCTCCCTCTTAAAGAATTTAATACGAATTCAGACATGTAATGACTAGTTTTGATTTCCCCCCTACTCTAAAAACAAAAACAGATGTAGAAAGTGTAGGTTTTGATTTAGAAAAGTATGATTTTTCGTGTTCAGTTTTGCCATGTATTACTTCCAGATGTATTCAATTTGATCCATTCCTATTCCTGTTAATAATTAGTATCAAAGTTTTTTTTATCTTTAATAGTTAATTATTTTTTATAAAAATTGAATTTCTTGAATAAAGAAAAAATCATTTTAATTATCATATATAATTTAAATAATAAACTTGTTAAAGGTTATTAAATAAATTAATCAAATATATTTTTATTTATTTCTAACTTAATCAAATGAAAATTCAAATTTGTTAGATTTTAATTGTTCATTTTATTATAAATATGATTTGAAAAATTTGTTTTATATTGTGATTATGTTCAAATTATTTTTTTGACGTGGGGAGTCTGTATGGACCATACACTCCTCACGTCTTTCCTCAAGAGTTTATGAACTTGGAACACTTTGAAGTACAAATTTGAAATAAACTACCCACCTTTAATTAAATTGGAACAATATTATTCATAGTTACCAAATAGCTTTAAATAAATATGTATGGTCTACAATACATTTCTTAAGGTAAAGATTTTTTTCTATTAGATATAAGGTGTGTTAGCAATGCATAAGGATATTTAACAAAAACTAAGGCATTGACTAATATTAAAATGAAGTGTTTTTAATTTTCTTTATATTATTATTTATGTATGGATTTTTATATGCTCACCTCTATGATAGTTAATAAACTTATTGGAATAATTGAACAATAATTGAGATTGACATGTACTTTAATGATTTTAAGACTTAGTGTGTAAAAGTAAATAAAGTATTTAGTTAATGAATACTTATTAAATTTTAGAATTAATTTTGTCCCATCTCGCTTTTAAGTGGTCTCTGAGGG